>JABWTJ010000854.1:109965-127182 GCA_016801875.1 Solanum sitiens | reverse complement strand
GGATCGGAGTGTCACGTTCCGACACATAGTATTAGGGGATCGGGTGTCACGAACCGACACGTAGAATTAGGGGATCGGAGTGTCACGTTCCGACACATAGTATTAGGGAATCGGGTGTCACGAACCGACACGTAGAATTAGGGGATCGGAGTGTCACGTTCCGACACATAGTATTAGGGGATCGGGTGTCACGAACCGACACGTAGAATTAGGGGATCGGAGTGTCACGTACCGACACATAGTATTAGGGGATCGGGTGTCACGAACCGACACGTAGAATTAGGGGATCGGAGTGTCACGTACCGACACATAGTATTAGGGGATCGGGTGTCACGAACCGACACGTAGAATTAGGGGATCGGAGTGTCACGTACCGACACATAGTAGTAGGGGATCGGAGTGTCACGTACCGACACAAGAGGAAAGAAAGATAATGAATCTTGAGAGATGTTAATATACTCAATGTAATAAACCTAATTCCCAAATGAGTGTGGTATTGAGGCTTGAGTCCCTCATGGATGAACTTGGTAGTACTTATTGATGATTATAGTACTTGTTGCTACATGTTGAGTATTGTAGTTGATTTATGATATGAACTGATATATACTGTTTTCTATTTTGAGTTGGCCGATGATACCTACTCAGTACTTGTGTTTTGTACTGACCCCCTACTTGTTGTTTCTTTCTTTATTATTTGGGGAATGCAGCAAACGTACCGTCGTCTTCAACTCAGCAGCAATTCTAGCCAGTCTTCACTACACCGGATTTCAGGGTGAGCTAATGCTTCTAGCTTGGACTGGATCTTCTCTTCAATGTCTTGATGCCTTGAACTTCCGGCATGGACTAGCCTTTTATTTATTTTAGCTTCTTAGATACTTTTAGATTTGTAACTTGAGGATAGATGTTCTTGTGATGATGACTTCCAGATTTAGGGGATAATGAGTTTTAAGTCTTCCGCTTTGTATTTTGTTCAATATGTTGGGGTTTTAGATTGGTTGGTTCGCTCACATAGTAGGATAAGTGTGGGTGCCACTCGCGGCTCGATTTTGGGTCGTGACAATTCAGTTGAGAAGTCAACCTAACTTGTACAATGTTTGGTAGGTAGAGTCTAAATATTGTATAAAAGTTATTAATGTATTAATTTTATATGGTGTTTGGTTGTGTTTTTTGTAATCTTACATAATTAATACTAGCATAACTTATGAGGAAATTTATGTATAAGTTATGCGGGGTAGAAGGTGGAATAAGTTATGCGGGTATTAGTCATACATGTATTAAAATAATATATTACACATTTATCCCTATTAATTTATTTTTAAATCAATTTTTATTGAAAACTTTAACCCTTTTTTTTCCTCCGTTGAGAACTTTACCTAACTACTTATTTTTTTTAACAAAAAAAAATCTTAATACACGAACATCTTTTTTCTAAGCCGCAAAGCTCGTGCAAAATTAATCGCCGCTAATGTTGCAATTTAGCCTTTTTTATCGTCTATCCATAGCTAATTTGTATCAAATCAAGAGCAAAATATTTATTTTTGTAAGAAAAGTTTATATTTTATTTTTGTTTCTTCTTTACTAAACAATATTTTTTTTATTTTGTTTTCATTTGAATTCAAATGCAAATATTATATTAATATTATAAGTTGAATTGTATATATTTTGTCTGCGCATATGTTATATATATATTATTATTATTAAATATATTCTACATATTTAATTAACATGTATTATTTAGAACATAAATTTATATGTAATTCTTATATTTGGTATATTAAAAATATATAAACAATATATATAATATATTGATAAAATATTTTACCTAATTAAATATGATATCATAATATATTTGAAATATATTAATAATCTTTTATTTTTATAAGTTATAAACATTAAAAAGAATAACAAAAAGAAAAATAAATAGAAGTTCAGTATAGAAGGGAGAATTTTTTTTTCTTTACTTTTTATTCAAAATGAGGTAAAATTATACTTTTTGTTTATTTATTTGTAAATAATATTATTAATTTACAACAAATAATATTCAGTATTTAATAATTTATGTATTATAATATCTATATAACTAAATAATATATATATATAACTAAACTCTTCATCACTAATACCTGCATAACTAAATCCTACATAACTAAATCCTACATAACTAATACCTGCATAACTAAACCCTGCATAACTAATACCTGCATAACTAATACCTGCATAACTAAACCCTGCATAACTAATACCTGCATAACTCTAACCAGTAACCAAACGGCCCCTTAATTCAATACATGGGTCAAATAGTATAGGGTACTAAATAACTTATGAATTGACCCATTAATTAATTACTAAAATTAAATATTAAAAATTGTCTGCTAATTAAATAACTATAGTTAAACGAGTAATTCTAAATTCCAACAAAAATTTACAGAAAGGGTCCTTTATGAAAGAGAGATAACTAGTTCTCAAAATGTCCTAACGGGTCATTACATTATCCACCACTAAAAAATTTTGTTCGTCCTCGAACATGATGAAGGAGAAGAAGGAACAACCGACGTTACCAAAAACTTGTGTGATGTTTATTTGTTTTTTCAAGTGAACTCCTCCTTAACACTATTCCATCAAGACCAACTACTAATAAATGGACTCTCGAACCAAACTTTTGGAAGATTACAAATTAGGAGTAGCCATGAACCAAATATAAAATGAAAACCATTGAATCATAACATAACCATCATGGTGAATCCTTTCTCACATAATCAAGATAACATTTCGAATCGATACCGGCTACAACCAGAAGTGATATTTAACCAACCTCGACACACTCATAATACACAAACATTAAAGATCTTATAAAGATTTCTTTTTCACACTACGATTTTTTCGGAAGCGAAAGTTATAAAACTCCAATCTTTAGACATTAGGTACTCATCAAGAATTAGCAGACTCATCTGGTCTAAAGAAGAAAAATGATCGAGTAAACACCAACAAGCGATACACTTCAAAATGCAAAACTAGTAACAACACTCTTAGACAATTGTAACTCTTGATAGCTATTATATAAGCTCTCTTAAGCAACTTATGTGTGTAAAAACTACTGGTATATTTCAACTATCCCAAACAACACAAAATCTATTATAAATGAAATGATTAAGTCTTCCCAAAGGATCCTACCCTATAAGAAGGAAAATCATAGGATCGGTACACCTGATCCACCACTAGGAACTCACCCATAGAAGCAAAAATACACACGAACGTAGAAAGTAAATTATACTCTAAACCATGTCCAGAACGAAATAGTTGGTCACATAAGAATATACAGAAGCAAGGTCGAATAACACAATATATAGGACCCATTTAAAAGTAAATCCATTTATCTAACTCCACCTATCGATTTTTAGCCACCCATTCTAATCTTCATCGCAACATTACAAATACTCGATTCATCAAACCCCACATACTTCTCATCGTACTCCATTGAAGCCAACACTCTTAATTCAAATAAAAATCTTAACCATACCAACCGTTTACCTTACTCTCAAACTGTCACTAGTATCAAAGTCTTCTTAACAAACACATTATCGCTTCCAAAAAATAAAAATTATGGTGCTCTCTCTTTCCAAGTAAGTAATTTATGATAGACATGAATCACACCCGAGGCTGTCAACACTAGTTTCAAATAGAAGTACTTTCCCATCAATATAAGGTTATTGAATCACGTACAATGTGGAATCCATGTAACTTTTTAGATATCAAATTTCAACTACCATTTCAAACTGTCACATAACCCACTCAAAAATTCATAGAAATCCTTGGTCACTCAAATAATTTTGTATATTATAATAATATAACCTTTTATTTACTATCAAGTGTCTATGTAATACATTACATCAGTCTATGTAATCCTATTAAAAAGAGTAGTTTCAATCCCCTCAAATCCTCATTAATCATGTAAAATTGTAGGTCCACCCCGTTGAACACCAATAAGTTACCTATCATAATTTGAAAAATCTAACTCCACATGATCACATAAAATCTTTCACACGTATTTGCTTGTCACCTAACCAATACTCAATCTTTATCAAAAGTCAGTGATAACCCCTTATAAGACTGTACCAAACCACTTCATATCTCATAGTAATATCTTAATTAAAAGGTTAAAATCCATATAATCTAAAATTCTTAATCAAGGGTCTATATGAGAGGTCCTACTCTTTCATCTTTCTTAAATTATTCCCATGATGCAAATATTAAATACCTTTAACCCTTTAATATATCAGATTTGTTTTTCTTTCGCTGACTTGCTTACCTATCTCATCCTTTTACCAACAACTCATTATATTTTTACATTACCCTCTAAGCCAAAACATTACATGAAAACCCCCTTAGGTTTAACAATCAAAAGTAACCAAATTTACTACTCAAATTATTTTTAAGTCCTTCCAAATACTTCATGCTCAATGTTATCGATCATTTCTTACCTTACCAATTCATACCTTGACAAAATTACACACTACTACAAACCTAAACTCACAATGAAAAATTTAAAATCTGAATCTAATTATACCTTGAATATTTTTATGAATTCACGTATCTTAGCTTATCACTGATCGTCCCTCCATTAACTTTATCCTATCTTTCGTTAAAAATTCAATCATACTCATTATTAAACTCAAAACCACAAAATAACTAATCATCATACACGAGTTGAACGTTCATATACTCCTTTCTCAAGTTTTATCCAATAGTTTTTTTTTTAACCAATATGTTGATCTTGTGACACTATATATTTTCATAATCAGGGAGAAACAAGTAAAATCACATTTCTCTGAACCCAATTTGCCAAATTTCTCTGAAGATACATCCTTAACCCTTGCACTCAAAGTAAATATCTTAATTCTCCCCTCGCTCTGAAAGTTAAATTACATACCACTAGTTCTTTCCAATATGGCTCTAGCTCTTTTCAATTTTATTCGAGTGACATCCCAAATCCTCCTAAAAATTACCATACAATCATGCTACTCACAAAATAGTAGTGAATGATAACATAGACATTCTAAAGTCACCATTTTCATACAAAAGTCTTTTAACCCACAAAACTTATCATATAGTTGCATCCTAATCACAATCCATCACGAACTCTTATTATCACTATGCCTAGTCAACCCTTCTCATCAACACAAAGTCAACCTTGTCATCGACATGACATCTCAAATCCAACTATACCAATCAAATTCAACAAACTAACTTAACTTCATACACATTTTCTTACTAAAATTTTCAATTGCCTTCACCCAAATATACTTGTTGGGCTTTCTTTACATATAAGTTTATCATCCTAGTGTCGGTGCACTTTCATGGAGCTTATGGTGAAATCAACACTCATTTAAAATTCAGAAAATACATTTCACACCTGAACACATCAATATCATACCAAAGATCCACCACTAAGAGCTTCCTTATAAATAATGCTTAACATATCCATCCGTACTAGCAAGCTAGTTGGTTTCTCAAATATGAATTCAACACCAAATCTTATCATATGAGCATGTAATACAATAGATAACTCCTTAAGTAGTTAGTATTTGCACTTAACATCAACGTATTCATTTCCATTTACAACTAGTACCACATTGTAAAGTCTGTTAAATCCACCACTAGAACACATTATACCTATCGAGAAGATTAAACTCAAATAGCCCACACATTTTTACCCATTAATTAACTATATATAATACTCTACCAAATTGGTTCGGGTTCTCATCTAACGTGATGTGCATTCCTTTGTAGATCAGGTCCATAGCAAGCGTAACAAAAAACATAACTCTAACCAAGTAAGAATTGGTACTATGTAATAGTCATTTTATAACCATCTTTGGTATACGCTCAATCTATAAAACCGCAAAAGAAAATCTGATCTCAATTGGTGCAACAATATTCTTATCATTCGCTAAGCAATCATACATATTATGACAACTTTTCTTACTGTGTTTTCTCAAGTTGCATTGTTCATTATCTTGCCATCAATTTAATTGGTTCACTTTCAATTATCGAACCACACACCATTTTCATAAGTATATCACTCCAAGCCTAGTACCATATCTATCATCCAAGACATACGCAACACCAACTACTGACATGAGGAACTACGCACGAGTCATCACATAATGAGAGGGAATGGAATGAAGCAATAAGAATAAAATCAGACCAAGTACGCACGATAGAGATTCAAGAAGTGAAGATTTTTCCTAAAAGTCACCATAGCTTCTCGAAGATAAGTACAGACGTCTCTGTACAGATCCTCGAGACTCTACTTAGACTTGACTTGTACACACGTGAGACCTATGAACCTGGGGCTCTGATACCATGTTGTCACGACCCAAAAATGGATATGATGGCACTCGTCTTAACCCACCAAGATAAGTCAGCCTAAAACTCAACCATTACAATAAAATGCGGAAAATTCAAAATAAATTTAAAACACCCCCAAAATCTGGTTGTCACGTGTACAAGCCTCTAAAGTATTACAATTGATTCAAGAAACAAAGTCTCAAATGATATTGTTTCTCAAATAGAACAAGATAATAAATAGGAGTAAGAAGTGTAACAACCCTAAAAATGAATAGGATCAAGACTTAGGTTTTTCAAGAATGCTGGCAATTATACCAAGGTCCACACGTATTGATACGCGTAGAACCAGACCTCAGAACCCTTACTACGACCAAGCCAACTAACTTGGGGAGTTAATTGAGCTTGGAAAGGTTGGAACCAATCATGTGAGGCTCGCGAAAACGAAGATTTAATCGAAAGAGTTTTTACCGGACTCAAAAGAAGAAATTTTAAGTTTTGAGGGTCCAAGGGTAAAATGGTCTTTTCCAAGCCAAGGGTAATATTGTAATTACCCTGAGGAATTAATTATTTAATAAATTAATTTATTTAATTAAGGCATTTCGGGTGGGGCAACCCGAATTGACCCATTTTCGCAAATGGGGGTCACTCGGGTTCGAGCCCCACTAGAAGCAAGGATTTAACTTGCTTTTATTTAATTTAATGAATTAACTTAATTAAATAATGAATATTAACTGATTTAGGAAAAAGAAATCAGATTTCTATTAATTTTAATTATTTATTTAAGTTGACTAAGTCCTACCAACAATCCTAGTTCTAAGAGACCACTATCTCCCATCTCCCACTCTCTTTCACGTAAATCTCTCTCACTTTCACTCTCTTTTCTGGCTGCAAAACTTGAGAAAACAATCAGAAAAGAAGAACCAAGTAAATTCAAAAGTTCATCAAGAACTTGAAAGCTAGAAACTCGAAAGAAGAATAATCTTAAGAACAAAAGGTAAAGATCAATATCTAGACGGATTTTGCTTGTTTTTTTCGGTGTTTGGACTGATTTTTGGAGAGGTTCTTGGGCAGCATTCTCGTGGTTGAACAAGGAAATTAAGGTATGGGTCTTCTTACTCTTGGTCCCTTTCCCAAGAGACCCCTAGGACTCAGAATATTCGGCTCAAAACTAAGGTTGTTTTCCCCGTTGCATGTCCCTGTCATTAGCTCCCAACGAATTCGTAGGTTGGTATGAATGCTGGTAGACTTAGGATTATGTGATGTTTGTGCTGGATATGAATGTGTTGGATGTACGTTAATTTATGAAAAGACAAACCATGTGTGTGTTCGGAATTATGAAAAAGTGTGTGACATGATTGAGTCTCGGCCTTGAGGCTTAAATTTGTTAATGTTATGTTTCTTGTTTTATGTACACCAATTGAAGTAAATCGTGATATTCATATGACATGAAGTGTGGCTGAATTGAGGAGTAATCTCTTGGCTAAAGAATTCGTGAAAAAAAAATGTACTTAAGAACGTATCAAATGAACTATGCATTGTTCTACAAATTCACGGATAAATGGAGATGAAAGTGAGCAAAGAGTTTTACCTTAAATTTCCAGCACTATATTGATATATCTCTGCCAAATTAAGTAGCATAAAATGTTAAGAAAAGTGAAGAATAATAGGTGAGGTCATTGAGGGTCGAACCCGTGACCTCACCATGTTAAAATTCCCCAAAAATAAAGAAGAAAAAATATATGGTGAGGGGGATTCGAACCATGTCATGGATGGAAAAATAAGTGGTGAAAATAAGAAATGAGAGGGGTGGGATTCTAACCCACACCCTCTCGGTTAGAACCCAAAGAAAAAAAAAATTAAAAGTATGTGAGGCGTGGGAATCGAACCCACGACCTCTATGAGGATAGGGGAAAATAAAAAAAAATAATAAAAAAAAATGAGGCTGTGGGGGTTCGACCCCACAACCTCACAGTCAACTCAAACAGTCAACATTTAAAAAGGAGAATAAAATAAAGAGGTTGTGGGGGTTCGATCCCACAACCTCTCGGTCTTAAGAGAATGGAAGGGAAAGAAAATAAAGAAGAATTAGGCGTGGTTGATGGGACTCGACCTCGGGTCCCAATGTCTCACATGGACCGAAATAAATAAATGAACAATGAAAATGGGGTTGTGGGGGCTCGAACCCACAACCCATCGGCCAATGCAAGAAAAAGGTTAAATAGAAAAGTAATCCTTCAATGTTAATATTGTGATTTAACTTAGAGTTAAAATGTTATGAATATTAGAATAAAATCAATAAACAGTATAAATGATAGCCAATTGATTCAAGACTTGGGTTTCCTTGCCCAAGCTTCCGTATTAATAGATAAGTCATACGTGAACAAAATATCCAAGAATAATGCCACCTACTTAGATCAAAATCAAGATGTTGGCATATATACAAGATACATAAGTCTTGTACTACATAATCTTAGAAATGTAAAAATCACTTAACGAACTATGAATGAAGCCTCATGGCTTATGTGTATAGACTCATAAGTCTAACATACGTTCAAAAGTAAGTGAACCTAAGATGTATGGAATGAAATGATGAACCCTAGAGGGGTTAAGTAAGGGTGTGAAACACTCCAAATGGCCAAGTTCATTGGCATATGATGAAATGAACATTCACGTAATAAGAGGTGAATAACTAAGAAAAACAAAGGTGCTAATGATGATGAATGTGGTGACAACATGATATGAGGCTAATGTAAATGAGGAGAGTAGTCTCAGATGAGCCTAAGTAAATGTTACCAATATGTATTCACCTATGAGAGTGTAAGATAATGAAGAGACCAGTCTCTATGAACACTATAATGAGAGTATTGAGCTTAACACACTTAATACGAATGATGAGATGAGAAATCATCTAATGAGCTATGATGTCCTCATAGTAGAAGTCAGCTTCCATGACGTATGAGATGAATGAAATGGAACTTTATACTGAGCACCGATAGACTAGCTATGAGCAGTGATGCCTTCTTTCGGGAAGGGCGGAGGTTCACGTAAGTCTCATGAGATGAGACTGTCCGGCTTGCCGGGTATGAGTCTCCTTATATCTCCTAGTCTTCGAACCTATACTGCCAATGTAGGGATCTGGCGGGGTTAAATTCCCATGTACGCTAGTATGTTATTGGATCACTTTGGCCGGTGATTCCACCTCTTTTCGGTGTGGGGGAGACACTGGATTTCATGATGCTCACATGATCTATGTCAGTTAAAGTTAAAGTTCCCAATGAATGAATGAGGCCAGCCTCAAATGATGCACATAATGAAATGAATGAATACCAAAGGTGTTAGGATAGGATAATCAAAAGGTGAGTTAGATTCAAGTAATGACATTACGTCATTCTTGGTCATTGCACAACGAACCTAATGAAAGTCTTAAACTACATTCTAGGTATAACCGGTGGTTACACTGGACTATGAACGAAATGAAATGAAGTACATATGAATGAATGAAGCAGACTCTGTGTTTGCTAATAAAGACTCCCTAGTTGAGGTCCCATATGTTGAGCCCTCATTTCTGGGATGTCTTAATGTCAAGTCCATGATTCCAAGGTCTCATGGCATATGAATGAATGATATGAACGAAGTTATGTGCTACATGCAAATTGTACTGTATGCTATATGATATGTGCTATGTGTAAATGTTATGTGCTGTGTGAAAATGTGAAAAGTATGATGATGTATGTTATTCTCATGGCATAACATTCCTATTCCAAATCTGGAAAGCTCACTGACTTTCCTAATCCAAATTTGGAAAGATCATTTACTTTCCAAATCCAAATTACGAAACTTTCCAAATCTCAATTTGGCAAGTCCACTGACTTGACTTCCAAAAATCATGTTGTTAGGAAAGAGCTATTCTTTCTCATGCATGTCCTTGGTGTGTGCTTGCATATACCCACACTTAGTACAAGTGTGTACTAACCCTATACAAACTCTACTATTTTAGGTGCAGGCACAGGTGGACGGTAGAGCTACAGGATCATCGTTGCAGTTATCCGAACGTCCAGCATTCATCCGGTTTTGTAGGTCCTCATGCTTTCGAGGATGTTACTGCTTTATGTTCTAGCTTAGTTTAGGAGTTGAGCTAGTGGAGCATGTTCCACTAGCGTTTCTTTCTTATTTTATTCAGACTATGTATTGGTGCCATTTTGGCAATTATACAACTATGTTTATTGAACTATTCCTTTCATTTGATTATCTCTTAATGATTAGATGGTTGATGTTGAACCAATTTCGAATGTATTAGAAATGTTTAGTAAGCAATGTTTAGAAACAAAAAGTTTCAAATTTTCCGCTAAAAAATTAACCTATGTAAAGTAAGAATGACGTAAGTAGGCTTGTCTGCGACCTCTGAGAGGTCAACGATGCCGGTCTCGTCTGGGGTCTAGATTCCAGTCATGACAAGAAGGTCTGCTGAGATAACGAACAGCTACCTCACAATTCTCCACAAGAAGCCTCAGACAAGGAGAAGAGAAAATATCATAAAGTCAGGGCTAGTAACCTACAAAAACAATTGTAGTAGCAAGGGGTGAGTACCAACCACACGGTACCCAACAAGTAAACTTCTAAACACAAGCTAAGGGAATAAAATATGGGTACTCCTTACACACCAACCGAACCTCCACAACTACAACCTGCATAAAATTCAGCCCAACCTAACAGTTCACAGTTTTCATAGCACCCAGCTCATCAAAATTATTTTCAACAAATTTGCACATCCTCAACTACAAACTCAATATTCAACAATCAAAACTTTCACAAAAAGACACTCACAATATCAGCAACACGCAAGATCAAGTTCATCAAGTAGAGGTAATCAAATATCAAGTACTTTTCAACCACCAATAAAACACATAATCATCAAGAATGAAGGATTTCATGAGATGCAATGCGATATGATATTATGAAGTGATATGCCTCTATTTACCAATTTCTCTCTCAACCGTATATACATGATACTCCTCGGAAATACATCGAGAGTTCATGACCTATGGGGGACTCGCGAGGTCCATATACCGACACGGACGATCTCCACGTGTCTGTGCGGACTATCTCAACGCACTATCATAAATCAAATAAATTCCGCACGGACGATCTATACGTGCCCAAATCATAATCATAACTTTTCTACCGCACGAACGATCTCCACGTGCCCAAATAATCATAACTCAATCTCAACACGGACGATCTCCACGTGTTAGACCTTTACTCATACCCAATCTCATGTCAATGCATGTACACAATATGATATCAAATAAAGGAGATGATGCAACATCTCAATAAATCAAATGTCACTATGACATATAATCATCTCAATTATCACAATTATACGGGTTGAATAAAGAACACAATCACATATATAAATCAAATCAATAATATATCAGTTAATGCTCACATGCTTTGGCATTCTCGGACTACAGTCCGCATTCTATAGTATTAGACCTTTCCATTATAATATCGGTACTCGTACCATTCTCAACACACCACATACAAACAAATAATCACATCATTTTTTTATTACCCCTTTTTATCATTAGAATTAATCAATGTGGACAAGTCAACCCTCACCAAGTCCCATTACTCTCAAACATATACCACCAGGAAATACACGCATTTCATACACTTAGCAAGAGTTTAGAAATTCACTTGCCTCAGTCTCAAGAATAATTCACTCCGCAACTTGTGTCTTCCCCTTTCATTGAACTTCCAACTCAAAGCAATCTATTCAAATTAATGACCACAATAAGATTACAAGACTAACAACACCCACATTACTATGTGTCTAGTCTAGACTCAAAACTCACTCAAATGTATAATAAAGTTCCTAAATCTTGATTCCAACCAATAGGTTAAATCTTATATTTCCTAAATTTCAAGTGTAGGGTTAAGTCATAATTTCTCCAAACATTACAACCTTGTAGTTTTCATATAATATTATTCACCCAATATTTAATTACACACGACATTATATCATAGCTATGGTAATTATACAGTGATGGAAGTTATAAGTCTAAATTGAAAAGGAAATAAGAAACAGTACATTGACCTCTTATAATGATAATATATTTTCTTTTGTTTCAAAGATAAAAGTCTTCTTCCAACCACATACATTCATCATCATTCCCACCTTTGTTTTTCCCAATTAACAAACTACAAATAATTTCTATTTCATTACAAAGCTAGTCATAGGATATTAAAGATTTAGCTACTAGTTATCGAAACAATATTTTTCCCGTGGTTAATTATCCACCCACCCCACTATCATTAATATTCAAATTTCTTAACTACCAATCCTATATATCACCACCCCTAATTTGAAATAGAGAAAATCATTAATATCACCCCACTAACTTATAAAGGAAAAATCAATAGCAATTACATTGTTCTTCAAAAAGTAAACAACTTTCCCCATTGAGTAACGGCGTCTCATACGTGGTCAAATTTTCTTTTAAAATTTAAGAATTAACAAGGCATATCCATATGAAAGTTGATTCCAAACTTTTCAATTCTTATTCAATTTCTAACCGACTTAATTTAATATCAATTATATAAGTTTTACACATAATAAAATACAAGAAGGGTATGGTTTACCTGGTGTATATTGGTCAATACTCTGACAATCACCAAATTCATTGTCGTCATCCTCGTTTGAGAATTTGAGCCGAAATAGGCTTATACAAGGACTAATATTGTATTAAACCCTATCAACTTAATTCAATACATGGGTCAAATAGTATAGGGTACTAAATAACTTATGAATTGACCCATTAATTAATTACTAAAATTAAATATTAAAAATTGTCTGCTAATTAAATAACTATAGTTAAACGAGTAATTCTAAATTCTCACTAAAATTTACCGAAGGGTCCTTTATGAAAGAGAGATAACTAGTTCTCTAAATGTCCTAACAGGTCATTACAATAACTAATTAGACGTAGAAAGTCTTTAAGGTCTCCAAATATTTAATGCGATTTAGTTGGTGAATATAGTGTTAGAAGTAAGTTAAAACTTAACTAATTAGACTTAGAAAATTGTTAAGTTCTTCAAATACATAATGTGATTTAGTTGGTGAATATAGTGTTTGGAAGTAAGTTAAAACTTAACTAATTAGACTTAAAAAGTCTTTAAGTTCTCCAAATAAGATAATGTTATTTAGTTGGTGATTATAGTGTTTGAAGTAAGTTTAAACTTAACTAATTAGACATAGAAAGTCTTTAAGTTCTCCAAATAAAAATGTAATTAAGTTGGTGAATATAGTGTTAGAAATAAGTTAAAACTTAACTAATTAGACTTCAAATGTTGTTAAGTTTTTCAAATAAGTTAATGTAATTTAGTTGTGAATATATTGTTTGAATTAAGTTAAAACTTAACTAATTAGACTTAGAAAGTCATTAAGTTCTCCAAATAATTAATGTGATTTAGTTGGTGAATATAGTGTTTGAAAGTTAAAACTAAACTAATTAGACTTCGAAAGTCTTTAAGTTCTCCAAATACATAATGTAATTAAGTGGGTGAACATAGTGTTAGAAGTAAGTTAAAACTTAACTAATTAGACTTAGAAAGTTGTTAAGTTCTTCAAATAAGTTAATGTGATTTAGTTGGTGAATATAGTGTTTGAATTAAGTTAAAACTTAACTAGTTAGACTTAGAAAGTCTTTAAGTTCTCCAAATACTTAATGTGATTTAGTTGGTTGATATAGTGTTTGGACGTAAGTTAAAACTAAACTAATTAGACTTAGAAAGTCTTTAAGTTCTCCAAATACTTAATGTATTTAAGTTGATGAATATAGTGTTAGAAGTAAGTCAAAACTTAACTAATTAGACTTAGAAAGTCTTTAAGTTCTCCAAATACTTAATGTGATTTAGTTGGTGAATATATTGTTAGAAGTAAGTTACAACTTAACTAATTAGACTTTGAAAGTTGTTAAGTTCTTCAATAAGTTAATGTGATTTATTTTGTGAATATAGTGTTAGAAGTAAGTTAAAACTTATCTAATTAGACTTAGAAAGTTGTTAAGTTCTTCAAATAAGTTCATGTGCTTTAGTTGGTGATTATAGTGTTTGGAAGTAAGTTAAAACTTAACTAATTAGACCTAGAAAGTCTTTAAGTTCTCAAAACAATTAATATAATGAAGTTGGTGAATATAGTGTTAGAAGTAAGTTAAAACTTAACTAATTAGACTTAGAAAGTTGTTAAGTTTTTCAAATAAGTTAATGTGATTTAGTTGGTGATTATGGTGTTTGGAAGTAAGTTAAAACTTAACTAATTAGACTTAGAAAGTCTTTAAGTTCTTCAAATTCTTAATGTAATTTAGTTGATGAATGTACTTTAAGAAGTAAGTTAAAACTTAACTAATTAGACTTAGAAAGTTGTTAAGTTCATCAAATAAGTTAATGTGATTTAGTTGGTGATTATAGTGTTTGGAAGTAAGTTAAAATTTAACTAATTAGACTTAGAAAGTCTTTAAGTTCTCCAAATACTTAATGTGATTTATTTGGTGATTATAGTGTTAGAAGTAAGTTAAAACTTAACAAGTTAGACTTAGAAGTCATTAAGTTCTCCAAATACTTAATGTGATTTAGTTGGTGAATATAGTGTTTGAATTAAGTTAAAGCTTAATTAATTAGAATTAGAAAGTCTTTAAGTTCTCCAAATACTTAATGTGATTTATTTTGTGAATATAGTGTTAGAAGTAAGTTAAACTTATCTAATTAGACTTAGAAAGTTGTTAAGTTCTTCAAATAAGTTCATGTGATTTAGTTGGTGATTATAGTGTTTGGAAGTAAGTTAAAACTTAACTAATTAGACCTAGAAAGTCTTTAAGTTCTCAAAATAATTAATATAATGAAGTTGGTGAATATAGTGTTAGAAGTAAGTTAAAACTTAACTAATTAGACTTAGAAAGTTGTTAAGTTTTTCAAATAAGTTAATGTGATTTAGTTGGTGATTATAGTGTTTGGAAGTAAGTTAAAACTTAACTAATTAGACTTAGAAAGTCTTTAAGTTCTCCAAATACTTAATGTGATTTAGTTGATGAATGTAGTGTTAGAAGTAAGTTAAAACTTAACTAATTAGACTTAGAAAGTTGTTAAGTTCATCAAATAAGTTAATGTGATTTAGTTGGTGATTATAGTGTTTGGAAGTAAGTTAAAATTTAACTAATTAGACTTAGAAAGTGTTTAAGTTCTCCAAATACTTAATGTGATTTATTTGGTGATTATAGTGTTAGAAGTAAGTTAAAACTTAACTAGTTAGACTTAGAAGTCATTAAGTTCTCCAAATAAGTTAATGTGATTTAGTTGGTGAATATAGTGTTTGAATTAAGTTAAAACTTAACTAATTAGAATTAGAAAGTTGTTAAGTTCTTCAAATAAGTTAATGTGATTTAATTGGTGAATATAGTGTTTGAATTAAGTTAAAACTTAACTAATTAGAATTAGAAAGTTGTTAAGTTCTTCAAATAAGTTAATGTGATTTAGTTGGTAAATATAGTATTTGGAAGTAAGTTAAAAATAAACTAATTAGACTTTGAAAGTCTTTAAGTTCTCCAAGTACTTAATGTGATTTAGTTGGTGAATATAATGGTTGAATTAAGTTAAAACTTAACTAATTAGACTTAGAAATTCTTAAAGTTCTTCAAATAAGTTAATGTTATTTAGTTGGTGAATATAGTGTTTGAATTAAGTTTAAACTTAACTAATTAGACTTAGAAAATCTTTAAGTTCTCCAAATACTTAATGTGATTTAGCTTGTGAATATAGTGTTTGGAAGTAAGTTAAAACTAAACTAATTAGAATTAGAAAGTCTTTAAGTTCTACAAATACTTAATGTGATTTATTTTGTGAATATAGTGTTTGAAGTAAGTTAAAACTTATCTAATTAGACTTAGAAAGTTGTTAAGTTCTTCAAATAAGTTAATGTGATTTAGTTGGTGATTATAGTGTTTGGAAGTAAGTTAAAACTTAACTAATTAGACCTAGAAAGTCTTTAAGTTCTGTCACGACCCAAAATCGAGCCGCGAGTGGCACCCACACTTATCCTACTATGTGAGCGAACCAACCAATCTATAACCCCAACATATTGAACATAATACAAAGCGGAAGACTTTAAAACTCATTAACGAAAACAATTAAATCACTTCTAAAATTTATAACCCATTATCCCCAAAATCTGGAAGTCATCATCACAAGAACATCTATCCTCAAGTTACTAATCTAAAAGTATCTAAGAAGCTAAAATAAATAAAAGGCTAGTCATGCCGGAAGTTCAAGGCATCAAGACTTGAAGAGAAGATCCAGTCCAAGCTAGAAGCATTAGCTCACCCTAAAATCCGGTGTAATGAAGACTGGCTAGAATTGATAATGAGTTGAAGACGACGGTACGTTTGCTGCATTCCCCAAATAACAAAGAAAGAAACAACAAGTAGGGGGTCAGTACAAAACACAAGTACTGAGTAGGTATCATCGGCCAACTCAAAATAGAAAATAGTATATATCAGTTTATATCATAAATCAACTACAATACTCAACATGTAGCAACAAGTACTATAATCATCAATAAGTACTACCAAGTTCATCCATGAGGACTCAAGCCTCAATACCACACTCATTTGGGAAATTAGGTTCATTACATTGAGTATATTTTAACATCTCTCAAGATTCATTATCTTTCTTCCTCTTGTGTCGGTACGTGACACTCCGATCCCCTACTACTATGTGTCGGAACGTGACACTCCGATCCCCTAATTCTACGTGTCGGTTCGTGACACCCGATCCCCTAATACTATGTGTCGGAACGTGACACTCCGATCCCCTACT
>JABWTJ010000854.1:74166-108126 GCA_016801875.1 Solanum sitiens | reverse complement strand
CCTGTAAAACTTACCCAGAAATTGACCAGACTGGGATATGCAACCGGTGACGGTCCGTCGTGCCTACGACGGTCCGTCCTGCACTTCCATCACGACGGACAGAGAATTGCTCTCAGTACCCAATTCTCAAGAGTTGAAGTGTTTTGAAACGGAACCTCACAACGGTCCGTCATGTCTGTGACGGTCCGTCCTGCAGGTCCGTCACAGAGTTTAGAGAATTGCTCTCAGTACCCAATTCTCAAGAGTTGAAGTGTTTTGAAACGAAACCTCACAACGGTCCGTCATGTCTGTGACGGTCTGTCCTGCAGGTCCGTCACAGAGTTCAGAGAGTCGATTTCAGCACTCAAATATAAGAATTCCAAGTGTTTGGAACGAGACACCCTCGACGGTCCGTCGTGCCCATGACGGTCCGTCGTTGGATACGTCGTCTCAGACAGTTTTCCAGAAATAAAATCTGCTGCTCAAAACGACTAAGCAGGTCGTTACAGAAATGAATGAATACCAAAGGTGTTAGGATAGGATAATCAAAAAGTGAGTTAGATTCAAGTAATGACATTACGTCATTCTTGGTCATTGCACAACGAACCTAATGAAAGTCTTAAACTACATCCTAGGTATAACCGGTGGTTACACTGGACTATGAACGAAATGAAATGAAGTACATATGAATGAATGAAGCAGACTCTGTGTTTGCTAATAAAGACTCCCTAGTTGAGGTCCCATATGTTGAGCCCTCATTTCTGGGATGTCTTAATGTCAAGTCCATGATTCCAAGGTCTCATGGCATATGAATGAATGATATGAACGAAGTTATGTGCTACATGCAAATTGTACTGTATGCTATATGATATGTGCTATGTGTAAATGTTATGTGCTGTGTGAAAATGTGAAAAGTATGATGATGTATGTTATTCTCATGGCATAACATTCCTATTCCAAATCTGGAAAGCTCACTGACTTTCCTAATCCAAATTTGGAAAGATCATTTACTTTCCTAATCCAAATTAGGAAACTTTCCAAATCTCAATTTGGCAAGTCCACTCCAAGATTAAAGAGTTGAAGCAAGAATTGAATAAGTCTTTTGCTATGAAAGGCTTGGGACCAAAAAGACAGAGTCTTGGCATGCAACTTGTTCGTGATAGAGATGCCAAGATATTGTGCTTATCACAAGAGAACTACATTCAGAAAGTAGTTCGTAGATTTAACAAGGACAATGCTAAGGTTGTCAGTACACATTTAGCTATGCACTTGAAATTGAGTACTAGACAATATTGTCCTTCTAGTGATGGTGAGAAGAAAGACATGAAGCAAGTTCCTTATGCTTCTGCTGATTGTAGTTTGATGTATGCAATGGTATGTACAAGACCAAATATTGCTCATGTTACTGGTGTTGTTAGTCGTTTTCTTTCCAATCCGGTAAGTGAGTATTTGAATGTTGTAAAGTGGATGATCAAATATATTTGTGGCACTTCTAGTCTGAGTTTGTGTTTTGGGATAGGGAAACCTATTCTTTGTAGTTATACTGATTCAGACATGGCTGGTGATGTTGATACTCGTAAGTCTAGTTCAGGCTACTTGATTACTTCTGCAGGGGGAGCTGTGTCTTGGCAATCTAGTTTGCAAAAATGTGTTGTTTTATCTACTACCGAGGCTGAGCTTATTGCAGTTATTGAAGCTTGCAAAGAATTTATCTGGATGAAGAGATTCTTGGGGGAACTTGGTTGTTCTCAAAAGAGGTATGTGCTTTATTGTGACAATCAAAGTGTTATTCATCTTGGCAAGAACTCTATATTTCATGGTCGGTCTAAACACATTGATGAGATGTATCATTGGATTCGAGATGTGTAGGATTCTAAGCTGCTTGAACTTGAGAAAATTCATACAAATGATAATGGTTTCGATATGATGACTAAAGCTTCGCCAAGAGGGAAGCTTGAAGAATGTTGCATGATCGCCAGGATGGCGGTTTCCTCCACACATTCGGTAGGGGGAGAATTGTCGGGTTTTTGGCCTTTTTCCCTTCCTATGTGGATGAGTAAAATTCCAAGGTTTTGAGTCTTCTATCCTTTCCTTTGTGGATAAAATTAGCTCAAATTTGACAAGCCCACTTTTGCCCATAAGCCCAATATTATAGTGCATATATAAGACTTTCTTTTAGGTCTTATTTTTGAAGAAGAATCACAAGAAGTTGAGAGCAGCCAATATAGAGAGAAAACTGAGAAACTGCAGATTTTTGCAAAAGCCATAACAACCATTTTCAAATCGCGATTTACGCTTCGTTCCTTAATATTTTATTGGGAACTAAGAGAGGGTGTACTGCGATTTGGGTATTTTAGCTCCTTTTGTTTCTCTAGTATTTTGTGTTATCTTGTAGTTGTGTTGCTCATTGTTTGGCACTTTGTTGGTGACCCTTTTGGAGGAAACTTTTGTAACTCTTGTTGATTATAGTGGAGCTTTGGTTTTTTGGTTTTTACTCTTCACACTGAAGAGGTTTTCCACGTGCGTCTCATGTGTTGATTTATTTTTCTTGCTTGGTTGATTAGTTTGCTGCCAAAATAATTTTATTCTTGCATTATTTTGTCTTCTCTTGGTTCAAATAGAAGGGAAAGTTTTGACTTGGGTTTCTTCCGCTATCGCCTTTGTCATGCACATATCTATTTTGTGATTGCCTTTCCCTACACAACTATCTTAACCACTTACTAATGTATCCTAATCCTCATCCGGGTTCTCATTTTGCTATTCAATAACTAGCTGGCCATTTTTTCAGCCTTATTCCTTTAAAACAAATTTAAATATAAACATCCACAATAGAATGTTCAAAAGATAACATCATAGTTCATAAGCAAAGTATAGAAGTATCAACTGATCAAGCCCAAAAATATTTTCAAGTTGAGAAGGTTCACACTTGACATTTAAGTTGTGTGCAGTACGAAAAATGTTGAGTTACCTTATTAGGGTCTGGTGGCGGTGGTGATATTTTTTTGCCTCATAACTCTCTAGCGACATTAAATTGAGAAAACAATTCCTCGTATGAATTATCATAATTTTTGTTGGATCCCCTGTAGCTCTGAAATTCTTCAGTTCCTTGACAAATGAATTGAAATAGTGAGAGCAATACTAGTCGATCTGAAGACTGCAAGTTTGAAATATAAAAGTATAAACTGATCATATTGTTGTTGCTTCAATGATAAAATTTAAAGTTTGAAGACTGCAACTTAAGTGGATCTGAAACTCCAATGCCTTCTCGGAGCTGGCAAAACTTTTCACTTGGAAGTGTTGTGGTGAAGATATCAGCAAGTTGTTCTCCTATCTGGCAATAACTACAACTGAATTTCGCCTTTCTTTTGCGTTTTTGAATATCTCCTTTTTGATTCAGTTTGGTTTTGTAGATCCATTTTAGACTTACAACTTCTCTTTCTCTGGGTATAGTCACAAGCTCCCAAGTATTATTTTTCTCAATCATCCGAATTTCTTCTTCCATGGCTTTCTTCCGAACATCATGCTTTATTGCTTCTTTATAATTTTCTGGCTCAACACCGGCAAAATTACATCTTTGATAAATGTCACTCTACATTTTTGTTCCTCTTGGAGGCGGTTCTTCATCATCTTAATCTGGGATTTCTCCCCCTTGAGAGACATCTTCATCTTTCTCATCATCTTATTGATTTGAAGATATGATAGCAGTATTCCCTATCTATTTGTCCGCCCAATTCCATGTTATGTTTTCATCAAAAATGACATCTCTACTAACAACAAGTTTGTTAGTTTTGACTTCGAGAAGCCTATATCCTTTTGTCACATCACTATAACCAAGAAAGATACATTTTTGACTTTTTTCATCCAATTTTGTTCTTTTATCAGTAGGTACATGAGCATAACAAATACACCCGAAAATTTTAAAATGACTTACAGAATGTTTAATTCCACTCTAAGCTTCAACTGGTGTCTTGTCCTTTAGTGCCTTTGTTGGACACCTGTTAAAGATGTGAACTGCTATACGCACTGCTTCTGCCCAAAAATATTTTGGTAGTCCTTTCTCATTCATCATAGTTCTGGCTATTACAACAATTGTTCTATTTCTTCTTTCAGATAGACCATTTTTTTGAGGAGTATACCCTGCTGTAAATTGCTTTTGAATGCCTTCATTTTTGTAATATTCTTCAAATTCTCGACTTGTGTATTCACCTCCTCTATCACTGCGAATGGTTTTGATGTTGCAACTTTTTTGCTTCTCAACAAGGGCTTTAAATTTCTTAAATGTAGCAAATGCTTCTGACTTTTCTTTCAAGAAATAAACCCAAGTCATTCTTGAGAAATCATCAATAAAGATTAGAAAATACCTTTGATTTCCAATAGATGGAGTCTTCATTGGTCAACAAATGTCAATATGGATTAGTTCCAAAAGTATACTTGCTCTCCAAGACACCCCTTTTGGAAAAGACTTCCTATTTTGCTTTCCCATTATACAACTTTCACATGGATCCACCTCAGTATGTATCTCAGGATGGCCTTGTACCATGTCCTTTTGCTTGAGAAGCTTCAAACCATGAAAATTCAAGTGAAAAAATCTTTTGTGCCAAAGCCATGAATCATCTACAATTTCATTTTTTAATGCATTGTAGTGAAATTGCAAAGGGAAGTTTCTTTTTATCATTTTTACTTCAACAATGACTTGATTTGGCTCAACTTTATCATAAATCCTGTAATAATTATCTCTAAACACAAGAGAATAACCATTTTCCATGAGTTGACCAACACTAAGCAAATTTTCTTCCAAGTCAGGAACATAAAGGACATCATGAATTTGCTTACCACTTCCTTTCATGTTGATCGAAATAGTACCATTACCTTTCACATCAACTAAGGCTCCATTCCCCATCTTCACTTTAGTAGTGATGCTATTATTAATTGAGAGGAAAGTCTTTTCATCTTTAGTCATGTGATTACTACAACCACTATCAACATACCATTCATTGCTTTTTGTTGAAGCATCAGATTTAGAAGCAAAGAAAATATTTTCTTCCCTTTCTTCCTCCTGTTTTTCACAAAAATTTGCTTACTCCCGTTTCTTGTGCCAGCAATCATTTTCAAAGTGGCCAAACTTTTTACAAAAGTTACATTGGGGCTTGCCTTTGTGCCAACATTTTTTTGCATTGTGATAGTCTTTTTGCAAACTTTACAAAAAAGACTAGAGTTTTTCTCACCTTTTTCTTCAACGTTATTGGAAGAACAATCATGATCCTGCTTCTTTTTTGGCTTGTGATTCATCTTATGTTGATTTTTTGAGAAATTTTGAGAATTCTCATTTGTTTTAGACTGGAAAGCCGTCTCTTTGGGTTGATCTTCACGAAAAAATCTTCTCTTCTCGTGTGCACGAAATGATCCAACTAGATCTTTGATGGAAAGCTTAGAAAGATCTTTCGTCTCCTCAATGATAGTAACGATGTACTCATACTTTTCTGTGACACTAATTAGAATCTTTTCCACAACTTGTTGGTCAGAAATTGTATATCACTATGATTTCTCATTTCATTAACAATATTCATAAATCTTGTGCAATATTCATTAATTTTTTCAGATTCTATCATCTTTAAATTTTGAAACTCTCTTCTAAGAGTTTGAAGATATATAGTGCGTACCTTTTCGTCACCATACACCTCAGTTTCTAGAAAATCCCAAGCTTCATTTGCAGTCTCACAAGTAGCAATTTTTACAAAATATGCTTTTGAGACTCCCATTTGGATTTTGCTCAAAACGTTTGCATCTTGACGATACTTAGCCTCAAGAATTTTCATCTCTGCTGCTGTAAGATCACCATCGTTGTCTGGCTCTTCAAAGCCATTTGCAATAATAGTCCACAAACCTTCAGCTTTCAAATGTGTTCTCATTCTTATTTTCCAGTATTCAAAATCAGTTCCATCAAAAAATAAAGTAAGAACAACTGAAAAATCAGCACCTTCATTAGTTTTGGATGCCATATTTGTTTTTCTTCACCTAACCCCAAATTAAGAACGAAAACCTGCTCTTGATACCAATTTGTAGGAAATATGGAAGGAAAATAGTATCTTTAGAGAATGTTCAAGTTTATTATAGGCTACTAATGGCCACTTGAGATGATTACAATCATCAACTACATCACTATTTATACTACTCAAAATAGACAACAAAAAGTCTTGCACAAATAACTAAATACATGTATCACAAATTACTAGATACATGTATTACAAAATCCTAAAAGACTTCTTGAGAAACTAAGAGACAATATTGAAATACTAAACATCAAGGTGTGAAGTGAATGCATTAATTCCAACATATAGTCTCTACATCAGATGTTATAGTTGTTTTGTTATATAATTTAGTTTTACGTAAGATGTAATTCGTAAAGCTGTTGAATGTCTTTCGGTAAGTAGTTTCCAATGTAGTCTCTATTGGTAAGCTTAGACATGGCTAACACAAGCTTAAACACTATATCTCAAACTACTATGTTGATTATTTGATCTTTTATGATAATTTTGTTTCTGTAATTACAGAGAATTAAGAAGTATCTTGAACAATCATGGAGAATTTTAGAAATAGAAGATGGATGGCTTACAGTTGAGTTAGTAAAGAGTTTCTAGATGGAGTTTCCTAAACCATGCATTTCGTGAAAACCATAATGGAGGAACAATTTTATGCCCTTGTACAAAATGTGTGCTATACTATCAAGTAAATCGGGAAGTGGCATATGATCATCTTGTCCTTAATGATATTATGCCATCATATAATACTTGGTTTTGTCATGGAGTGTCTATCAATGGTTCAAAAATTACTGGAAAAAATAATGACAGACAAGAAGCTTTAAGGAGCGCTGATATGAGAGAGATTATACATGATATTTTCGGAAGCTTCATCCAGTTCAATGATAACATTAGTGAAAGGGAAGAGACAACGCCAAATGCAGAGTAAAATGCTCCTCATCCATCAAGAAATCAACCTCATCCAGAGATAGATCAGTTTGAACAACTCTTGAGAGATTCAAATAAAGAACTTTACCATGGGTACAAAAGGTTCAGTAAACTATCGTTTCTGCTTCAACTTTACCACATAAAACTATTATTCAAATGGTCGAATGAGTCTTTTAATACCTTGCTTGGTTTATTGAAGGATGCATTACCTGAGGGTGAGAAGTTGCATTCTTCATTTTATGAGAGAAAGAAGATTATTGACGGCTTGCGGTTAAATTAAAAAAAGATTCATGTTTGTCCCAACGATTGCATGCTTTTTAGGAATGAATGTTTTGCTAAGAAAGATGCCAATGAATGCTTAATTTGTGGCACTTCTAGATGGAAAAACAGTGTCAAAAAGATTCCAGCCAAGGTATTAAGGCACTTTCTTCTAAAACCAAGACTATGGAATAAGGATAGAGTTCTTCGACATCCTGCAGATTCTGAAGCAAGGAAAGCTTTTGACATCAGAAATTCAGAATTTGCTAAAGATCCTTGCATTGTTCGGTTAGGATTGGCTAGTGATTGTTTTAATCCTTTTGGTACTACGCAAAGTGTTTACAGTACATGGCCAGTGATTTTAATGTCATATAATTGTTCATCGTTGTTTTGCATGAAAGAAGAGTTCTTCATTATGTCCGTGCTCATTCCTGGACCAAAAGGACCCAGAAATAAAATTGATGTCTTTGTAGAACCTTTGATAGAATATTTCAAAGATTTGTGGTCTGTGGGGACATAAACCATTGATTCCTTTTCTAATGAGACATTTCAATTGCGAGTTGCTCTCATGTGGACCATAAATGATTTTTCCAGCATATTTTTCTCTATCATGATGGTGTACTGATGGTCAATTTGCATGCCCCTGATGCAACATAAACACTCAAGATAAATGGTTGTAACATGGTAAAAGTTTGTTTCATGGGCCATCAACGTTTTTTTGATGCAAGGACATAAATATCAAAATGATGCAAAATCATTTGATGGGACTAAAGAATTAAGACCCGCACCTTCTCCTATATCTGGTTCACAAGTTCTAAAACAAGTTAAAGGAATAAAGTTCACCCTTGGTCAGTTAAGTAAGAAGGCAAGTGGGGTGACCAAAAACACATGGAAAAAAGTTTTTTTTTCAACCTTCCTTACTGGGAGTATAATTTGGTTTGTCATAACCTTGATGTGATGCATATAGAAAAGAACGTGTGTGGTAACTTGATTTATACATTATTGGGTCTTGGTAAAAAATCAAAAGACAATGTGGAAGCTTGATTTGACTTATAGGAGATGAATATAAGACCATCCTTATGGCGTCAACAGCGAGCTAGTGGGAGGACATATCTTCCTCCTACTTATTTTACAATGTCAACGGAATAAAAAAGCTTATTCTACAAAGTATTAGAAAATGTTAAGTTTCCACATGGCTATGACTCTAGTATCTCGCATTGCATTCACAAACGAAACTTGTCAGGACTCAAAACTCATGATTGTCATGTTATATTGCAAGAACTTCTTCTTTTTCCCTTGAGGAGATCAGCAGATAAAAGGATGACTTATGTTTTAATTGGATTATGCTCATATTTTCTACTGCTTTGTAGCAAAATGCTTAAATGCAAAGAGTTAGAGTTACTGGATGTAAAAATTGCATAAACTATAAGTAATATGGAGACAAGAGGTGTCAAAAATCAACACAAACATAGGTAACCCGCTCAGAATTTTAAGCGTTGGGCTCAAGATAATTTGAATTAGGTTCAACTCAACTCATTCAAGCATAACCCATTTGAAGAGAATCCTCAATTGAGTCCAATTCAATCTCCAATTTGAACCCGTTTTAAAACTTCTTATTAAGATATATTGTTATATTTAATATATGAATTACTATCTATTTGTCACGACCGGGGTCAAGACCCTAGCGGAAACCGGCGTCATTGACCTCTCAGAGGTCGCAGACAAGCCTACTTACGTCGTCATTACATTGGTTAGGTTAAATTTTGCAGAAAATTTCAAACTTTTTGTTTTGTTTGAAGTGTACATAGATTTCATAGTTATAAACAATATACGCATAATATCACATCATCTCACAAAAACCATCTAGTCATTAGATATTAAATAAAGGAAATAGTTCATAATTGCATTAATATAACGTTGCCAAAATGATACCAATACAATGTCTGAAAAATAAGTAAGAAAGAAACGCTAGTGGAACATCCTCCACTAACTCATTCCTAGATCTAAGCTAGAATATATAAGATAATCATCCTCAAAAGAATGAGGGCCTACCAAGTCCGGATGAATGCTCCACGTCCGGATAACTTCAACGTAGTCTCGTAAGCTCTAGCGTTCACCTGCACCTCCATCAAAAAGTAGAGAGTTGTATGGGATTAGTACACACTTGTACTAAGTATGGGTATATGCAAGAACACATCAAGGACATGCATGATTAAGAAGAGTTCTCTCCTAATGATATGAGTTATGGAAAGTCAAGTCAGTGGACTTGCCAAATCGGATTAGGAAAGTCATGGTATGAGAGTAACATGCATCATCATTCTTTTCATATTGCACACAACACATAACATATTTCATATAGCACATATATCGATATCACATATCTTTCGTTCATATGCCATGAGACCTTGGAATCATGGACTTAACATTAGGACTTCCCAAAATGAGGGCGCAACATATGGGACCTCAATTAGGGAGCCTTCTTTAGCAAACACATAGTCTGCTTCATTCATTCATACGTACTTCATTTTCATTCATTCATAGACTAGTGTAAACTCCATCTATACCTAGGATGTAGTTTAACACTTTCATCGGGTTCACTGTGCAATGACCAAGAATGACCTACTGTCATTACTTAAGTCTAGATCACCTCTTGATTATCCTATCGTAACACCTTTGGTATCGTTCATTTCATTGTGTGCATTACTTCAGGCTAGCCTCATTCTTTCTTTGGGAACTTTAACTTTAACCGACATAGATCATGTGAGCATCATGAAATCCATTGTTTAACCCCACACCAAAAAGAGGTGGAATGACCGCCCAAAGTGAACCAAACATGCTCGAACCCTACTAGAACCCTATGTTGGCAGCATTGGTTCAAAGACTAGGAGTTATAAGGAGAGTCGTACCTGTCTGGACTGACAGTCTCATTTCATGAGAATTAGACGAACCTCTGCCTTCCCGAAAGAAGGAATCAAGACTCATAGCTAGCCCATCGGTGCTCAGTGTAAAGTTCCATTACATTTATCTCATACATCATAGAAGTTGGCTTCTTGCATGAGGGCATCATAGCTCATTAGATGATTTCTCATCTCATCATTCGTATTAAGTATGCATTAACTTCAATACTTTCATTAGAGTGTTCATAGAGACTGGTCTCTTCATTAACTTTACACTCTCATAGGTGAGTACATTTTAGTAACATTTACTAAGGCTCATTTGAGATTTGATCTCATCCTTCACATTAGCATCTTCTCATGTTGTCACCACATTCATTAACTTTAGCACATTTACTCTTCATAATTACTCACCCCTTTACGTGAATGTTCATTTCATCATATACCAATGCACTAGGACTTTTAGTGTGTTTCACACTCTTATTCGACCCTTCTGGGGTCACATCATTTCATCACATAACATCTTAGGTTCACTTAATTTTTAAACGTATGCTGGACTTATGCATCCACAGGTACAAGCCATGAGGCTTCATTCATAGTTCGTCTAAGTGATTCATATTTACCCAAGATTATGTGGTACAAGACTTATGCATCTTGTAGGTATGCCAAGATCTTGATTTCGATCCTTAGAGGCAGCACTCGTTAAATATTTGTTAACGTACGACTTATGTGTCAATACAGAATTGGGCAAGGGAACCCAATTTTGAATCCCTTGAGCAACACTTAATCTTATTTTAAACTTTGATAATTATATTTTTCAGCTTGGGGGACCCTAGGTCGATCCCCATCACCCCCATATATTTTTCTTTCTTTTCCCTCCTCTCCTTTTCATTTAAGACCAAGAGGATGTGGGATAGATCCCCCACAACCTCATTTTATTTCTCTTAAATTTTCTCTTAACTTTCTCACCTATCCAAGAGGTTGTAGGTTCAATCCCCACTCAACTCATTTTATTTTTATTTCATTTTTCTCCTAAATCTCTCACCTATCCAAGAGGTTGTGGGTTCAATACCCACTCACCTCATTTTATTTTTCTTATGGAATTTTTATATAACTTGCATATAGTGAGGTCTTGGGTTCAATACCCAATGACCTCACATTAAAAAAGAATTTAAAATATAACCCTCATCATCAACGCCTAACCCGAGACCAAATTTCTAGATTGCTGGAAATTTGGTCATCTTTCCAACTCACTTTTTCTCACATTTTTTTCGTTTATTCTTAGAGCATTTCGTGTAAGATTTAGTATATTTTTTAGGTGTAATTTCATAGTTACATTTAGCTAAGAGTTTTCCACTCAAATAAGCCACATCACACCTCGTATGAACATCACGATTTATACAAGTTTATGCACGTCAAATACAATCATTAAACATGTCATTTTTAAACTTCAAACCGAAAATCAATGGTCACGGCTTACACGTTGCACACATATGATTATCACATAATTTTGGAAGACATAGATTTTCAGTCATACAATTCCGAACACATATTCATGAACATATTCATCATGAAAACACATTACATACCTAAAATCTACCAGCAGACATACCAACCTACAACCATCGATAGGAGCTAGTGACAAGGACATGCAACGGGGAAACAATCCTAGTTTTCAGATTAGAATCGACTGAATCCTAGGGGTATCTTGGGAAAGGGACCAAGAGTAAGAAAACCCATACCTTAATGTCGTTCAACACTTGCTTCAATGCTACCAATTCCCACGAAACCAAGCCTCACCACCGAAACCTCAACACAATCCCGTCGAGAACTTTGTTTGGCTTTTCATTTTTAGACTAACTTTTCTTTTGAGTTTTTAGCATTCAAGTTCTTCAATGTGTGAATGAACTTTGTTTTTCTTTCTGTTCTTTTCTTTTACTGAAGAATGACCGTGCAAGTGAGGGTGGGAGTATAGAGACGTGAAAATGATAGGTAGCTTAGGATTAGGAGAGTTAGGTGGAGACTTAGTCAAACTAGGACTTCTCATTATTTATTAAATCTGATTTTTTTCAAAGGCTAAGTGAAATGACCACCATGCCCCTACAAAATGAGATAATAATTATTAATTAATCCACCTAATTCGTTGCTTCTACCAAGGCTCGAACACGGGTGAAGCTTAACTTCGCAAAAAGGGTCAAATTCGGTCAACCCCTACCCGAATTGCCCATTAATCATATTAATTAATTAATTATTTGTTTATGGTAATTACAATACTACCCTTAGCCTGGAAAAGACCATTTTACCCCTACACCCTCCAAACTTAAGATTACCCCTTTCAAGTCTGGTTAAGACTCATCCGGGTGAATCTTCATATTCGGGTGCCCTACATGGCTGGACCCAACCTTTCCTAACTCAACTAACTCACCAAGTTGGTTGGATTGGCTGTTGCATAGGTTCAGAGGTCTTGTTCTACGCGCATCCATCCGAGTGAACCCAGCCTAATCTAGGCATTCAAGATATATTAGGCATTACTTAGTATAGTCATTTTACGGTTGTTACATTATCCCCCCTTAGGAACATTCGTCCCCGAATGACACTTCTAATAATCTAGCACAACGTCAGTCATATCATAACATAGGTACCATACACAGTCAAGCAATAGCAACCAAGAATAGAGGAGATAAGGAAACTTAGACTTAAGAGTAGGAGGTCCAACCTCAAGAGCTGAAAAGATAAGAAAAACGGGATCTCATATCGGCCTCGGCCTCCCACTTAGCACGCTCAACAAGATGGTTCCTCCACAATACCTTCACTGTGGCAACCTCCTTGTTTCTCAGCCGCTTGACCTGTCAGTCTAAAATCTCGACAGGAACCTCCTCATAGGACAAGTCTTCATCAACACCCAAACCTTCAATAGGCAGAATTGATGCCGGATCAACAAGACACTTCTTCAACATAGAGACATGGAAGACTAGATGTCCGCACGCAACGCCAACTCATAGTCCACCTCACCTACACGCTGTAGAATCTTGTATGTCCCAACGTACCTCAGACTCAACTTCCCCTTCCTGCCAAACCTCATCACCCCCTTCATAGGTGATATCTTTAAGTAGACCTGGTCACCAATATCAAACTCTAAGGGCCGTTTTCTGTTGTCTGCATAAGACTTCTGCCGACTGTAAGCAGTAGCCAACCTGTCCCTAATCACCCTGACCTTCTCTAAGGCCTCATGAATGATCTCTGGACCCAAAATGGATGACTCTCCAACCTCGAACCACCCAACTGAAGACCTACACCTCCTACCATACAGTGCCTTGAACGGTGCCATCCCAATGCTGGAGTGATAGCTGTTATTATACAAGAACTCTATCAAAGGCAGATGGTCGTCCCAGCTACCCCTGAAGTCAATCACACACGCCCTCACCATATCCTCCAATGTTTGAATGGTGCACTCTGCCTGCCCATCTGTCTGAGGATAAAAGGCAGTATTGAGCTTTACCTGCGTGCCTAAGCTCTTCTGGAAGGATCTCCAAAAATGCGAAGTGAACTGAGCTCCTGTATCTGAAATGATAGACAAAGGAATCCCATGCCACCTCACAATCTCATCAATGTATAGTCTCGCATAATCCTCAGCTCTGTAAGTAGTCTTCACAGGGATAAAGTGGACAGACTCAGTTATCCTGTCCACAATAACCTATATGGAGTCATACTATCTCCTAGTCCTCGGAAGACCAACCACTAAGTCCATGTTAATGGCCTCCCACTTCCAAGTCGGAACCTCGATTGTCTGAGTGAGACCGCCAGTCTTAAGGTGTTCTGCCTTAACCTGTTGGAAATTAGGACACTTGGCCACATACTCAGCAATGTCCTTCTTTATGCCATCCTACCAATAGATCTACTTAAGGTCATGATACATCTTGGTGGAACCTGGATGTATCAAATATCTGGAACTTTGGGCCTCTGCAACGATCTTAGCTGGCAAATCATCCACATCTGGTACACACAGCCTGTCCTGGTACCTAAGTATGCCGTCACCTCCCAAAGTAAAGGACTCATTCATCTTTATCAGCACTGAGTCCTTCAACTCCATCAATACAGGATCAAGATGCTGACCCTTCTTAACTTAAACTACCAAGGATGATTCTGAACTAGGATGAACTGAAAACCCCCCACTAGCAGAGTCAATCAACTGCACACCCAGTCTGGCCAGTCTATGTACATCTTTCACCAACTCCTTCTTCCTATCATCGGCGTGGGCTGTTCTTCCCATGCTCAACCTGCTCAAAGCATCAGCAACAACATTTGCCTTACCTGGATGGTAGTGGACATTCATGTCATAGTACTTCAACAGTTCCAACTATCTACGCTGACGTAGGTTCAACATACTGGAGACTCTTGTGGTCTGTGAACACATCCACATGCACCCCATACAAGTAGTGCCTCTAGAGTTTCAATGCAAACACCATAGCTGCCAACTCCAGGTCATGAGTGGGATAATTTTCTCATGAACCTTGAGTTGTCTAGAAGCATAGGCTATCACCTTACCACCCTGCATAAGAACACAACCCAAACCAACCCTAGATGCATCACAATAAACAGTGTAATTCTCTCCATACTTAGGCAACATAAGCACTGGGGCTGAAGTGAGTCTGTCCTTGAGCTCCTAGAAACTCTTCTCACAAGTCTCCGCCCATTCGAACTTGGCTTTCTTCTTGGTCAAAGCTGTCAGTGGAGCAGCAATGGAAGAAAAGCCCTCCACGAACCTGCGATAATAACCATCCAATCCCAAAAATCTACGAATATCGGTGGGAGTAAGAGGTTTTGGCCAGTTCTTAACAGTCTCAGTCTTTCTGGGATCTACCTCCACACCTTGGTCAGACACAACATGACCCAGGAAGGTCACTGATCTAAGCCAAAATTCACACTTACTGAATTTGGCATACAACTAATGTTGTCTAATTACCTGCAAGGTTAGTCTCAAATGCTGTTCATGCTCTTCCTTAGTCTTAGAGTAGATGAGGATTTCATCAATGAATACTATGACAAAAGAATCAAGGTATACACTGAAGACTCTGTTCATGAGGTCCATAACTATGGCTGGTGCATTAGTGAGACCAAATGGCATAACTAGGAACTCATAATGACCATAACGGGTACGAAAGGCTGTCTTTGGGATATCTTCATCCCTAACCCTAAGCTGATGATACCCGGAATAAAGATCGATCTTTGAGAAGAAACTAGACCCTTCGAGTTGATCGAATAAGTCATCTATTCTGGGAAGTGGATACTTATTCTTTATAGTGACTTTGTTGAGCTGCCGATATTCGATACACATCCTAAGGGTTCCATCTTTCTTTTTCACAAACAGCACTGGAGCGCCCCAAGGGGATATGCTCGGCTGAATGAAACCCTTATCAGTGAGATCTTTTAACTGCAGCTTCAACTCTTTGAGTTCATCTAGAGCCATTCTATAGGGAGGAATTGAAATTGGTTTAGTATCGGGATCTAGGTCGATACCAAAGTCAATCTCTCGAGGGGGAGGAACTCCAGACAAATCATCAGGAAACACATCTGGGAACTCATTCACTACAGGCACTGAGTCTAAGGAAGGAATGTCATGATCTAGATCGTTGACACTCACAAGATGACATAGCAATCCCTTGGACATCATTTTATTGGATTTGAGGTTTGAAATTAAGGGACTAGGAAGACTCGAGTTTTACCCCTCCCAGACCAGCTCTACTTCATTAGGGAAATGGAAGATCACAACCCTATTACGAAATCCATGATGGCATAAAAATTATGAAGCCAGTCCATGCCAAGAATAATGTTGAAATCGTTCATAGGTAACTCAACCAAGTCTGCACACATAGTCCTACCACATACAACTATTGGGCAATCCTTGTATACTCTATCAGCTCTTACATTTTCTCCTAAAGGTGTACTAACCACTATAGGATCACGCAAAACTTCAGGCAATATCTCAAAGGTGAGAGCAAGTAAAGGAGTTACAAAGGAAAGTGTAGACCCTGTATGTAACAACCCTAAAAATGAATATGCTAAGTAATGTTTAGTGTGTCTAGAATGCCTACGATTAGACCGGGTTCACACGGATTGATGCACGTAGAACCAGACCTCTGAACCCTTTCGACATCTGAGCCAACTAACTTGGGGAGTTAGTTGAGCTAGGAAAGGTTGGGTCCAGCCATGTAGGGAATATGAAGATTTACTCGGATGAGTCTTTACCGGACTTAAAAAGGGGAAATCTTAAGTTTGGAGGGTCTAGGGGTAAAATGGTTTTTTTCCAGGTTAAGGGTAGTATCGTAATTACCCTAAATATATAATTAATTATTTAATTAATAAGGTGGAGGGGCATTTTGGGTAGAGAGGGCCGAAATTTGCCCTTTTAACAAAATCTTGCTCCACCCGGGTTCGAACCTAGGTTGGAGCAATGATTTAATTTGTTTTATTTAAATTGGTAGGTTAATTTAATAAATTAATAATTAATGGTTGATTTAAAATAAAAGGGAAATAATATTTTTTTAAAAAAATTTGAAAGAGTCCTAGTTGACTAAGTCTAAACTACTTCACCTCTTTTAACTCTCTTTCACGTTTAACTTTCTCTCTCACGTCCATATAACTCTCTTTTCTTTTCACGTTCTCTCTGCCTAAACACAAGAACTGATTAGCAACCAAAATTTCTTCACACTTGAAGAACTTTCACGTTAAAAATATATACAAAACATAACCAAAAACGTTAGGCAAAAGGGAGGGTTTTTTCCATCGAGTTGGTGTTGAATCTTTCGGACTTGGACGTGAGGGTATTTGGGCAGTAAGTTCAAGGTTTGAACGTCAAAATAAGGTATGGGTTTTCTTACTCTTTGTCCCTTTCCCAAGAGATCCTTAGAACTCAGATGAATCTATTCCGAAAACTAGGGTTGTTCCCCGTTGCATGTCCCTGTCACTAGCTCCCATTGATTTGTAGGTTGGGTATGTTTGCTGGTAGAAATTAGGGATGTATTGTGTTTTCGTGATGATTACGTTCATGTATGTATGTTTGTAGTTATGTGAATATTAAGCATGCTATCCAAAACTATGTGTTTATGTGTGTGCAATGTGTAGCCGTGACATACACTCTTGGTTTGAAGTTCGAAAATGACATGTTATGGTTGTATTCTTATGTGCACAAACTTGTATAAATCGTGATGTTCATATGAAGTATAATGTGGCTGATTTGAATGGAAACTATTAGCTAAATGAATCCACGAAAATGCACCTAAGATGTACTAAATTATCCATGAATTACCCTAAGAACTAACGTGTAAACGTTGATGAAAAGGAGCTGAAAAACGTACATAATTTCCAGCATCTTGTTGATGAATTTCGGCCAAGCTAAGTGGTGTATCATGCTATGTAAAATGAAACAAAAATAAGTGAGGTCACTGAGAATCGAACCCGTGACCTCACCATGTTTAAAATCTTAGAAAAAAAAGTGATAGAAAAAGAATGTGGCATGTGGGATTCGAACCCGTGTGCCTTGACTAAAACATGAAAAAAGATAATGAAAAATAAAAATGAGAGGTGTGGAGTTCGAACCCACAACCTCTCGGTCAGACTTAAGGGAGAATTAAAATAAAAATAAAAGTTGAGGCATGTGGGAATCGAACCCAAGACCTCTCGGCTGAATAAAGGAAACTAAGCAGAAAAATAAAGTGGGGTTGTGGGGGTTCGATCCCACACCCTCTCGGTCAAACAAAAATGGTTTAAGGAAAAAGAGAATAAAAGAAAATGAGGTTATGGGGGTTCGATCCAACATCCTCTTGGTCCCAAACGAACGAAAAATAAAGAAATTAAGGGAAAATGAAGAGAAGGCGTTGGGGCTCGATCTTGGGTCCCCAAGCCTATTGGGTCAAACTAAATTAAATAAAATTGTAAGTGTTGTCCAAGGGATTCGAAATCGGGTTCCCTTGCCCAATTTCCGTATTGATACATAAGTCATACGTAAATAAATGTTCAAAATAATGCTGCCTACATAGATCGAAATAGATGATCTTGGTATATGATACGCTCAAACTTACTTCTCGAAAAAGAAGTAAAGCGGTCGTATCAAGTAAAGAACCCAACTAATGAGGTTGGGGTAGATCCCACGAGGAAAATGGTTCAGACTTAACTTTATTCTATTATTACTTCTATTTAGCCAATTATTTCCCGAAAACAAATAACTAAATGGGGATTTTGATTAACAACTATAATTAACTAATTCTATATAAATAAATGACAAGTTCAAAGATTGGATTTTTATGAAGTAATTAAAGTGACTAGGGCTTAAGTGTTCCACATAGGTTCATAACTCGGTAATTCTACCTATAACAATCCCTTCCTAATATCTTGCATGCAAAGTGATAAGTTGTGTATCCCTAAATCCTTGGTCCGGCATCTAGAGAATTTCACTCCGCACCTTGTTCCGGCTACGTGTGTTGCTTTACTAAACCTTACCTTTACCTCATATTAAGCATCATAATCGATATTTGACTAAGTTGTTACTTCGTACCAACCGACACTAGACCATTAGATAGTATACACTAAATCTACGTTGATAATTCTTTTCCTATTATCTACCTTCTTGGTACGGCAAGTAGCAATAAGGCGAGTTCTAACGTTGGCCATCCGTTAAAAAGACTTCTAAACAAAAGAATTATCAATACATGCAAGACACTATTCTAGGATTGTTATTTTAGCTAATTTTTACCTTGTTATTTACCCATGGTTCTCACAACCCTAGTTATTGAGTTTAGTTACCCATGCTACTATTCAAACAATTCATATTGATAATATAAGAATTCATGCACTTACTTTGATGAGAATGAATAAAATCCAGAAATTCACTTGAATAAATCACAAAAACACTAACAATCAATTCCAGAAAAATATGATAAAATCCCCAAAATCAAGAGTTCAATACTTAAACAATAAAACTGAAAACTATCCAAAAGTCTAACCCAAAAAACAAGGTTTTTCGAACTATTTATAATAAACAAAACCTAATAAAAGAGGGAATCTAATTAAGGAAAATCTGCCCAAAACGCGTCTGAGTCGACGACCCTTGTGACGGACCATCGTGGCCTCCGTCGTTCCGTACTTAGCATATATCTCTGCTACTTTCTTCATCAACTCTCATTTACCCTCGACGGACAGGTATGACGGACCGTTGTAAGCACGTCGATCCGTCGAGGGGTTCCGTTCCACGACACTTATAATCTTCTGAAATTGGGTACTGGGACTACACTCTGATACTAATGAGGAATGTGCAGGACGGACCTTCGTGGCTATGACGGTCCGTCATGAGCTTATGTAGTCCCACACTTGGCCAAAATTCCCCAACTTCCTTCAGCAGCCATTTTCTTCTCACGACGGGTGCCACCTACGAACCGTCACAGTCACGACGGACCGTCGTGGGGTCCGTAGGTGGTCACTTCTGCAATTTCAGCTCAAATTCTCCTCGTTCTCCTTTGGACAGATTTACTACAAATAAAGAGAAAACTACATCATAAATCAATACAAAAAGGCTTTAGACCCACACTAAACTTAAGGAAAAAGAATTAAAAGTACCGTGAAACCACGGTACATCAACACCCTCAACTTCAATTCGTTGTTTGTCCTCAAGCGATGCACTATGACTCACTACAAAATCTTTGTACAAGATTATCCGTATTTTAGCTTTCGCAATCATTTGTCTATCTATCCCGATTATTCTCATTATGTTCATGCATGCTATCACTATTAGGCTTGAATTATGTGGATCAGACATGACACAGACTCACTACACACTGACACCTATCCTCTTCGATTTCTCACCAAGGTGCTAATTTTTCCGGTATTGCAACTAGTGTCCTTACTTCAAAATAACATCCTCATTTTTCACACAATGACTTCAGTTTGAGTATAAGGATTACTTTTTAACACTCGCTCTCAGAACAACTTCACAACTCATTTATACATATTGCCATAGGCTTGCCCTTATTTTCACTACTTTAAGTTCGCCATAACAACTCTTAGGATCACAATAGGACTTTCTTAGCTTGTAACATAGGCTTAGGGTCAGGTAGGGTATATTTAGGTATACTTTAGTGACTTGTTGCCCTCCGTGACATATTGGCTAAGCGTACCACCTTTTATCATTTTATGTCGCCCTATTTCTCAATTTTCTTTCACCTTGCTATTCTCCCTTTCTTCTCTTTATGTGTAAGTGACTGTTCTCTTTTCTTGTGTTTATTTTATTTTATATTTTTTTTAAATCACTTTTGTTTTGTTATTTCTTCCTCTTTATTCTTTCAACCCCACTTTCCGGAGTATTCCTCATAACATCCACCCTCAACTCATGATTTTGCCATGAGTCAAGGTTCACAATACCCATGGTTGGGTCAGGGCCACGATAAGGTTGCTTTATGCATTAGCCACCCTCAACTTATGCCTTTGGCATAAGCTGAGTTGCACATGTCCAAGGAGGGACCAGGGCCAACACAGTTCCCAGAGAAGATCAGTTGGGGTGAAAAAGAAAGATCTATTTTAAGCTCAATTCATTTGGATCTATAAGGGATTAAATTCATTTGGTTTTCTGTTATTTTAGGCTCAAGATTAACTATTTCGAACAAGGGCCTATGATCCTTTCCTAATTGTTTATTACGGCTTACTTTTAGCAGGACTAACCAGGCAAGTTCTAGCTCAGTACTAATGGTATATCATTCGACTTTTGCTCACACTCGCTTGCCATCTCATTACTCTACCAGATTATCAGACACCTAGTTCGAATCTTAGATTTAGGGTCATGCAGTAGTGTATCTCTATGTCATGCTTAGAGCCACACATTTATCAATTACTATGCCTAGTCATGCATCATTTTCATTACATCATGATATCATTTATGTTTTAGATATCATGATTCAGAGTTATACTATGTACACAAGATATAAACATGCCGGTTCAACAATAAAGTAATCAGTCTCTTGAGGGAAAAGAACACAGGCAAGAAAACCCCAAGAAAGGATCGTGAATTGGGCTACTCAGACTTCACCCTAGCACTCACTTTCCATATACCCCACCCCACCCAAAAAAATGCAATTGTCCCCAATGCATAAAAGAATATAAAATAATCGAGTGCTAGGTGAAGCAAACCTGAGGCGCAAAGCGCCAGTGATCAACAAGCTGGTGGGTCCGGTGTCCCGAAACCCACTCCCTCTGTAGTCTGGACACCCTCAGTAGTGTCCTCAGCAGCAACAGCACCATCAGTAGTGCCTCTTTTCTCCTCAACAACTCTGGAGCTAGACGCCCCAGCAGCCAACTCTATGGTCCTCAACTGACGGGCCTCCTCACCAGTAATCGAGGCTCTCCTCGCAGCCTCCAACTCTAGGTGCTCCTTCTTCCGTGCCCTAGCCTCATCCTCATCTCGACCTCTACGCCTCTTGGCTTGCTCTCGTGGGGGAGGTGGTGGTACATCAGTAGTGGCGAATAGGGCAGCCATCACCGTGTCCTCAACAGGCTCTGCAGAAGGGGCCTCAGAATCAGGCACCCTAGCCTCTAGAATCGTGTCCAGGTCCGCTCTCAGACTCGCTACAGCAGCCTGAAGGATCGAAACGTCCATCGGAGGGGCTGGCTGGGCTAGCACCCGCAACTCAAAAGCGTCCAGGCGCTGATGAACCTCCATGATCTTCCTCTCCGTGTGCTGGGCCATGTTCCGCTCCATGCGCTCCTCCGCCTCAGCAATAGAATTCTGCATCCAAGGCTGGATGTGATACAGAAGTGTGGCCATTTGGGCCTTGAGTTTTTGGACCCTAGCAAGTGGGACCAGAGTAGCGGAAGGAGTCGAGCGAGAGGAGCTCGGGGCGGTGCTACCACCCGAGATAGACTCGACCGGGCTGGTGTTAGTAGGCTCAAATGTAGCCTGGGTAGCCGCTCAGGCTTGCTTTACTGTATCCTCCAGGTTCTCACCAAGCGGAGGCACCTCCAGGCAGGTCCCTCTATGTGGAGCCAACTCATTGGCCTAATCCTTGATGAGGCCGATATCAACATTGCCCGGCGGGGTCTTGAGCTGATTTATGTGCCAAATGGGCACACCTGCAGACCTGCACAAAGCAAACACCATGCACGGAAATGGGTAAGTAGTAGTGACCTTGAAGACCCTCTCGTGCATGACCGCCTGAAGAAGCCAAGAAAAGTCCACCTCGAACCCCATTATCATCGCCTCCATCAGAACTGCGCGATCCCATGTGACAATATTGACTGCAGTAGTGGGGCAAAGGCAGTGGCGTACTATCAAACACAAAAATTTGGCCGTGAAGGTCAGGTTAGCCTTCTTGATGGATCCCTTCAGCTCAAGTACCTAGTCAGCAGCCTCTCCCGTCAGTGAAAGAGGAAATACTCTTAGCCCTATTACATCCATATTCAAATCGGGCCTCCCTACACAACTTTTGCACACTGACCTTACGTTAGCGATGTGGGCATGTGGATCCTCAGAAGGTAGCCCTGAAAACAAACCTCTGGCAGTGAGCATTTACATCTAACGACTGGTTACCACAAAAGTGTGGCCGTGTGGTAGAGGGGGCAACACAAGTGGCCCATCAGAGTGTGCGATGTTATCATAACCCCTATAGTACTCTTGAGGGCATGGAGAGGGGTGTTGTCCCCTTTGTTCATCTTCCCCACAATTTTCAGGTAATAACCGACCATGAGCATCAACTGAGCTGGAATGTCCTGGTTGGGATCATCATCGTTAATATCCAAGTTTTGATTCATCTTGATTAGTGTACGCTCTAATTCGTGGTCGTATGGAAACAAGGGTTCTCTTCTACTCAGCGTAACTGGCATACACGGAAGTTAGACCTGCAAGAGACAAAAACAACAGGAAAAAGTAAAAATAGAAAAATATTGACTAAACTTTAGTAATAAGTTTTAAGTTAATCTAAAAACCACTTTCCCCGGCAGCGGCGCCAAAATTTGGTACGCTCAAACTTACTTTTCGAAAAAGAAGTAAAGCGGTCATATCAAGTAAACAACCCAACTAATGAGGTTGGGGTAGATCCCACGAGGAAAACGGTTCAGACGTAACTTTATTCTATTATTACTTCTATTTAGCCAATTATTTCCCGAAAACAAATAACTAAATGGGGATTTTGATTAACAACTATAATTAACTAATTCTATATAAATAAATGACAAGTTCAAAGATTGGATTTTTATCAAGTAATTAAAGTAACTAGGGCTTAAGTGTTCCACATAGGTTCATAACTCGGTAATTCTAACTATAACAATCCCTTCCTAATATCTTGCATGCAAAGTTATAAGTTGTGTATCCCTAAATCCTTGATCCGGCATCTAGAGAATTTCACTCCGCACCTTGATCCGGCTACGTGTGTTGCTTTACTAAACCTTATCTTTACCTCATATTAAGCATCATAATCGATATCTGACTAAGTTGTTACTTCGTACCAACCGACACTAGCCTATTAGATAGTATACACTAAATCTACGTTGATAATTCTTTTCCTATTATCTACCTCCTTGGTCCGGCAAGTAGCAATAAGGCGAGTTCTAACGTTGGCCATCCGTTAAAAAGACTTCTAAACAAAAGAATTATCAAAACATGCAAGACACTATTCTAGAATTGTTATTTTAGCTAATTTTTACCTTGTTATTTACCCATGGTTCCCACAACCCTAGTTATTGAGTTTAGTTACCTATGCTACTATTCACACAATTCATATTGATAATATAAGAATTCATGCACTTACTTTGATGAGAATAAATAAAATCCAGAAATTCACTTGAATAAATCACAAAAACACTAACAATCGATTCCAGAAAAATATGATAAAATCCCCAAAATCAAGAGTTCAATACTTAAACAATAAAACTGAAAAATATCCAAAAGTCTAACCCCAAAAATGAGGTTTTTCGAACTACTTATAATAAACAAAACCTAATAAAAGAGGGAATCTAATTAAGGAAAATCTGCCCAAAACGCGTCTGAGTTGACAACCCTTGTGATGGACCGTCGTGGCCATGATAGACCATCGTGGCCTCCGTCGTTCCATACTTAGCACATATCTCTGCTGCTTTCTTCATCAACTCTCTGTTACCCTCGACGGATAGGTATGACGGACCATTGTAAGAACGATGGTCCGTCGAGGGGTTCCATTCCACGACTTATAATCTTTTGAAATTGGGTACTGGGACTACTCTCTGATACTAATGATGAATGTGCAGGACAGATCGTCGTGGCTATGACGGTCCATCATGAGCTTCTGTAGTCCCACACTTGGTCAGAATTCCCCAACTTTCTTCAGCAGCCATTTTCTTCTCATGACGGGTGCCACCTATGGACTGTCACAGTCACGACGGACCGTCGTGGGGTCCGTAGGTTGTCACTTCTGCAATTGCAGCTCAAATTTTACGCGTTCTCCTTTGGACAGATTTCCTGCAAATAAAAAGAAAACTGCATCAAAAATCAATACAAAAAGGCTTTAGACCCACACTAAACTTAAGAAAAAAGCATTGAAAATACCGTGAAACAACGGTACATCAGTATACATAGAAGATGCATAAGTCTTGTATCACAAAATCATAGGAAGATACGAATCACTTAAACGAACGATGAATGAAGCCTCATGGCTTGTATGTATAGACCCATAAGTCTAGTATATGTTTAAAAGTAAGTGAACCTAGAATGTATGTAATGAAAGGATGTAACCCTAGAAGGGTTAAGTAAGAGTGTGAAACACACTAAATGGCCAAGTGCATTGGCATATGATGAAATGAACATTCACGAAAAAAGTGTGAGTAATTATGAAAAACAAATGTGTTAAAGTTAATGAATGTGGTGACAACATGATAAGAGTCTAATGTGAAAGATGAGAGCAATCTCAAATGAGCCTAAGTAAATGTTACCAAAACGTACTCACCTATGAGAGTGTAAAGTTAATGAAGAGACCAGTCTCTATGAACACTCTAATGAAAGTGTTGAGATTAATGTATACTTAATACTAATGATGAGATGAGAAATCATCTAATGAGCTATGATGTCCTCATACTAGAAGCCAGCTTCCATGACGTATGAGTTGAATGTTATGGAACTTTATACTGAGCACCGATAGGGTAGCTATGAGCGGTGATGCCTTCTTTCGAGAAAGGCTGAGGTTCACATAACTCTCATGAGATGAGACTGTCCGGCATGCCGGGTATAGGTCTCCTTATATCTCCTAGTCTTTGAACCTATACTGCCAATATGGGGATCTAGCAGGGTTCAATTCCCTATATACGCTAGCATGTTTTGGTTCACCTTGGCCGGTGATTCCACCTCTTTTCGGTGTAGGGATGAAACACTGGATTTCATGATGCTCACATGATCTATGTCGGTTAAGGTTAAAGTTCCCAAAGAAAGAATGAGGCCAGCTTCAAATGATGCACATAATGAAATGAACGATACCAAAGGTGTTAGGATAGGATAATCAAGAGGTGAGATAGACTCAAGTAATGACACTAGGTTATTCTTGGTCATTGCACAGCAAACCCGATGAGAGTCTTAAACTACATCCTAGGTATGACTAGTGATTGTACTAGTATGTGAATGAATGAAAATGAAGTACGTATGAATGAATAAAGCAGACTCGGTGTTTGCTAAAGAAGGCTCCCTAGTTGAGGTCCCATATGTTGAGCCCTCATTTTGGGAAGTCCTAATGTCAAGTCCATGATTCCAAGGTCTCATGGCATATGAAAGAATGATGTGAACTACGTGATATGATATGTGCAATACGTTATGTGCTGCTTGGAAAATGATAAGTATGATGATGCATGTTACACTCATGGCATGACTTTCCTAATCCAAATTTGGCAAGTCCACTAACTTTTCTAATCTAAATTTGGCAAGTCCACTGACTTTCCTAATCCAAATTTGGCAAGTCCACAGACTTGACTTTCCATAAATCATGTTGTTAGGAAAGAGCTATTCTTACTCATGCATGTCCTTGGTGTGTGCTTGCATATACCCATACATAGTACAAGTGTGTACTAATCCCATACAATATCTACTTTTAGGTGCAGACACAGGTGGACGTTAGAGATTACAGTACAAAGTTGCAGCTATCCGGACGTGGAGCATTCATCCGGATTTTGTAGGCCCTCATGCTTTCGAGGACGCTTGCCCATTATATTCTAGCTTAGATATAGGTTTGAGTTAGTGGAGTATGTTCCACTAGCGTTTCTTTCTCATCTTATTTCAGACATTGTATTGGTGCCATTTTGGCAAGTATACACTTAATGCAGTATGGAACTATTTCTTTCATTTGATTATCTTGATTTAGATGGTTGTTGTGAACGTTTATGAGTTACGTAGATAGTATTATGGGAGATCAATGTTTACCAATATAAAGTTTAAGTAAACAAAGTTCAAATTTTCCTCTAAAATTAACCTAGATGAAGTAACGACGACGTATATAGGCTTGTCTGCAACCTCTGAGAGGTCAACGACACCGGTCTCGTCTGGGGTCTAGATTCCAGTCGTGACACTGGATCAAGTAAAGCATAAACAGAAGTTGAGAATACTTGCAGCATACCTATGACCACATCAACGGACTTTTTCTGCTCATCCCTGCCCTTCAGGGCGTAGAATCGGTTCCTCTTAGGAGGCTCGGCTGCAGCTGCACCTTGTGGATTAGGCCTAGGCTGAGCATTACCTCCAGCCTGACCCCTATTCTGTGGACAGTCTCTGACCATGTTCTTGTTTTTTCCACAACCGAAACAGGCATTAGTGCCTTGTCTACACTTTCCACTGTGAATACCACCACACTTGGCACACTCCCTTCTAGGACACTGCACATCACCTCCATTTCACTTTTTAGGCTCGGGTCTACCTCCTCTGGGTTCTGCACTCTTCTGAGAGTTAGAGTACCCTCAACTCTGATGCCCCTTTTTAAATCTGGGCTGATCACGGATGCCGAAGTTGTTCCTGCCGCCACCATTATAAGGACCTGCCTGGTCAAAAGGTTTAAGCCTCCTAACCTCACGGACCCTCCTCTTCCTCCTGCTGTCCTCTACCTGATGGACATGCACCATCAACCTGGAGAGGTCCATGCTATCGTGGAGCATCGCAGCCCGACACTCCTCCTCCAGATCCTCTAAGATTACTGTGAGGAACCTACTCATCTCATCCCTGCTATTAGATACAAGGGAAGTGACATACCTGGATAATTTAACAAACTTCAGGGAATACTCTCTGACCGTCATCGACCCCTGTTTAAGGTTGATAAACTCCTCAACCTTGGCCTCCTTCATCTCCCTGGGAAAGAATCTCTCCAGAAAGGCTGTCTTAAACAGTTCCCATGTGACCGGACCTCCGCCCAAAGCTCGGCTATCCTGCCATATCTTGCACCAGGACTGTGCAACATCCTTGAGCTGGTAGGAAGCCAGCTCAGCCTTCTCAGTATCTGTGGCCCCCATGGTCACCAAAATCTTCTGCACCTCATCAATAAACTCATGTGGATCCTCTGAAGTCTTGGACCCTGTGAAAATCGGAGGATTCATCCTCGTGAAGTCCCATAGTCTGTCTGCCATGCTACATGCTGGTGGGTTCTCCCTTTGAACCTCATGCCTGTTGGCCTGGGCCATCAAAGCATGGGACTGCACAGTGATGGCTTGAGCCATCTGTGCCAAAGCGGTCCGCACCTCCGCATCAGTCAACCCAGCTGGGTTAACTGGCATGGCCACTCCTACAACTGGAGCCTGGGGTGGAAATTGGTTGCCCCCAGCAGCTGCTTCTCCTCTTCCCCGACCAGCGTTCTTTCTTGTGTTCATTTTCTGAAAAAATAAGAATTGATGTTAGAAAATAAAAGATGAGCATCCTCGAAAGTATGAGGGCCTACCAAGTCCGGATGAATGCTCCACGTCCGGATAACTTCAACGTAGTCTCGTAAGCTGTAGCGTTCACCTGCACCTGCACCTAAAAGTAGAGAGTTGTATGGGATTAGTACACACTTGTACTAAGTATGGGTATATGCAAGCACACGCTAAGGACATGCATGATTAAGAAGATCTCTCTCCTAACGACATGAGTTATGGAAAGTCAAGTCAGTGGACTTGCCAAATCGGATTAGGAAAGTCATGCTATAAGAGTAACATGCATCATCATTCTTTTCATATTGAACACAACACATAACATATTTCATATAGCACATATATAGATATCACATATCATTCGTTCATATGCCATGAGACCTTGGAATCATGGACTTAACTTTAGGACTTCCCAAAGTGAGGGCTCAACATATGGGACCTCAATTAGGGAGCCTTCTTTAGCAAACACATAGTCTGCTTTATTCATTCATACTTATTTCATTTTCATTCATTTATAGACTATCGTAAACACCAGCTATACCTAGGATGTAGTTTAAGACTTTCATCGGGTTCACTGTGCAATGACCAAGAATGACCTAGTGTCATTACTTAAGTCTAGCTCACCTCTGATTATCCTATCCTAACACCTTTGGTATCGTTCATTTCATTGTGTGCATTACTTGAGGCTGACCTCATTCTTTCTTTGGGAACTTTAACTTTAACCGACATAGATCATGTGAGCATCATGAAATCGAGTGTTTAACCCCACACCGAAAAGAGGTGGAATCACTGGCCAAAGTGAACCAAACATGCTAGCGTATATAGGGACTTGAACCCTGCTAGAACCCTATGTTGGCAACATAGGTTCAAAGACTAGGAGATATAAGGAGACCCATACCCGTCTGGACGGATAGTCTCATTTCATGAGAATTACACAAACCTCTGCCTTCCCGAAAGAAGGAATCGCGACTCATAGCTATCCTATCAGTGCTCAGTGTAAAGTTCCATTACATTCATCTCATACATCATAGAAGTTGTCTTATAGCATGAGGGCATCATAGATCATTAGATGATTTCTCATCTCATTATTCGTATTAAGTATGCATTAACTTCAATACTTTCATTAGAGTGTTCATAGAGACTGGTCTCTTCATTAACTTTATACTCTCATAGGTGAGTACTTTTTTGGTAACATTTACTTAGGCTCATTTGAGATTTGCTCTCATCCTTCACATTAGCATCTTCTCATGTTGTCACCACATTCATTAAATTTAGCACATTTACTCTTCATAATTACTCACCCCTTTACGTGAATGTTCATTTCATCATATGCCAATGCACTTGGACTTTTAGTGTGTTTCACACTCTTATTCGACCCTTCTGGGTCACATCATTTCGTCACATAACATCTTAGGTTCACTTAATTTTTAAACGTATGCTGGACTTATGCATCCACACGTACAAGCCATGAGGCTTCATTCATAGTTCGTCTAAGTGATTCATATTTACCCAAGATTATGTGGTACAAGACTTATGCATCTTGTAGGTATGCTAAGATCTCAATTTCGATTCTTAGAGGCAGCATTCGTTAAATATTTGTTCACGTACGACTTATGTGTCAATACGGAATTGGGCAAGGGAACCCTATTTTGAATCCCTTTAGCAACACTTAATCTTATATTAAACTTTGATAATTGTATTTTTCAGCTTGGGGGACCCTAGGTCGATCCCCATCAAACCCATATATTTTTCTTTCTTTTCCCTCCTCTCTTTTTCATTTAAGACCAAGAGGATGTGGGATCGATCCCCCACAACCTCATTTTATTTCTCTTAAATTTTCTCTTAACTTTCTCACCTATCCAAGAGGTTGTGGGTTCAATCCCCACTCACCTCATTTTATTTTTCTTTCATTTTTCTCCTAACTCTCTCACCTATCCAAGAGGTTGTGGGTTTAATCCCCACTCACCTCATTTTATTTTTCTTATGTAATTTTTATATAATTTGCATATGGTGAGGTCTTGGGTTCAATACCCAATGACCTCACATTAAAAAAAAATTTAAAATATAACCCCCATCATCTACGCCCAACCCGAGACCAAATTTCCAGATTGCTGGAAATTTGGTCATCTTTCCAACTCACTTTTTCTCACATTTTTTTTTAATTCTTAGAGCATTTCGTGTAACATTTAGTATATTATTAGGTGTAATTTCGTAGTTACATTTAGCTAAGAGTTTTCCACTCAAATCAGTCACATCACACCTCATACGAACATCACGATTTATACAAGTTTGTGCACGTCAAATACAACCATTAAACATGTCATTTCGAACTTCAAACCGAAAATCAATGGTCACGGTTTACACGTTGCACACACATGATTATCACATAATTTCGGAAGACATAGATTTTCAGTCATACAATTCCGAACACATATTCATGAACGTATTCATCTCAAAAACACATTACATGCCTAAAATCTACCAGCAGACATACCAACCTACAACCATCGATAGGAGCTAGTGACAGGGACATGCAACAGGGAAACAATCCTAGTTTTTGGATTAGAATTGACTGAATCCTAGGGGTCTCTTGGGAAAGGGACCAAGAGTAAGAAAACCCATACCTTAATGTCGTTCAACACTTGTTTCAATGCTGTCAATTCCCACAAAACAAAGCCTCACCACCGAAACCTCAACACAATCCCCTCGAGAACTTTGTTTTGCTTTTCGTTTTTAGACTTAATTTTCTTTTGAGTTTTAAGCGTTCAAGTTCTTCAAGTGTGAATGAACTTTTTTTTTCTTTCTGTTCTTTTCTTTTACTGAAGAATGATCGTGCAATTAAGGGTGGGAGTAGAGAGACGTGAGAATAATAGGTAGCTTAGGATTAGGAGAGTTAGGTGGAGACTTAGTCAAACTAGGACTTCTCATTATTTATTAAAATCTGATTTTTTTTCAAAGGCTAAGTGAAATGACCACCATGCCCCTACAAAATCAGATAATAATCATCAATTAATCCACCTAATTCGTTGCTTCCACCAAGGCTCGAACCAGGGTGAAGCTTAACTTCGCAAAAAGGGTCAAATTTGGTCAACCCCTACCCGAATTGCCCATTAATCATATTAATTAATTAATTAATTAAATATTTAGGGTAATTAAAATACTACCCTTAGCCTGGAAAAGACCATTTTACCCCTAGACCCTCCAAGCTTAAGATTATCCCTTTCAAGTCCGATTAAGACTCATCCGGGTGAATCTTCATATTCGGGTGCCCTACATGGCTGGACCCAACTTTGCTTAGCTCAACTAACTCACCAAGAAGGTTGGCTTGGCTGTTGCCTAGGCATAGAGGTCTGGTTCTACGCGCATCAATCTGTGTGAACCCGGCCTAATCTAGGTATTCTAGATACAGTAGGCATTACTTAGCATAGTCATTTTAGGGTTGTCACACTATTTCACATCTTTTAGGGTTTATCGATCAATTTATTACTTTTTAAAAAATAATAATTTTGATCTAAAATTCAAATTGTGATTATAAAAGTAAAATATCAATATGTTAAATTATTGAGATTAATCGGGTCAAATTGGGCGGGTCAAGACCCAACCCGATTTCTAGCCCATTTGAGCCCAACCCATTTGAGCCCAAAGTAAAATTTGGTGGGTTAAGACCCAACCCGACTTCTATATCAACCCATTTTAATATCTCCAATTTCAACCCAACCCGCCCATTTAACACCCCTAATGAACACCATTTTCCTACCATCATTTTATACTGGCATGGTACATTTGGTTATTCACTTGACTTTAGAGGTTAAAATTGCGGGATCGGTACAATATCGTTGGATGTACCCAATTGAGAGGTATGAAGAATCATATTATATGTTAATCATACATTTTAAGTTATTAATTACTAAAATATCAGACTGATGTAATGGTTTTATGCAACAGGTACTTGCGGAAATTAAAATCATATTTTCACGATCTTTCATGTCCAGAAGGTTCGATAGCTGAAGAATATATTGCGAATGAGTATATGAAATCTTGCTCACTGTATATGCGACGTGTCGATTCAAGGTCTTACTGGTTTTGAAAAAGTAAAGATGATAATAAACATGAGCTTGATAAAGAAAAATGTCTTTTTCCTACCATCGGTAAATCATATGGCTCTGTAGAAGTAATTATGTTGGATAAAAAACATGGGTGCAAGAACATCGATATGTGCTTTTCAATTGTGAATCAGATGTGTTCTACTATTATAAAAACTGAGTATTATCTCTTTTAATTTACTTTAAGTCCTTGAATGTGTTTTCTTCATTTGTGTATTTCAAGAACTTAACAAAGATGATAACTTTATTTGATTTCTACCATGATTGTTAAGTGGTGGAAGACTTTATAGCTGCTAATGATCATTACACTATGAACTTAAGGTTTATTGTTGCAGATACTCTGCATAGACTTATTGTTCTTGGGGTTCTTGTTGTTTGGGCTTATGTAAGCAAAAGGGGTAGTTTGGAATGCAGTATAGTACTTTGATACACTTTGGTAAGTAGTTTCATGCTTTTATGTTTGAGTTTAGAGGTGCAGCATTGCTAATTTCTGAGAAATTTCTTGATACTATTGTCTGAATTATCTCTGTATATGTTGATTATGATTTCATGTCATAAGATGGTAGACATGTTTTAAAGACTGAAGCATAGTTAAAAGACGATGGAAGACAAACTCCTTTGTAGATATATTTATTAATTTGTTCAATTAACCCTAGTTTTCTTGTAGAGTTAGCATAGTAGTGAAATCAAACAATTGCATCGCAAACGCCGCCTTACCCAACATCAGCTTAATCGCTTACATTTTTAAAAAAATCATGAATGGTTCAAGGAGCAATTAAGTAGTAATAATCAATAGTCACCTACTTTAAAGTATTGTCTCTCGTACCAATATTTGTAACTACAGTTGTCTATTGCCCTCTGGGTAGGTCAACGAGTTGCATCTCACATCTAATATCTCAAATGATATTAAAGCCCTTGCACAAGGTCCATGTTACTTTGGAAGAAGATTCAAGACATTCCATATGAATAATGGTTATCGATTACAAAACAATATGAAGAGTTCATGCCGACACAAAAATAGTGGGGTTCTGTTTGTCTCAATGACAGAGAGCTATGCAAGTACTAGTGAGAGTGCTTCGAAATCAGGAAATATTACATATTATGGCATATTGAATGATATTATTGAGTTGAACTACAATGAAAAATATAAAGTCATCTTGTTTAAATGTGATTGGATTGATGTAACTCAAGGTTGATGAGTTATAATGAAAGACGACTTAGGTTTCACCCTTGTGAACTTGTCACATCTAATACATTTAGGTGACAGGATAAGTGATGAGTCATTTGATTTTGCTGGACAAGCTCAACAAGTGATATTTGTTCAAGATCCTGAAAATTATGAATGGATTGTCCCTAGTTCAATCAAACCGCGAGACATTTTTGATATGGGAAAAAAAATAGTAAACGATTTGACTCATCAATGCAATAAGATACAACTGAGTTAACTATCTTGGAAAGTATTCGTGATTTAGAAGATGACAAAAATTGTTGGGTAAGAGGTGGAGTTGATGGTATACAAATTGTTACGGTTTGAAATTTCAAATTCCTCCAATAGTGAGTGCATATCAATTATCAACTATTTTGAAGCTAGTGCAATTTATATATTTTTCCACCCAAGTTTCTGTTACTTGTCTCAAGCTTGCGCTATTTATTTTTGTGATTGCTTTAATGCATTATATTAAAGTCGCTTTTGATAATATTGTAGTGAGCCGTGGAAACCTCTCTTCTTTTCCACTATCACATATATACCGAAAATCTCCCTCCTTTTTGCATCTGTTATAGGCCATGTTTCTAGGATGTAGAACATTGGGATAATGTCAGGTATTTCTTCCTCCAAATCTATTTCCTTGTTATTGTGGTATGTCACATCGTAGTCCTTCT
>JABWTJ010000854.1:10215-74156 GCA_016801875.1 Solanum sitiens | reverse complement strand
TGCAGGACGGACCGTCGTGGCTATAACGGTCCATCGTGAGCTTCCGTAGTCCCACACTTGGTCAGACTTCCCCAACTTCCTTCAGGAGCTATTTTTCTTCTCACTACGGTGCCACCTACGGACCATCACAGTCATGACGGACCGTCGTGGGCTCCGTAGGTGGTCACTTCTGCAATTTCTGCTCAAATCCTCCGCGTTCTCCTTTGGACAGATTTTTCTGCAAATAAAGAGAAACCTACATAAAAAATAAACACAAAAAGGCTTTAGACACATACTAAACTTAAGAAAAAAAATTAAAATTACCGTGAAACCACGGTACATCAACACCCTCAACTTAAATTCGTTGTTTGTCCTCAAGCGACACAATATGACTCATTACAAAATCTTTGTACAAGAGTATCCGTATTTTAGCTTTCGCAATCATTTGGCTATCAATCCCGATTATTCTCATTATATTCATGCATGTTATCACTATTAGGCTTGAATTATGTGGATCAGACCATGACACAGACTCACTACGCATTGACACTTATCCTCTTTGATTTCTCACCAAGGTGCTAATTTTTCCGGTATTGCAGCTAGTGTCCTCACTTCAAAATAACATCCTCATTTTTCACACAATGACTTCAGTTTGAGTATAAGGTTTACTTTTTAACACTCGCTCTCAGAACAACTTCACAACTCATTTATACATAGTGCCATAGGCTTGCCCTTATTTCACTGCTTTAAGTTTGCCATAACAACTCTTAGGATCACGATAGGACTTTCTTAGCTTGTAACATAGGCTCAGGGTCAGGTAGGGTATATTTAGGTATACTTTAGTGACTTGTTGCCCTCCTTGACATATCGGCTAAGCGTAACACCTTTTTATCGTTTTATTTCGCCCTATTACTCAATTTTCTTTCACCTTGCTATTCTCCCTTTCTTTTATTTATGTGTAAGTGACTCTTCTCTTTTTTCTTGTGTTTATTATTATCTATATATATATATATATATATATTTTTTTTTTTAAAGTCACTTTTGTTTTGTTCTTTCTTCCTCTTTATTCTTTCAACCCCACTTTTCGGAGTATTCCTCATAACAGCCACCCTCAACTCATGATTTTGCCATGAGTCAAGGTTCACAATACCCATGGTTGGGTCAGGGCCACGATAAGGTTGCTTTCTGCATTAGCCACCCTCAACTTATGCCTTTGGCATAAGCTGAGGTGCACATGTCCAAGGAGGGACCAGGGCCAACACATTGTTCCTAGAGAAGATCAGTTGGGGTGAAAAAGAAAGATCTATTTTAAGCTCAAATCATTTGGATCAATAAGGGATTAACTTCATTTGGTTTTCTGTTATTTTAGGCTCAAGATTGACTATTTCGAACTAGGGCCTATGATCCTTTCCTAATTGTTTATTACGGCTTACTTTTAGCAGGACTAACCAGGCAAGTTCTAGCTCAGTACCAATGGTGGATCATTCGACTTTTCCTCACACACACTTGACATCTCATTACTCTACCAGATTATCAGACACCTAGTTCGAATCTTAGATTTAGGGTCATGCAGTAGTGTATCTCTATGTCATGCTTAGAGCCACACATTTATCAATTACTATGCCTAGTCATGCATCATTTTCATTACATCATGATATCATTTATGTTTTAGATATCATGATTCAGAGTTATACTATGTACACAAGATATAAACATGCCGGTTCAACAATAAAGTAATCAGTCTCTTGAGGGAAAAGAACACAGGCAAGAAAACCCCAAGAAAGGATCGTGAATTGGGCTACTCAGACTTCACCCTAGCACTCACTTTCCATATACCCCACCCCACCCAAAAAAATGCAATTGTCCCCAATGCATAAAAGAATATAAAATAATCGAGTGCTAGGTGAAGCAAACCTGAGGCGCAAAGCGCCAGTGATCAACAAGCTGGTGGGTCCGGTGTCCCGAAACCCACTCCCTCTGTAGTCTGGACACCCTCAGTAGTGTCCTCAGCAGCAACAGCACCATCAGTAGTGCCTCTTTTCTCCTCAACAACTCTGGAGCTAGACGCCCCAGCAGCCAACTCTATGGTCCTCAACTGACGGGCCTCCTCACCAGTAATCGAGGCTCTCCTCGCAGCCTCCAACTCTAGGTGCTCCTTCTTCCGTGCCCTAGCCTCATCCTCATCTCGACCTCTACGCCTCTTGGCTTGCTCTCGTGGGGGAGGTGGTGGTACATCAGTAGTGGCGAATAGGGCAGCCATCACCGTGTCCTCAACAGGCTCTGCAGAAGGGGCCTCAGAATCAGGCACCCTAGCCTCTAGAATCGTGTCCAGGTCCGCTCTCAGACTCGCTACAGCAGCCTGAAGGATCGAAACGTCCATCGGAGGGGCTGGCTGGGCTAGCACCCGCAACTCAAAAGCGTCCAGGCGCTGATGAACCTCCATGATCTTCCTCTCCGTGTGCTGGGCCATGTTCCGCTCCATGCGCTCCTCCGCCTCAGCAATAGAATTCTGCATCCAAGGCTGGATGTGATACAGAAGTGTGGCCATTTGGGCCTTGAGTTTTTGGACCCTAGCAAGTGGGACCAGAGTAGCGGAAGGAGTCGAGCGAGAGGAGCTCGGGGCGGTGCTACCACCCGAGATAGACTCGACCGGGCTGGTGTTAGTAGGCTCAAATGTAGCCTGGGTAGCCGCTCAGGCTTGCTTTACTGTATCCTCCAGGTTCTCACCAAGCGGAGGCACCTCCAGGCAGGTCCCTCTATGTGGAGCCAACTCATTGGCCTAATCCTTGATGAGGCCGATATCAACATTGCCCGGCGGGGTCTTGAGCTGATTTATGTGCCAAATGGGCACACCTGCAGACCTGCACAAAGCAAACACCATGCACGGAAATGGGTAAGTAGTAGTGACCTTGAAGACCCTCTCGTGCATGACCGCCTGAAGAAGCCAAGAAAAGTCCACCTCGAACCCCATTATCATCGCCTCCATCAGAACTGCGCGATCCCATGTGACAATATTGACTGCAGTAGTGGGGCAAAGGCAGTGGCGTACTATCAAACACAAAAATTTGGCCGTGAAGGTCAGGTTAGCCTTCTTGATGGATCCCTTCAGCTCAAGTACCTAGTCAGCAGCCTCTCCCGTCAGTGAAAGAGGAAATACTCTTAGCCCTATTACATCCATATTCAAATCGGGCCTCCCTACACAACTTTTGCACACTGACCTTACGTTAGCGATGTGGGCATGTGGATCCTCAGAAGGTAGCCCTGAAAACAAACCTCTGGCAGTGAGCATTTACATCTAACGACTGGTTACCACAAAAGTGTGGCCGTGTGGTAGAGGGGGCAACACAAGTGGCCCATCAGAGTGTGCGATGTTATCATAACCCCTATAGTACTCTTGAGGGCATGGAGAGGGGTGTTGTCCCCTTTGTTCATCTTCCCCACAATTTTCAGGTAATAACCGACCATGAGCATCAACTGAGCTGGAATGTCCTGGTTGGGATCATCATCGTTAATATCCAAGTTTTGATTCATCTTGATTAGTGTACGCTCTAATTCGTGGTCGTATGGAAACAAGGGTTCTCTTCTACTCAGCGTAACTGGCATACACGGAAGTTAGACCTGCAAGAGACAAAAACAACAGGAAAAAGTAAAAATAGAAAAATATTGACTAAACTTTAGTAATAAGTTTTAAGTTAATCTAAAAACCACTTTCCCCGGCAGCGGCGCCAAAATTTGGTACGCTCAAACTTACTTTTCGAAAAAGAAGTAAAGCGGTCATATCAAGTAAACAACCCAACTAATGAGGTTGGGGTAGATCCCACGAGGAAAACGGTTCAGACGTAACTTTATTCTATTATTACTTCTATTTAGCCAATTATTTCCCGAAAACAAATAACTAAATGGGGATTTTGATTAACAACTATAATTAACTAATTCTATATAAATAAATGACAAGTTCAAAGATTGGATTTTTATCAAGTAATTAAAGTAACTAGGGCTTAAGTGTTCCACATAGGTTCATAACTCGGTAATTCTAACTATAACAATCCCTTCCTAATATCTTGCATGCAAAGTTATAAGTTGTGTATCCCTAAATCCTTGATCCGGCATCTAGAGAATTTCACTCCGCACCTTGATCCGGCTACGTGTGTTGCTTTACTAAACCTTATCTTTACCTCATATTAAGCATCATAATCGATATCTGACTAAGTTGTTACTTCGTACCAACCGACACTAGCCTATTAGATAGTATACACTAAATCTACGTTGATAATTCTTTTCCTATTATCTACCTCCTTGGTCCGGCAAGTAGCAATAAGGCGAGTTCTAACGTTGGCCATCCGTTAAAAAGACTTCTAAACAAAAGAATTATCAAAACATGCAAGACACTATTCTAGAATTGTTATTTTAGCTAATTTTTACCTTGTTATTTACCCATGGTTCCCACAACCCTAGTTATTGAGTTTAGTTACCTATGCTACTATTCACACAATTCATATTGATAATATAAGAATTCATGCACTTACTTTGATGAGAATAAATAAAATCCAGAAATTCACTTGAATAAATCACAAAAACACTAACAATCGATTCCAGAAAAATATGATAAAATCCCCAAAATCAAGAGTTCAATACTTAAACAATAAAACTGAAAAATATCCAAAAGTCTAACCCCAAAAATGAGGTTTTTCGAACTACTTATAATAAACAAAACCTAATAAAAGAGGGAATCTAATTAAGGAAAATCTGCCCAAAACGCGTCTGAGTTGACAACCCTTGTGATGGACCGTCGTGGCCATGATAGACCATCGTGGCCTCCGTCGTTCCATACTTAGCACATATCTCTGCTGCTTTCTTCATCAACTCTCTGTTACCCTCGACGGATAGGTATGACGGACCATTGTAAGAACGATGGTCCGTCGAGGGGTTCCATTCCACGACTTATAATCTTTTGAAATTGGGTACTGGGACTACTCTCTGATACTAATGATGAATGTGCAGGACAGATCGTCGTGGCTATGACGGTCCATCATGAGCTTCTGTAGTCCCACACTTGGTCAGAATTCCCCAACTTTCTTCAGCAGCCATTTTCTTCTCATGACGGGTGCCACCTATGGACTGTCACAGTCACGACGGACCGTCGTGGGGTCCGTAGGTTGTCACTTCTGCAATTGCAGCTCAAATTTTACGCGTTCTCCTTTGGACAGATTTCCTGCAAATAAAAAGAAAACTGCATCAAAAATCAATACAAAAAGGCTTTAGACCCACACTAAACTTAAGAAAAAAGCATTGAAAATACCGTGAAACAACGGTACATCAGTATACATAGAAGATGCATAAGTCTTGTATCACAAAATCATAGGAAGATACGAATCACTTAAACGAACGATGAATGAAGCCTCATGGCTTGTATGTATAGACCCATAAGTCTAGTATATGTTTAAAAGTAAGTGAACCTAGAATGTATGTAATGAAAGGATGTAACCCTAGAAGGGTTAAGTAAGAGTGTGAAACACACTAAATGGCCAAGTGCATTGGCATATGATGAAATGAACATTCACGAAAAAAGTGTGAGTAATTATGAAAAACAAATGTGTTAAAGTTAATGAATGTGGTGACAACATGATAAGAGTCTAATGTGAAAGATGAGAGCAATCTCAAATGAGCCTAAGTAAATGTTACCAAAACGTACTCACCTATGAGAGTGTAAAGTTAATGAAGAGACCAGTCTCTATGAACACTCTAATGAAAGTGTTGAGATTAATGTATACTTAATACTAATGATGAGATGAGAAATCATCTAATGAGCTATGATGTCCTCATACTAGAAGCCAGCTTCCATGACGTATGAGTTGAATGTTATGGAACTTTATACTGAGCACCGATAGGGTAGCTATGAGCGGTGATGCCTTCTTTCGAGAAAGGCTGAGGTTCACATAACTCTCATGAGATGAGACTGTCCGGCATGCCGGGTATAGGTCTCCTTATATCTCCTAGTCTTTGAACCTATACTGCCAATATGGGGATCTAGCAGGGTTCAATTCCCTATATACGCTAGCATGTTTTGGTTCACCTTGGCCGGTGATTCCACCTCTTTTCGGTGTAGGGATGAAACACTGGATTTCATGATGCTCACATGATCTATGTCGGTTAAGGTTAAAGTTCCCAAAGAAAGAATGAGGCCAGCTTCAAATGATGCACATAATGAAATGAACGATACCAAAGGTGTTAGGATAGGATAATCAAGAGGTGAGATAGACTCAAGTAATGACACTAGGTTATTCTTGGTCATTGCACAGCAAACCCGATGAGAGTCTTAAACTACATCCTAGGTATGACTAGTGATTGTACTAGTATGTGAATGAATGAAAATGAAGTACGTATGAATGAATAAAGCAGACTCGGTGTTTGCTAAAGAAGGCTCCCTAGTTGAGGTCCCATATGTTGAGCCCTCATTTTGGGAAGTCCTAATGTCAAGTCCATGATTCCAAGGTCTCATGGCATATGAAAGAATGATGTGAACTACGTGATATGATATGTGCAATACGTTATGTGCTGCTTGGAAAATGATAAGTATGATGATGCATGTTACACTCATGGCATGACTTTCCTAATCCAAATTTGGCAAGTCCACTAACTTTTCTAATCTAAATTTGGCAAGTCCACTGACTTTCCTAATCCAAATTTGGCAAGTCCACAGACTTGACTTTCCATAAATCATGTTGTTAGGAAAGAGCTATTCTTACTCATGCATGTCCTTGGTGTGTGCTTGCATATACCCATACATAGTACAAGTGTGTACTAATCCCATACAATATCTACTTTTAGGTGCAGACACAGGTGGACGTTAGAGATTACAGTACAAAGTTGCAGCTATCCGGACGTGGAGCATTCATCCGGATTTTGTAGGCCCTCATGCTTTCGAGGACGCTTGCCCATTATATTCTAGCTTAGATATAGGTTTGAGTTAGTGGAGTATGTTCCACTAGCGTTTCTTTCTCATCTTATTTCAGACATTGTATTGGTGCCATTTTGGCAAGTATACACTTAATGCAGTATGGAACTATTTCTTTCATTTGATTATCTTGATTTAGATGGTTGTTGTGAACGTTTATGAGTTACGTAGATAGTATTATGGGAGATCAATGTTTACCAATATAAAGTTTAAGTAAACAAAGTTCAAATTTTCCTCTAAAATTAACCTAGATGAAGTAACGACGACGTATATAGGCTTGTCTGCAACCTCTGAGAGGTCAACGACACCGGTCTCGTCTGGGGTCTAGATTCCAGTCGTGACACTGGATCAAGTAAAGCATAAACAGAAGTTGAGAATACTTGCAGCATACCTATGACCACATCAACGGACTTTTTCTGCTCATCCCTGCCCTTCAGGGCGTAGAATCGGTTCCTCTTAGGAGGCTCGGCTGCAGCTGCACCTTGTGGATTAGGCCTAGGCTGAGCATTACCTCCAGCCTGACCCCTATTCTGTGGACAGTCTCTGACCATGTTCTTGTTTTTTCCACAACCGAAACAGGCATTAGTGCCTTGTCTACACTTTCCACTGTGAATACCACCACACTTGGCACACTCCCTTCTAGGACACTGCACATCACCTCCATTTCACTTTTTAGGCTCGGGTCTACCTCCTCTGGGTTCTGCACTCTTCTGAGAGTTAGAGTACCCTCAACTCTGATGCCCCTTTTTAAATCTGGGCTGATCACGGATGCCGAAGTTGTTCCTGCCGCCACCATTATAAGGACCTGCCTGGTCAAAAGGTTTAAGCCTCCTAACCTCACGGACCCTCCTCTTCCTCCTGCTGTCCTCTACCTGATGGACATGCACCATCAACCTGGAGAGGTCCATGCTATCGTGGAGCATCGCAGCCCGACACTCCTCCTCCAGATCCTCTAAGATTACTGTGAGGAACCTACTCATCTCATCCCTGCTATTAGATACAAGGGAAGTGACATACCTGGATAATTTAACAAACTTCAGGGAATACTCTCTGACCGTCATCGACCCCTGTTTAAGGTTGATAAACTCCTCAACCTTGGCCTCCTTCATCTCCCTGGGAAAGAATCTCTCCAGAAAGGCTGTCTTAAACAGTTCCCATGTGACCGGACCTCCGCCCAAAGCTCGGCTATCCTGCCATATCTTGCACCAGGACTGTGCAACATCCTTGAGCTGGTAGGAAGCCAGCTCAGCCTTCTCAGTATCTGTGGCCCCCATGGTCACCAAAATCTTCTGCACCTCATCAATAAACTCATGTGGATCCTCTGAAGTCTTGGACCCTGTGAAAATCGGAGGATTCATCCTCGTGAAGTCCCATAGTCTGTCTGCCATGCTACATGCTGGTGGGTTCTCCCTTTGAACCTCATGCCTGTTGGCCTGGGCCATCAAAGCATGGGACTGCACAGTGATGGCTTGAGCCATCTGTGCCAAAGCGGTCCGCACCTCCGCATCAGTCAACCCAGCTGGGTTAACTGGCATGGCCACTCCTACAACTGGAGCCTGGGGTGGAAATTGGTTGCCCCCAGCAGCTGCTTCTCCTCTTCCCCGACCAGCGTTCTTTCTTGTGTTCATTTTCTGAAAAAATAAGAATTGATGTTAGAAAATAAAAGATGAGCATCCTCGAAAGTATGAGGGCCTACCAAGTCCGGATGAATGCTCCACGTCCGGATAACTTCAACGTAGTCTCGTAAGCTGTAGCGTTCACCTGCACCTGCACCTAAAAGTAGAGAGTTGTATGGGATTAGTACACACTTGTACTAAGTATGGGTATATGCAAGCACACGCTAAGGACATGCATGATTAAGAAGATCTCTCTCCTAACGACATGAGTTATGGAAAGTCAAGTCAGTGGACTTGCCAAATCGGATTAGGAAAGTCATGCTATAAGAGTAACATGCATCATCATTCTTTTCATATTGAACACAACACATAACATATTTCATATAGCACATATATAGATATCACATATCATTCGTTCATATGCCATGAGACCTTGGAATCATGGACTTAACTTTAGGACTTCCCAAAGTGAGGGCTCAACATATGGGACCTCAATTAGGGAGCCTTCTTTAGCAAACACATAGTCTGCTTTATTCATTCATACTTATTTCATTTTCATTCATTTATAGACTATCGTAAACACCAGCTATACCTAGGATGTAGTTTAAGACTTTCATCGGGTTCACTGTGCAATGACCAAGAATGACCTAGTGTCATTACTTAAGTCTAGCTCACCTCTGATTATCCTATCCTAACACCTTTGGTATCGTTCATTTCATTGTGTGCATTACTTGAGGCTGACCTCATTCTTTCTTTGGGAACTTTAACTTTAACCGACATAGATCATGTGAGCATCATGAAATCGAGTGTTTAACCCCACACCGAAAAGAGGTGGAATCACTGGCCAAAGTGAACCAAACATGCTAGCGTATATAGGGACTTGAACCCTGCTAGAACCCTATGTTGGCAACATAGGTTCAAAGACTAGGAGATATAAGGAGACCCATACCCGTCTGGACGGATAGTCTCATTTCATGAGAATTACACAAACCTCTGCCTTCCCGAAAGAAGGAATCGCGACTCATAGCTATCCTATCAGTGCTCAGTGTAAAGTTCCATTACATTCATCTCATACATCATAGAAGTTGTCTTATAGCATGAGGGCATCATAGATCATTAGATGATTTCTCATCTCATTATTCGTATTAAGTATGCATTAACTTCAATACTTTCATTAGAGTGTTCATAGAGACTGGTCTCTTCATTAACTTTATACTCTCATAGGTGAGTACTTTTTTGGTAACATTTACTTAGGCTCATTTGAGATTTGCTCTCATCCTTCACATTAGCATCTTCTCATGTTGTCACCACATTCATTAAATTTAGCACATTTACTCTTCATAATTACTCACCCCTTTACGTGAATGTTCATTTCATCATATGCCAATGCACTTGGACTTTTAGTGTGTTTCACACTCTTATTCGACCCTTCTGGGTCACATCATTTCGTCACATAACATCTTAGGTTCACTTAATTTTTAAACGTATGCTGGACTTATGCATCCACACGTACAAGCCATGAGGCTTCATTCATAGTTCGTCTAAGTGATTCATATTTACCCAAGATTATGTGGTACAAGACTTATGCATCTTGTAGGTATGCTAAGATCTCAATTTCGATTCTTAGAGGCAGCATTCGTTAAATATTTGTTCACGTACGACTTATGTGTCAATACGGAATTGGGCAAGGGAACCCTATTTTGAATCCCTTTAGCAACACTTAATCTTATATTAAACTTTGATAATTGTATTTTTCAGCTTGGGGGACCCTAGGTCGATCCCCATCAAACCCATATATTTTTCTTTCTTTTCCCTCCTCTCTTTTTCATTTAAGACCAAGAGGATGTGGGATCGATCCCCCACAACCTCATTTTATTTCTCTTAAATTTTCTCTTAACTTTCTCACCTATCCAAGAGGTTGTGGGTTCAATCCCCACTCACCTCATTTTATTTTTCTTTCATTTTTCTCCTAACTCTCTCACCTATCCAAGAGGTTGTGGGTTTAATCCCCACTCACCTCATTTTATTTTTCTTATGTAATTTTTATATAATTTGCATATGGTGAGGTCTTGGGTTCAATACCCAATGACCTCACATTAAAAAAAAATTTAAAATATAACCCCCATCATCTACGCCCAACCCGAGACCAAATTTCCAGATTGCTGGAAATTTGGTCATCTTTCCAACTCACTTTTTCTCACATTTTTTTTTAATTCTTAGAGCATTTCGTGTAACATTTAGTATATTATTAGGTGTAATTTCGTAGTTACATTTAGCTAAGAGTTTTCCACTCAAATCAGTCACATCACACCTCATACGAACATCACGATTTATACAAGTTTGTGCACGTCAAATACAACCATTAAACATGTCATTTCGAACTTCAAACCGAAAATCAATGGTCACGGTTTACACGTTGCACACACATGATTATCACATAATTTCGGAAGACATAGATTTTCAGTCATACAATTCCGAACACATATTCATGAACGTATTCATCTCAAAAACACATTACATGCCTAAAATCTACCAGCAGACATACCAACCTACAACCATCGATAGGAGCTAGTGACAGGGACATGCAACAGGGAAACAATCCTAGTTTTTGGATTAGAATTGACTGAATCCTAGGGGTCTCTTGGGAAAGGGACCAAGAGTAAGAAAACCCATACCTTAATGTCGTTCAACACTTGTTTCAATGCTGTCAATTCCCACAAAACAAAGCCTCACCACCGAAACCTCAACACAATCCCCTCGAGAACTTTGTTTTGCTTTTCGTTTTTAGACTTAATTTTCTTTTGAGTTTTAAGCGTTCAAGTTCTTCAAGTGTGAATGAACTTTTTTTTTCTTTCTGTTCTTTTCTTTTACTGAAGAATGATCGTGCAATTAAGGGTGGGAGTAGAGAGACGTGAGAATAATAGGTAGCTTAGGATTAGGAGAGTTAGGTGGAGACTTAGTCAAACTAGGACTTCTCATTATTTATTAAAATCTGATTTTTTTTCAAAGGCTAAGTGAAATGACCACCATGCCCCTACAAAATCAGATAATAATCATCAATTAATCCACCTAATTCGTTGCTTCCACCAAGGCTCGAACCAGGGTGAAGCTTAACTTCGCAAAAAGGGTCAAATTTGGTCAACCCCTACCCGAATTGCCCATTAATCATATTAATTAATTAATTAATTAAATATTTAGGGTAATTAAAATACTACCCTTAGCCTGGAAAAGACCATTTTACCCCTAGACCCTCCAAGCTTAAGATTATCCCTTTCAAGTCCGATTAAGACTCATCCGGGTGAATCTTCATATTCGGGTGCCCTACATGGCTGGACCCAACTTTGCTTAGCTCAACTAACTCACCAAGAAGGTTGGCTTGGCTGTTGCCTAGGCATAGAGGTCTGGTTCTACGCGCATCAATCTGTGTGAACCCGGCCTAATCTAGGTATTCTAGATACAGTAGGCATTACTTAGCATAGTCATTTTAGGGTTGTCACACTATTTCACATCTTTTAGGGTTTATCGATCAATTTATTACTTTTTAAAAAATAATAATTTTGATCTAAAATTCAAATTGTGATTATAAAAGTAAAATATCAATATGTTAAATTATTGAGATTAATCGGGTCAAATTGGGCGGGTCAAGACCCAACCCGATTTCTAGCCCATTTGAGCCCAACCCATTTGAGCCCAAAGTAAAATTTGGTGGGTTAAGACCCAACCCGACTTCTATATCAACCCATTTTAATATCTCCAATTTCAACCCAACCCGCCCATTTAACACCCCTAATGAACACCATTTTCCTACCATCATTTTATACTGGCATGGTACATTTGGTTATTCACTTGACTTTAGAGGTTAAAATTGCGGGATCGGTACAATATCGTTGGATGTACCCAATTGAGAGGTATGAAGAATCATATTATATGTTAATCATACATTTTAAGTTATTAATTACTAAAATATCAGACTGATGTAATGGTTTTATGCAACAGGTACTTGCGGAAATTAAAATCATATTTTCACGATCTTTCATGTCCAGAAGGTTCGATAGCTGAAGAATATATTGCGAATGAGTATATGAAATCTTGCTCACTGTATATGCGACGTGTCGATTCAAGGTCTTACTGGTTTTGAAAAAGTAAAGATGATAATAAACATGAGCTTGATAAAGAAAAATGTCTTTTTCCTACCATCGGTAAATCATATGGCTCTGTAGAAGTAATTATGTTGGATAAAAAACATGGGTGCAAGAACATCGATATGTGCTTTTCAATTGTGAATCAGATGTGTTCTACTATTATAAAAACTGAGTATTATCTCTTTTAATTTACTTTAAGTCCTTGAATGTGTTTTCTTCATTTGTGTATTTCAAGAACTTAACAAAGATGATAACTTTATTTGATTTCTACCATGATTGTTAAGTGGTGGAAGACTTTATAGCTGCTAATGATCATTACACTATGAACTTAAGGTTTATTGTTGCAGATACTCTGCATAGACTTATTGTTCTTGGGGTTCTTGTTGTTTGGGCTTATGTAAGCAAAAGGGGTAGTTTGGAATGCAGTATAGTACTTTGATACACTTTGGTAAGTAGTTTCATGCTTTTATGTTTGAGTTTAGAGGTGCAGCATTGCTAATTTCTGAGAAATTTCTTGATACTATTGTCTGAATTATCTCTGTATATGTTGATTATGATTTCATGTCATAAGATGGTAGACATGTTTTAAAGACTGAAGCATAGTTAAAAGACGATGGAAGACAAACTCCTTTGTAGATATATTTATTAATTTGTTCAATTAACCCTAGTTTTCTTGTAGAGTTAGCATAGTAGTGAAATCAAACAATTGCATCGCAAACGCCGCCTTACCCAACATCAGCTTAATCGCTTACATTTTTAAAAAAATCATGAATGGTTCAAGGAGCAATTAAGTAGTAATAATCAATAGTCACCTACTTTAAAGTATTGTCTCTCGTACCAATATTTGTAACTACAGTTGTCTATTGCCCTCTGGGTAGGTCAACGAGTTGCATCTCACATCTAATATCTCAAATGATATTAAAGCCCTTGCACAAGGTCCATGTTACTTTGGAAGAAGATTCAAGACATTCCATATGAATAATGGTTATCGATTACAAAACAATATGAAGAGTTCATGCCGACACAAAAATAGTGGGGTTCTGTTTGTCTCAATGACAGAGAGCTATGCAAGTACTAGTGAGAGTGCTTCGAAATCAGGAAATATTACATATTATGGCATATTGAATGATATTATTGAGTTGAACTACAATGAAAAATATAAAGTCATCTTGTTTAAATGTGATTGGATTGATGTAACTCAAGGTTGATGAGTTATAATGAAAGACGACTTAGGTTTCACCCTTGTGAACTTGTCACATCTAATACATTTAGGTGACAGGATAAGTGATGAGTCATTTGATTTTGCTGGACAAGCTCAACAAGTGATATTTGTTCAAGATCCTGAAAATTATGAATGGATTGTCCCTAGTTCAATCAAACCGCGAGACATTTTTGATATGGGAAAAAAAATAGTAAACGATTTGACTCATCAATGCAATAAGATACAACTGAGTTAACTATCTTGGAAAGTATTCGTGATTTAGAAGATGACAAAAATTGTTGGGTAAGAGGTGGAGTTGATGGTATACAAATTGTTACGGTTTGAAATTTCAAATTCCTCCAATAGTGAGTGCATATCAATTATCAACTATTTTGAAGCTAGTGCAATTTATATATTTTTCCACCCAAGTTTCTGTTACTTGTCTCAAGCTTGCGCTATTTATTTTTGTGATTGCTTTAATGCATTATATTAAAGTCGCTTTTGATAATATTGTAGTGAGCCGTGGAAACCTCTCTTCTTTTCCACTATCACATATATACCGAAAATCTCCCTCCTTTTTGCATCTGTTATAGGCCATGTTTCTAGGATGTAGAACATTGGGATAATGTCAGGTATTTCTTCCTCCAAATCTATTTCCTTGTTATTGTGGTATGTCACATCGTAGTCCTTCTAGGTAACACTAGGCTTGTGGTAATCTCTGCAAAATCATGTCTTTAAGTGTGCAAGATGCTAGCCTGTTAGTTTTGTTTGATTTCCTGAGGACTACCCATGTTGTTACTGTGAAAAAGTTTCCACACCTGACATTGAAAAAACTAAAATTGCGATGTAAATTGTAAGTAATTGGGACTCTTGAATTGTGATTCTTCATTGTTGATCTTCCCTTTCCCTGTGCGTTGTAATTTTGATGGCTTGTAGTTATGATTTATGTATGTTAACGATTCTTTTGACATGAGTAGTCTGCTACTGCTGGTTAAACTATTGTTTGCTGTTTCCAAAGTCATAATTTGCTAAGTAGTCTGCTAATGCATTCCTTTCTCTGTATCCTTATATCATGGTTAGTGATCAACTCATTGGCATTAACCATATTATTCCTCAAACTGCTACATATATAGCAACAACACCAATGAAGCATCTCATGAATGAGTATATAGATCATTAGGATATTATATAGTAAGTAAGATATCTGATATGCATGTCAATTTTCTGTCGTCTAACCATCTACCGTTATATGTGTATAGTGGCATACTCATTCAAATGGTGACCTTGTTCAAGGAATGACACACTGATCCATAAAGTGGTCACTTTTGCATTAGGGAACAATCACCAGCTTAACTGTCTTATTTTCTCCATTGTTGAACACTTTTTTCTATTTTGATAATTCATTGTTTCTTTTACCGCTGCAAGATACGAAATTGAATGTATTAAGATTGTTTGTTCTTATTTTGAGTGAATGACATTGTTTTAAGTTTGGTAATTCTTCTTTACTACCTTTGAACTTATTTTTCTTGTGAATTTTGTTTTTGATGTTATAAAAGAGGGTCAAATATGTGAATCAAGGTGAATTTATGAACAATTTTAAGTTATTACAATAATTGCTTGAGTAACAATTATTATCTTTGTTGGCAATAGCAATTCCACAAATATGCTTGTTTCTAAAGTAGCTTTAATGACAATAGTAAAGGCCGCTAAATAAAACCCGCTAAAAGTATTTACTTTTACCGGCAATAATAAGGGTCTTTACTGGCACCCGACACAACTGCCACTAAAGGCTTTAGGACATTGGATCCAATCACATTTAATCAAATGCCGGTAACTTTATTTGTTGCAATAACTATTGCCGCTAAAAAGAAAAATTAAATTCCTCTAAAGGTCTCTTTTGGTGTAGTGGAAGGAACTTGTTACCTTTGATTATCTTTCTTCGTTTTAAAATTTAAATTTACAGATTCATATTCCTTATTTTATGTCTAATAAGTGTTAGAATGAGTAAGATTTTGATAATTGACAAATACAAGAACAGGTGAAAGAAACAGGTTGCCCGACGTGTTCATTACAGACCGAATCCGACTTGGATAAGGAGAACGTCAACCTCGCAAATTAGAAGATATAAAGTTGTGGAAATATTGGTTTTTCGACAACCAACAAGTACAGAAAGTTTCCTTTCATAAAAGAGTTTGCAACCAAGTTGAAAAAGTAATTAACGTTCAATAATGTTTTCTTATTTAATTAATGAAAATTGCGTAGAAGGCAGGCTGTTTTGTTGTTTATTTAAAGACAATTTCACGTAGGAGAAGGAGTCCTATATATACAAGGTTTCCTTGATGCGAAAAAGTTATGTTCTAGTTGAAGAAGGATTTGAAGATGAGGTGAAGACAAGTTCGAGTTGAACTAGGAGTTCCACACAAAAGAAGAAACCTACATGAAGTAGGATTTCTAGTTGAAATAAGTTTTGGATTCAATTCCAAAATTATAAATAGGGCGATAGTTTCGCTTGAGAAAATTGCGCACTTACATAGAGAGAAGATCAAAACACGATCAATAGGTTTGAGAGAGTTTTGAGATTTATTGGGAGTGTTGCAATTTGTGAGGAAAAATTGTAAAATTATATTCAAGAGTCTTGTTTACAATCTGGGTTTTGTGAGTAGGAGTTGTTCGACATGTTGTAGAACTTGAAGAACATTAGAAGATATAAAACCGGGGTTTTTGTGTCTTTGGGTAGCTAGAAATTAGAGTTTATAATTTCTTAGATAGGAATTAGAGTTTATAATTCCTCTAAGGAATTAGAGTTTATAATTTCTTAGGTTACATAGCTTTGTAATCGTTGTATTGTTTGAAGTTTAAGTTTAATAAAGTGGAGTTAAATCCTACAGAGATGTAGGTCGTGGTTTTTACCCTTAAGAGTTGGGGTTGGGGTTTTCCGCGATAAAATATTCTGTTATTATTTTATTTGCTTCACAAAACGTAAGTGTTGTAATCTGCATAGGAACATATAGAATAAACCTGTTTCTTAGGCAATTTTGGGGGTCAGAATTCCAACAATTAGTATCAGAGCAGGTTTTCTTCGAAGAGTCTAATAACTCAAGATAAGATCCTTATGAATTCTGCACCTCCTCTTGGGCATAGTGAAGGGCAACACATCAATAGACCACCATTATTTAATGGAGAATACTAATCTTGGTGGAACACAAGGATGGAAGACTTCATTCAAGCTGAAGATTACGAACTATGGGTTAGAATTACTAATGGACCATTAATTCCTACTATTACTGATAGTGAAGGGAATAAGGTACCTAAACCTACAGAAAAATACAGAGAAGTTGACTACAAGATGCTAGGGAAGAATGCAAAAGCTAAGTGCATTCTCGTATGTGGACTAGGACCTGATGAGCTTAACGGCATATCTAGTTGTACCTCTGCAAAACAAATATGGGACACTTTACAAAACGCTCATGAAGGTACAACTGAAGTTCGTAAATTCAGAATTATCATACTTTGTTCTGAATATGAAGCCTTTAAGATGAAGTCAGGAGAATCTCTTCAAGATATGATTACCAGATTCACCACTGTGGTAAACAAACTAATATCCTTGGGCAAAGTATACACCACTGAGGAACAGGTTGACGAAGTACTTAGTACTCTGCCTAGGTCTTGGGAAATAAAAGTCACTGCAATTAGAGAAGCCAAGGATCTAACCAATATGACTCTGGATGAATTAGTTGGAAATCTCAAGACTTATGAGATGAATGTTGACAAAATAGGTAAAGGAAGTAAAGAGAAAAATCTTGGACATAAAGCAACTGAAAGTGATGAATCTGACATAGATGATGATGATCTGACTCTGATAAGTAAGAGCTTTAAGAAACTCTTAAAAAGGGGATTAAACTCTAGCAACAAATCACCACTCACGAAAGAAAGAGAGACCACAAAGCGGAGGCTGCTTTAAGTGTGGTAAGACAGATCATCAGATCAAGGATTGCCCAATGTGGGAATTAGAATGGAAAAAGGAAAAACCTGAAAAAGAAAGGAAGGAACTCTTTAATAAAAAGAAAAACAAAGAAAAAGAACAAGAAATGTATGTAGCTTGGGGACAGGTTCTTCGGACATGTATGAAGAAGATGATGAGGACATTGCTGTGATGGCGATAGAAGAATCAGATGGTGAACCTGAACTAGACTCTGAAGAAACTGAGGTAAATCTTCTTAACCTAAAAGATAAACTAGTAAAGTTCTCTAAGAAAAAGCTATCCTTCTTATTACTCATTTCCATAGATGCAATTCTAGAACTAGTTAAAACCAAGAATCAATTGCTTGCTTCCATAACTAGTTTAAAGTTTGAGTATATTGATCTTGAAAAATTTAATTATGATCTCAAGAAAGAAAATCCACTCCTAAAGGAACAGGTACAACAACTTGATTCCTGCACTTTGACTCTCAAATCTGAAATTCTGAAACAAAGTGTTACAAGGAATGAAAAAGAAAAAAATAGTGGTGACCAAATCAGATGTGACCAAGATCTAATGAGGTTAAACAATGAACTATCTTTTGAAAGGGAAAATTCCAGGAGAATGAATCTTGAATTAACTAGGATAAGAAGTGATCTGGAAAAAGCAAATAAGTGGAAAAAATCCTCAATGATAGTAACCCATCTAGGTAACAATAATAGGAACATTAAAACTGGAATAGGGTATGAACAACCCATAAATGGGAATCCTATGTTTTGTTTTATTTGTGGTAACTCAGGTCACTCTAAACAATATTGTCCTAAATACAAAGCAATTAGAGAAAATAAAACAAAAGGAACTTATGAAATTGTATGAAATTGTTCAGAGGAACAAGTATATTCCTAGAAAAATAGTCTGCCCAAATGGGCTCATAGAGATCTTATTTATCCTTTTGATAAAAACAAACAAAGGACCCAAGCTAGTCTGGGTTCCTAAATCTAACATTTGAATTTGCAGGAAAAGTGAGAGGAAGCATGCAACATTCACCAATTGAACATGTTGTTTCAGATGCGTGATTGAAACTAGAAGAAATCCTCTCACTTGAGAAAATAAAAGGGTATGGATGAATAACATTGACTAAAAAAAATATTATAGTTGGTGCTGCACCTGATATTACACGTCCAGGGAACAATTGAGAGAACGTGTTCCTTTACAAGTGATATTCAAGAAAATTTGTTCCTCTTACTGACTCTATTGAAATTAAAGATGAACTATTATTTCTGCAGAGGGAACATGATTGATTGAACAAGTTCCTTAAAAGTGATATATATAAAAAATAAAAAAAAAGGATTGAGCGTGCATAGACCAAGGTTACCTTTGAAATTGAGAAGGCTTCTAATCTTGTTAATCCAAAAGATATCTTTGCTACTGAAAAATGACTTTTATTTATCCTCTCATCTTTTGATATTACCTAGCCACTCTAGCCTTTGACTTCCAAATTTTTTCTCATCACAAGTGCTTGATTCTATGTTTAATTTTGATTACATTTGTGGTGTATATGCTTTTTGATTAATGCTTTCTGGCTCATGTCTATCTCCTATGATTGTGCAAATTCATTGCTATAGCTAACTGAGTTCTTGATTTTGTAAGTTTATGAGTAGGTGATAGCCAGTGGCCATGCGTATCAAATTTGCTTCTCTTAGTATGGTGTATGCCTTCACAATGTTTTATTTTTGCCTGATGTCAAAAGGGGGAAGCAGCTGCATAGGAGTTATGTGTACCTATGCAATGCAAGCACATAAAATTTGCCATATTCAAAAATGGGGAATTTGTTAAAGTCTCATTGTTTTGAAGTATGGCAAAGTTAAGGAGTTATAGCAGTAACATGGCAAAAGGGTGAAGATGTGTGTCTTATCTGTTGTGTTCGTAATGTATGTTTGTTATCATCAAAAAAAGGGAATTTGTTAGAATGAGAAAGATTTTAATAATTGACAAATACAGGAACAGGTGAATGAAACAGGTTGCCCGACATGTTCCTTACAGACCGAATCTGACTTGGATAAGGAGAACGTCAACCTCGTGAATTAGAAGATATAAAGCTGTGGAAATATTGGTTTTTTGACAACCAACAAGTATAGAAAGTTTCCTTTCATAAAAGAGTTTGCAACCAAGTTGAAAAAGGAATTAACGTTCAATAATGTTTTCTTATTTAATTAAGGAAAATTGCATAGAAGGCAGGCTGCTTTGTTGTTTATTTAAAGACAATTTCACGTAGGAGAAGGAGTCCTATATATACAAGGTTTCCTTGATGCGAAAAAGTTATGTTTTAGTTGTAGAAGGATTTGAAGATGAGGTGAAGAGAAGTTCGAGTTGAACTAGGAGTTCCACACAAAAGATGAGTCTTACATGAAGTAGAATTTCTAGTTAAATAGGTTTTGGATTCAATTCCAAATCTATAAATAGGGCGATAGTTTCGCTTGAGAAAATTGCGCACTTACATAGAGAGAAGATCAAAATACGATCAAGAAGTTTGAGAGAGTTTTGAGATTTATTGGGAGTGTTGCAATTTGTGAGGAAAAATTGTAAGATTGTATTCAAGAGTCTTGTTTATAATTTGAGTTTTGTGAGTAGGAGTTGTTCGACAAGTTGTAGAACTTGAAGAACATTAGAAGATATAAAACCGGGGTATTGTGTCTTTAGGTTGCTAGAAATTAGAGTTTATAATTTCTTAGCTAGGAATTAGAGTTTATAATTTCTTAGGTTATATAGCTTTGTAATCGTTGTACTGTTTGAAGTTCAAGTTTAATAAAGTGGAGTTAAATCCTACAGAGGTGTAGGTCGTAGTTTTTACCCTTAAGAGTTGAGTTTTCCGCGATACAATATTGTGTTATTATTTTATTTGCCTCACAAAACGTAAGTGTTGTAATCTGCACAGGAACATATAGAATAAACATGTTCCTTAGGCAATTTTGGGGGTCAGAATTCCAACAATAAGTAAGCAGTTTATGCAATCACCAACGTTGAAGCATGTGGAAAGTTGAATAAAAGAAGGGAATACCTTCATACAGAGCACATGCACAATTCGCTTAAGATGCTTATAACGCTAGCCACTGTTTTTGTTCACTTTCTATCTAGCTGAATTGAAACAAACTGTAGGTAAAACCTGGAGAAGTTAAGCAGCAACAATGAAAAAATTAACGGTGAGAGAGTTAAGGATGGATAGGAAGAGAAAGCTTTAACGACATTCGAAGAGGTTAACGTAAAAGTAATCTTTTAAAATTAATGTAAATACTTATTAAAAAGCTATTATTATATAGTACTATGCAGGACTTCATATAATAAAAAACGACTCAGACACTGAGTGAAGAAAAAGTACAAGCTATGATGTAAAAATTGAATGGTGTAGAGTATCGTAGCTGTTACTAAATTTTGTGAATGCGTTAAAAGAGAAAATCATCAACTTACATTGCGTCGAGGAGCGGTGAATTTTTCAAACAGAAAGTGTAGGCTTTTTCTGCAAACTGTAGGACCTAAAGAACATTTATAGTCGCAGATGTATAATATCAAAAGCCATGAAAATTCTTATGTATTTATAAGCTTGTTGTGTAATACCTGCCATTAATGTGAGCTTGTAGTTAATTCTTGATCGTAGAGGCGAAATTTAACTTTTCAATTGGACCAAGAATATGTTACTCTCAGGATTGTACCTGAAACGTGTAATTTCAGTATTCTTTCTGAGTGTCTCTAAAGCAAAACACGGACAGAAATAGGCAAGAAGTTATTGGGATTAACGACATTAAAATTTAGTAGTCTTGTTAAGTTTTAAAAAAATTACACCTAAAATGGTAAGTATATAAATTTGAGGGAAAAGTACCAAAGTTTGAGCTAGTGTTGTACTCCTTTAGAAATTGCTAACAATTGGGGTGGGGTTTGTTGACTGAATCGAGCAAAATCGGCAAAAATCCAACCCACAAAACATTAATAAAAAACAACAAAGAAGAGTAAAAGCACTAACCTGAGCAAAGTCGAAGCTGGGCAGCGAAAGAAGCCTTTTTCCAAATCTTCAACTGTTCAAGCAGATGTTTCAGCGAGAAAAATCAGCTATAACTGAAGAAGAATAAAGGAAGCGGAAAGAAAAGAGAAAATGGCCAGTATGCTTCTGTTGTTGAAGTGTTGTTATGTCTGAGTACACATAGAAGGCTCAGTGAGGAAAAAGCAACAACAGGGCAATGAATGAAGTTGTAAAAGTAAGCAAAGAGAGTGATGCAACAGGGAAATTTATATATTATAAATTTGGAATGCAAAAGTAGTGGATTGATATTGGTGGTAATTATCCTATTCTTTACAACACCTCCACAGGGAAATAGTAAAATGAGGGAAGAGTATCGGTTACATTGCTTGAACCATTAAGGTTGTTGGTGAATAATGTGCAGAGGGAACATACAGGTCCAAACAAACACCACATGATTGTCAGGAAATTGGGACTATGTAACTGTATAGTCAAGGATTATTGATTTATGAATATGTGTTGCATGCATTTAGATGTAAAGAAATACAGCAGTTACAGGAGAGTTTTTCAAATGAAAAATACAGGAAATGAAGAATAATACTCACTGGGAAGCTCGTAGGAGCAATGTTTGTTGAGAATTTGAGTTTGTTGAACTATAAATCTCTGCGCTGTAGAGCAGATTGATTATTACTCTTACAATCGAAATAAATACAGAATAATAAAAAAGAGTCTTTCTTTTGTGCATCATCTGATTTTAATCACATCATTGCATTGTCAAGTTCAGCCTTGCTGATGAGTAGTTAGAGGTCATTCATGGAATTTGTTATGTTGGTGAAATAACCTGTGAAACAACATGTATAGACCACTATATCAACTGAAGTATTTCGGTAAAGGAAAACTGGAAGGAAAAAGAAAACATACAGTATGCATGCAAAATGAATGTGTAAATTAAAATGATTCACAGAAATAAGCATTAGTCCAACCTACGATCTTCAATTCTGAGCGGCGAATTAGGTGGTAGTGCCATTGAGTAGGCGCACAGCAGACATCCTGTTAAAATTAATCCGTTCAGCTACTCAAGTCAATCATTAGTATTTCATAACAAGAAAGAGAGTATGAATTTGTATAACAAAAATTTTCAGAGGTATCTGTAGGCAACTAAAAATTACAGTGAAAAGTTAGATGAAATTGACAAAATTAAAGTGGAATTGAAATTTTTAAATAAGTTAAAAGTGAGTTTTTGGCCAAATTCAAATGACCATAACTCCTAGCCCAGGTTGAGTTAGGTGTAGTTCCAAATATAGTTGGAAATCCCCTGAAATGATCTTTCCAACACCGCCAAGTTTTCTCATTCCGAGTTTGTATGAGTGAGTTATGCCTTTCGAAAGTTGGGTTGTTAGATTAAGGAAAGTCCAATCAGGATTTGGGAAGGGAAAATTTATCCTTTCCTTACCTAATTATATTAATTCATTTTTAGATATTAATTGGGATAAATCAAGACTTTGTTCAGTTTAGAAAAAGAAATTAAAATTCATGCTAGGGCTTGGAGAAGAGAGAAAAGAAGAGAAAATAGGAGAAATTAAGAAAATTCCAAGAACATTCAAGCTTTGCTTGTGGAATTCATCGGGTGTGATTCCTAAAAAGGTATGTGAGATCACATAGTGTTAAGTTAGTTCACCCGCGCGCCAACCATGTGTTAGTCCAGCGAATTTGAGTTTTGAATGTTAAGAAATTGAGTTCTTGAAGAACATTGTTTAGAGTTTCGTTGAGTACTTGATGGTTGTGTTGTTGAATTTTAATGATGGTTTGATTCATGTTTCCTAGTGTAATTTTGGGTTGAATCTATTGTATATTGATAGTACTAATGATCCTATGTGTTTAGGGAAATAACTATTGAAGTTTAGAGGGATTAGAGATAAAAATGAGCAAGAAAAGTCAGGATTTACCTGGGAAAGGGGTGGGGCGTCGCGCCAACTAGCGCGCCCCAAAGAAACATTTGTCCGTAGGGCTGTGGGCGACGCGCCATCCAGAGTTCCCCAACCATCCCTCTAAAGTTTGTTGGTTGGCACCCCACACCTCTCAGAGCGCTAGGGACGCCAGTTCTCCCCATTCTTCCCCCATCTTTCCGTACTAGTTCCATAGTGATATACCTATGTTTTCTAGTTGATTCGAACACTCTAAGGTACATCTAAACATCATGAAATCATCCATAAACATGAGATCATGAACCTTGAATCCATAATCCAATTCAGTAGAGTGAAGATCAAAGTAAAAAAAAGTTAAGAGTCAGGTCTAAAATTTAAGAAGCAAGTCAAAACAAAGTTCCTAAAAGTTTTCAAGAGTCTTTAGAAATGTTTTAACTTGTTTTTATGACTCAAGTTTCAAGTCAAGTAAAGAGTAAAGAGTTGTGTTAATTTATCAAAAGGTTATGAGGAAACTAAGTATTTCCTAAGAATTCACAAATGTTTTCACATTTGAGCAAGAAAGAGAACACAAGAGAGTCTTTGAGCTAAGATTTGAGTAATTATCTCAAACTAAAGAAAGAAGTTGTTTTAATAACATATGAGCTAAGTATATTTTTTGGAGTAGTATTGAGTACCGATATTGGGATACAAGTTCATAATAACTCAAATCTCCATAAATTATGTAGCCATCATGAGTATTAAAGGATCATACTTTTCAGATGATCACTTAAGTTAAACTAGTGGATCTACTAAGTTAAGTAGTCCTATAAGACACCAAAGTAGGACAGTTCTAGCAACATGGGAAAGACGTTCTATCACCACTTAGGCTCATAGTGGTGGTTGTTGGTTAGAGAATCTCCCGCAGAAACTATGTTATTTCATTATACAAGTAAAGTTGAGTTTTTTATTGCATTTTCTTTAACGAACTATGTTTTTCAATGGTTTTACAATCTTTATATATATTGCATGTGTCTTATTGCTTTATACTGAGTTGACTTATTCATTGAGTTGAGAAGAGCCAAGGTAAGTGTTACCTTCATATTCTTTTCAAGCTTAAATTGTGTTTAGCATTTTGACTCGCGTACTCATACATTCAATGTACTGATGTCAGTTGGCATGCATCGTCTTATGATACAAACGCAGGTAAATATGATCGACATACGATGCACTATTTATCAACTAACCATCTCAGAGTCAGTTGGTGAGCCTCCTTACATTTCGGAGGACATCTTTCACCTTTTGTTCTTTTAGTTTTTCAGTTGTTAGGATGATTGGGGTCCTGTCCCAACATCCCTCTTTTCTTTAGAGTATTCATAAACAAATAGTATTAGCTCTTTAATCTTTTCATTTCACTTGTAATTGATTAAGACTTGAGTTGCCATATTTGCTTAGTGATTTCCTTTTTAGTTATTACATAAGTTAATTCTCTTTTGTTTAAGTCTTCCACTAAGTAAGCAAGCCAGACCAAGGGTCCGCTCGATGCCAGTGATGGTCTACCAGTGCCAGTCCCGTCCAGAGTGTAGGCTTAGGGCGTGACAAACTTGGTATGAGAGCACAGAGTTCAAGAGTTCTAGGATTCTATGAAACCGTGTCTATAAAGTCCTAGTTATCAGTGTGAAGCATGTCCTATCTATAATTAGGAGGCTGCTACATTTAGGAACTATCTCACTTCTTTTACACTCTTTTCGTGCATTAGAGTTTATATGTAAATAGTTTCCCTCTAATTCGTGCTTGCGCATTTTTTAGATAACCATGCCTCCACGAAGAACTGTCAGGGGTCATCCAGGGAGGAGAAATTTTGAACCACCAGAGCAAGGGATACCTAATGCACCAAACGTGCAACCTCAAGGAGAAGTCACCAATGTTGAATTTCGTGAGGCAATCCGGATGTTAAGCCAAGTTGTGACTAACCAAGTTGGGCAACAACGAGGAGCTCGACAAGAAGAGGCTGACACTTCAAGGATTCGAGAATTCTTGAGGATGAACCCTCCAAGTTTCACTAGTTTAAGCACTATTGAGGATGCAAAGAAATTCATTGAGGAACTTAAAAAAGTAATTGATGTGATGCATGTTGCTTATTCTAGGAGAGTTGAGCTAGTTGCATATCAACTGAAAAATGTTGCTACGACTTGGTTTGATAAGTGGAAGGAGGGTAGAGATAAGGATGCACCACATCCGAGTTGGGCCTCTTTTGAAGAAGCATTCTTGAGGCGTTTCTTTCCCCAAGAATTGAAAGAGGCTAAGCTAAGAGAATTTCATACACTTAAGTAGGATTCTCTAAGTGTGAATAAGTATGGATTGAAGTTCACCCAACTATCTGGATATGCTCCGGAAATTGTTAATGACATGAGAAGTAGAATGAGTTTGTTTGTTGCTGGACTGGGTCGTTCATCAAGCAAAGAGGGAAGCGCAGCAATGCTGTTAGGTGACATGGACATATAAAGGTTAATGGTCTATGTGCAGTAGATTAAGGAAGAGAACTTGAGGGACAGGGAAGAGTTTAGATATAAGAAGCTAAGAGAGAGAATAAGTTGGGCCGCAAAAAGGTAGCGTAAATCGTTCGTCCTTTCAGAAACAGAAAGGCTTGCACCATCATTTGCTAGTGCACTTGCACCAAGAAACAAAGGTGAACATTACAAGGAGGTAGATGGGCTCCTACATGTGCTAAGTGTGGTAGAAACCGCATAGGTAAGTGTCGTGATGGCCAGACAGCTTTTTTCAATTATGGGCAAGAGCGTCACTTCATGAAGGAGTGCCCTAAGAACGAGCAAGGTAGTGGAAATTCGGCAATAAACCCCATTCTTCATCAGTTACTCCAGCAGAAGGGTTGCACCTAGAGGAGCTACTTCTAGCACAGGCGGAGGAGCGAACCGTCTCTATCCGATCGCTAGTCGCTAAGAGAAAGATAACTCCCCAGATGTCATCACTAGTATGATCAAAGTCTTTACTTTTTATGTTTTTGTTTTACTATACCCATGAGCAAGTTTATCTTTTGTAACCCCTTATGTTGCAAATAAGTTTGATATCCTTCGTGAGAATTGTGAGACAGTGTTTCTAAACCTGTTGGGGAGTCTATTCTAGCAGAAAGAGTGTACCGTGATTGTCTCATTTCCATCAATCATAAGAACACCATGGCTGATTTAGTTGAGTTAGATATGTTAGATTTTGATGTCATTCTAGGTATGGACTGGCTTCATGCCTATTATGCATAAAAAAATTGTAGACTTCAAGTTGTAAGGTTTCAGATTACTAATGAGCCAATCATAGAGTAAAGTAGTAGTTCAGCCGCGCCTAAGGGTCATTTCATAACATACCTTAAGGCGAGGAAGTTAGTTTCAAAGGGTTGTATCTATCACTTAGTCCGAGTTAATGACTCAAGTGTTGAGGTACCTCCAATTCAGTCAATTGCTATAGTAAAAGAGTTTCCAGAAGTCTTTCTTTATGATCTACCAGAGTCCCTCATGAGAGAGATAAACTTTCGTATAAATCTTCTTCCGGATACGCTCCCTATCTCTATTCCGCCATATAGAATGGCCCAAACATGGTTGAAAGAGTTGAAAGAATAGTTAAAACATTTATTAGATAAGGGCTTCATTCTACCAAGTGTCTCACCTTGGGGGGCTTCGATCTTGTTTGTGATAAAGAAAGATGGTTCCTGTAGGATGTGTATAGATTACTGTCAATTGAACAAGGTTACAATCAAGAATAAATATCCTCTTCCAAGGATTGATGATCTTTTCGATCATCTTCAATGTGCCACCTATTTTTCTAAGATAGATCTCAGATCTGGCTACCATCAGTTAAGAGTAAGGGAATATGATATTTCAAAGACAGCTTTAAGAACCAGATATGAGCATTTTGAGTTTTTAGTCATGTCCTTTGGGTTGAACAGTGCGCCTGCAGGATTCACGGATCTTATTAATAGAGTCCTCAAACCTTATTTAGATACGTTTTCATCGTCTCAATTGACAACATACTAATCTATTCAAGGAATAAAGAAGACTGTGCTTGAGTATGTGGCATTCTTGGGTCATGCAGTTTCCGGTAACGGTATTAGAGTTGATACCCAAAAATATTGAGGCAGTGTAGAATTGGCCTAGACCCACATCTCTAACACATATAAGGAGTTTCTTGAGTTTGGTTGGCTACTATAGAAGATTCGTAGAAGGTTTCTCGTCTATTTTTTCTTCTTTGACGAAGTGTACTCAGAAAACAATCAAGTTTCAATGGTATGAAGTTTGTGAGAAAAGTTTTCATGAACTGAAAAAGAGGTTGACTTCCCCAATTTTGACTTTACCAGAGGGTACTCAAGGTTTTGTGGTGTATTTTGATGCATCTAGAGTCGGTTTGGGTTGTGTCCTAATTCAGAATGGCAAGGTTATATCATATGCCTACAGAGAGTTAAAAGTCCTTGAGAAGAATTGCCCAACCCACGACTTAGAGTTGGCTGGGGTAGTTTTTGCCTTGAAAATATGGCGTCACCATATGTATGGTGTTCATGTTGATGTATTTACTGATCATAAGAGCCTACAATATGTGTTCACTCAGAAAGAGCTTAATCTCAAACAAAAGAGATGGTAGAATTGCTCAAGGATGACATGAGTATTAATTACTGCCTAGGTATGGCTAATGTGGGTGCTGATGCCTTAAGTAGGCTGTCTATGGATAGTACCACCAATCTTGAAGAAGAGAAGAAAGAACTAGCAAAATATGTGCATATACTTGTACGTTTAGGAGTCCGACTCATGGATTCCACAGAAGGAGGAATAGTGGTGACGAATGGGGCTAAATCATCATTAGGTCAGAAGTTAAAGAATAGAAAGATCGAGATCCCATTTTTATTGAATTGAAGACAAATGTTCATAAGCAAAAGGTATAAGCTTTTGAACAATGGGGAGATTGTGTTTGAGACATCAATGTAGATTATGTGTACCAATTATGGATGGTCTCCAAGGGAGAACCATGGAGGAAGCTCATAGCTCCAGATATTCTATTCATCTAGGTTCCACAAAAATATCATGATTTGGGAGAAGTATATTGGTGGAATGGTATAAACAAGGGCATTGTCGAATTTGTTGTTAAGTGTCCAAATTGCCAACAAGTCAAAGTACAACACCATAGGCCTAGTGGTTTGGCTCAGAATAAAGAGCTTCTGAAATGGAAGTGGGAGATGATTAATATGTATTTCATCACAGGATTACAAAAGTCTCGCAGGCATCATGATTCTATTTGGGTGATTGTCGATAAAATGAAAAAATCAGCCCAATTTTTGCCGGTAAAGACTACCTATTCTACAGAAGATTATGCCAAGTTGTATATTCAAGAGGTAGTAAGACTTAATGGAATTTTGGTCTCCACATTTCAGATAGAGGTGCACAATTTACTGCACAGTTCTGGAAATCCTTTCACAAAGGTTTGGGTTCAAAGGTGAACTTAAGTACTGTCTTTCATCCTCACACTGACGGGAAAGTAGAGCGCACTATTTAGACCTTAGAGGATATGTTGAGGGAATGCATGACTTATTTCAAAGGTAATTGGGATGATCACCTACCTCTAATTGAGTTTTACTACAACATTAGTTACCACTTTAGCATCCCTTCTCTAGTAGATCTTTCAACTGCTCCTTCTACGCTTTTAACTTTGTTTGTGTCATTCTATCTGGCGGAACAAATACATGACGAGTATCGTGATGACTATCTACACTAAAGTATATTTCTCTCTCGGGAGGGACTCCGGGAAGATCATCTGGAAAGACTTCTAGAAACTATTTTACTATTAAAATTGACTGAATATGAGGTGTCTCAATACTAGAGTCATTATCTCTGACTAAGTGATAGACACACCCCTTGGCAACTAATTTTTTTTCTTTAAGGTACGAAATAAAGCAACCCTTAGGCACTGCTGAACTACTGTTCCACTCTATAACTGGCTCATTAGGAAACATGAACTTGACTACTCGATATCTACAATCAAATGAGGCATAACATACATTAAGCCAGTCCATACCAAGAATAACATCAAAATCTACCATGTCTAGCTCTAGCAAATCAACCATGGTGCTCTTGTGATTGACAGAACTGGTACAATCACGATAGAAGCTCTCTACTACAATAGATTCACCAACAAGTGTAAAAACACTGAAGGGCTCACTAAGTTTTTCAGGAAAAACATCAAAATTCATCGCAACATAAGGAGTTACAAAGGATAAAATCGAACCTGGATCTAGTAAATCATAAACAACAAAGTTAAAGATTTGGATCATACCAGTGGCAACATCTGAGAATTATATTTATCTTGCAGAGTAGTGATAGCATACAAACGATTTCCTCCTCTGCCTTCCCCTGAAGTAGCTCCTTTAGAGCAACTGGAAAAGACTAAGCTCTATTGACCTGTTACCATTATCTTGTTTGTTCTTAGGACATTCTCTCATAAAATGACCGTTCTGGCCACACTTGAAGCAACCAGTGGAGCCATAGCATCATAAACCTGAGTGATTTCTACTACACTTAGCACATGTAGGAGGCTTACTACGCCCTTATGCCATACTTCCTTGAGAATGACAGTGTCTAGCTCTGGAACCATGTGAATTCTGACTATTGTACTCACATTTGTTCCTTGGTGCAGGTGTACTAGCAGATTATGGAGCAGGTCCATTCTGTTTCTGTTGGAAAGATGAACGGTTAGCATTACTCTTCTGCTACACGAACTCATTCCCTGTCTTAGCCCTCTTATTTCAAAACTCCTCCTTATCTTTCAACTTCTCTTACTCAACCTATCGTAAATGATCATCAGCCTTGCTATGTTCATACAGTGGCAGATCCTGGATTTTAACGTTGTGGGTGCTGATGTAGTTACCAATTACAAAATATAAGTGTACAAATTTAACATTCATCATAAAAAAATACAATCATATTTAAATATGATATCTAAAGAAAAATCAATAAAAACCTATGATAGAAATTATTTTGGATTAAAAAAAAAAAAGATGACCAAGTTTTTTCTATAAAAGTTTGTTTAGGAAAATTCTAGAAGAGACAGTTTCTGAAAGGAAAAAAAATAAATCAACATAGGAAGAAAAATAAATAAATAAAAAAATCAGCAAAATAAATAAGTAAAAAGAGAAGAGTTGGATTTTAAACCAAAATTAATGTCCCGGGGGTATCGAACTGTGGCATTCGACCAAGAAACGACCTTGAACAGACACTTATAACCATTAGACCAACCAAAGCATTTGTTTCATGGGTGCTCGACTTTAAGTTTTATACGATTCTTCTGAATTTCTACATAAATATATATAGTTCGATATGAAATTAATGGATGCTCGAGCACCCATAAAGTAACAGGTGGGTCCTCCCCTGTGTCCATATCTCCTATCAGCATAGTTGTTTGTCTTCCCCACTAGACAGACGAAACAACCTTGCAACATATAAATTTATCATGTTTGTCATGTCAACAACTATTTTTTGAGCATAGCGTGAAACTTTGTAAACTTCATACCATACTTAAGATCTCTCAAAGAATCCTGGTTAATTGTAAGGAAATATAGTACCTTTGCCTTTCTCAGTTCTCGGGGAAAGAAATGCCTCAAGAAAGCCTCCTCAAAACAATCCCAACTTACAAGTGGTGAACCCTCACCTCGGTTCTTCTTTCATTTATCAAACCAAATTCTAGTGACACCCTTGATTTGGTATGAAACTAGTTCCACCCTCTCAGTATCAGCAACATGCATAATCTCAAAAACCTTCTGAAGCTCTTCAACAAAGTTTTCAAAATCCTCAGTGACACTTGAACTAGTTAAGCTTGGAGGATTCATCCTTAAGAACTCACAGATCCTTGAAGTATCGGCCCCTTCCTATCGATTGTCCCTCTATCCAACTTTATTGATCATAGCTTGACCTAACATCCGGATAGCTTCGCAAAATTCAACATATGTGACCTCTCCTTAGGGTTGCACTTCTGGTGTATTGGGTACCCCTTTTTCGTGTGGTTTAACATTCCTTCTAGTGGGACGAACTATCTTAATATATCAAAAACTAAATTTATAAATAAGGGTGGCGACGGAATCGGAACCAAAACCGGCACGGAACCGGGATCGTCCAACCGGGACCGCACCGGAACAGGACCGGACCGGTTTCCCGGACGGGTGGATTTGTTTTTAAAATTTTTTAATTAAAATCAATTAAAACTTAAAAAATTAGTTTTAAAAATTGACTATAATTTATCTTATAATAGTTATAAATTTAAAATTAATAATATATAACTTTTAAAGTTATAAAATTTAAATTTCAAACTTTAAAAGTTATAAAATTTAAAATTCAAAGTTTTAAAGTTGTAAAATTTAAACTTCAAACTTTAAAAGTTAAAAAATTTTAAATTCAAAGTTTAAAAGTTTTAAAATTTAAATTTCAAACTTTAAAAGTTATAAAATTTAAAATTCAAACTTTAAAAGTTATAAAATTTAAATTTCAATCTTTTAAAGTTATACCCTTTTAAATTCAAACTTTAAAAGTTAAAATTTAAAATTCAAACTTTAAAAATTATAAAATTTAATTTTCAAACTTTAAAAGTTATAAAATTTAAATTTCAAACTTTAAAAGTCATAAAATTTAAAATTCACAATATAAAAATTAAATTTAATACAACAATAATAAAAAAACATTAAGGCGAATAGCCTAGACTTTTATTAATATCTATTTGATATTACAATTTCATCTACAAAAATATTAGTAGAGTATTAAAAGATTTAATCTACACAGCCACCTTCTAGGAAGGGTTCTGTTTGAATTAAATCTCGAATTATCATATTCTTACTAATAGTCGGTGCTACGATATAGATCCTTTCTTAAATCATTTAACATTTCTATAGTAACATGATCGGGAATTGGTTGAATAGATAAATCTTCTATTGCTTCAATCCAGTCATCACAATAATCTAGCATGATTTCATCAACGTCATTTTAAAATTTGGTCGGTAGTGATTGACGACCCAAATTTCTTCTCTAGACATTAATCAAATCTCTAAATAATACCGATATCTCCAAGCTATATGCTGCTAGTGAATGCCTATGATCTCCAATTTGAAACCTTGTTTCACTAAAAAACGCTTTCCGAAGCTACTGACGACGCTTGAATAGCTAATATATCTCGAGCCATCTGTTGAAGTTTTGGAAATCCTTTGCCGCGATTTCTCCACCATGCTAGAACATCTTCAGTAGGTTCTGTATGTTGATTAACATATGCATCAAAATCATTTCTATTATTGTGAGAAAGTTCAAGATAAGAATCTAAATAAGCATCAATATTATCTTCATTAAGTCTACTGTTAGAACTTTCAGGTTCTTGATCACTTGATAAATTTATATTAGAATTATATAATTCATACAATTTTCTAGCTTCAAATTTTATGATATCTTTAACTTGTTGAGAACTAGGAATTTGTTCTAATTCACTATCAATATCTAAGTTAAAATATATTATATAAACCATCTTTGATGAACCTACATCTTTGTAATGAGGTTTTAACAAACAAGCGATTAAATAAATTTGAGGAATAGGAATATAATATTTTCTAAAATTTTCAATCATTTTTTGAATAGTTTCTTGAAATATTGGTTTATTTTTAAATTTATATAATTTAGAAGAAATCATACAAATATCAGGCAAAACAGTACAAATTGCTGGACTATAAAGTACATATATTCTTTTGGTAGTTAAGTAAAAAACTTTTATGAAATCTATGAGTTCATTTATGTCACGCCAATCACTTTCATCGAGTCTATATGACATATCTGAATTATGATCATTCAAAACCATTTGTAAGGGTATTCTATATTCATAAGCGACTACAAGCATTTCATATAAAGAATTCCATATAGTAGACACTGTTTTTGGAATTTTTCTAGGTGGAAGATTATATTCTAAACAACGATTTTGGAAATCTCTACGCTTAGACTTAACTTGACATTTAAATATAAAATGACATGTATTTTCAACTTTCGTGCAACCGTTATCATACATTTGTATACCATCTCTAACAATCAAATTATATATGTGTGCAGTACACCTAATATGATAATCATCACCATAAATAGGACAAAGAGTAGGTTTTAACAATTCAAAAACAACATTATTATTTGAAGCTTTATCTAAGGTTATACTACTTATTTTATCACATATTCCATAACTTTGTAAAATATCTCAAATAGTTTGAGCTATATAACAACCGATTTTTTGCATCTGACAATATTTATAACCTAAAATTCTTTTTGCATAATTCAATTTTCATCAATCCAATGTGCAGTAACAGTCAAATATTACCGTTTAAACTACGACCCATATAAAAAGTAATAGCTATTTTATAATTATTATAATAAAATAAACAACGAAGATATTGAAAATGTGTGCTTGATAATCAAATACAACATTTTTTATTGTATTTCTAGAAAAACTTTTAAAAGTTGGGTTATATACAATTTGAATATAATGTATAAAACCGGGATTTTCAGCAAAACTAAATGGCAAACCCATAACAACTATCATTTTAGCTAGTTCTTCAAGATCTTTTTCTCTACTATATGAATGGGGTAAACTAAAGCCAGAAACATTAGAAGGATTTAATTGTGTTTGTACCATGTTAGAGCCGCCTACTTCTATATTTTCAGGAAGGGGGGTACCATTATTTTTAACTTCGGCTACCCCTTTAGCATGTAAAATTCATTTTTACAACAAGACATTAAATGATTACTCATCTAACGACCCGTATTCTGGAATCCGAATCGCCACCGGCGTCGTTGACCTCTCAGAGGTCGCAGACAAGCCTCTTCTTGCATTCATCACATTCATCTAGTTAAATTTGCGGAAAATTTAAAACTTTTTATATGTATGAAGTTTACTTAGACTTCATATAGTCATTACGTATTAAACGTTATATACTAAGCTCAACATCAATAGACAACCATCTAATATCAAGAACATTTCAAAACAAACGATGAATAGAATATATTAAGTTGCCAAAACGGCCTTACATCAAAAGGTTCAAAATGAAATGTGAAAGAAACGCTAGGGAAAACATCCACTATATATGTCTATATCTAAAGCTAGACTAAGAATGTAGCATCCTCGAAATCAAGAGGATCTACCAAATGGTTTGGAGAAACGCTGAAGTCCAAATCGTTGCAAGTGTCGTCAACCTGTCCTTTTACCTGCACCTATAAAAATAGTAAATAGTAGGGGGTTAGTACACCACTTGTACTAAGTATGGGTGTATGCACACATACACATAAAGCTATGCATGATCAATGAAAGCTCTTCCTAAGCAACATGCCATTTTTGGAAAGTCTAGTCATTAGACTTTTCTAATTCGTTAGTTGTGAATTGTGGTATGAATATGATGTATTTTAATGCATTCAAAGCACACAACTCATTTTCTATATGATTACAAGACATTAGTATCATCAACATAATTTTAGAACCACACGGGCGAAGATTTAAATTTTTGATCCTCCAAACCCGAGAGCTCCTCTTTGTACACTTAGATTATTTTTCAGTCTTTTTCTTCTTCTTGTTGTGTAGTTCAATAACTCCTTTGGTCCTATGTTTTACTTACAAGTGCAATGATTCATTGTAGTCCCATGCCCACAATGAATCAAGTAAGTAATTCAAGAGATTAAGGAAATGACTTAACTACAATTTGGGGCATGAATATATTTGTAAGTCAATACTAATTGACTATACTCATTCTTTAGTTGATTGCATAATGTGCATAGATCTTGGGGCATATCATTAAAGCTTATGATCTTGCTTACTTTGGGCATGAATTCTTTATAAACCAATTTTTAGTAACAATTCCTATTATTGTATTATTGGCCTAATGTAAGAAGTCATTATAAGCCAATCTTATTTGGCTAATATCTTTGGCCAATTATATAAAATCATTATAAGCAGATTTATTTGGCTTCATCATTTTCATAACATGAGGATTCATTATTAGTTATGCCATTTATTTATTGTAAACTTTATTGGACACGATTTGACTATCCTTACAACAAGTTATTCATTACAACAAGTATTCATTACATTTCATAAGCCATTCTCTATTGATTATGCCATTGATTTCATTACTTCCATGTTTTATATAATATATATTTCATATATACGAGACCTTGGAATCGTTGATATAGCATTAAGACATCTCAAGTGAGGACCCAACATATGGGACCTCAACCCGAGGGCCTTCTTTAGAAAACACAAAGTCTGCTACATTTGTTCATTCGTACTTCACATTATTCATTTCATTCAATCGTAGGCTGATGTAAACACCAGCTATACCTAGGATGAAGTTTAAGACTCTCATCGGGATCATGAAGTGCAATGACCAAGGTGAAACCAAAATATGCTAGCGTATATAGGGAAATTGAACCCTGCTAGATCCCTATATTGGCAGTATAGGTTCAAAGACTAGGAGATATAAGGAGACCAATACCCGGCATGCCGGACAGTCTCATCTCATGAGAGTCACGTGAACCTCCGCCTTCCAGAAGGAAGACATTACCACTCATAGCTAGCCTATCGGTGCTCAGTATAAAGTTCCATTACATTCAACTCATACATCATGGAAGCTGGCTTCTAGCATGAGGACATCATAGCTCATTAGATGATTGCTTATCTCATCATTAGTATTAAGTGCGAATTGTCCTTACACTTACATATAGTGTATGATTGAGACTTATTTACTCTTTTGATGACTTGTCATCCTTACTTTACATTGATGAAATGTGAATTATCCTTACATATCATCCTTACTTTACATTGATGAATGTGAATTGTCCTTACATATCATCATTACTTTACATTAATGAATGTGAATTGTCCTTACATATCATCCTTACTTTACATTGATGAATATGAATTGTCCTTACATATCATCCTTAGGTGTTAATGAGACTAGTCTCACACATTCTAACACCTTCATTAGTGAGTATTCTTTTAACAAATTAGCTTTGGTGTAAGTAAGACTTGTATCACTTCCTTTAACACCCCATTCTGGTCACTTACTTAATTTAGACCCCTTTAATTATGTTATAACTCACGTTACTTCTTTACTGTAGTGTAGTAGCTTCATTTCATAGTTTATGGACGATGATCACTTCTTTCAATGAGTTACACATGTTCATAGTTCATTCTTGTAGAGCATGTTGGGAGTTGTCCCAATGAATGGAATTCCCTTGGTTATGGATTCATTGAATTAGTTTAGAAGTACTTGAGTTGTCATTTCATTGTTTTGGCTACACAAGATTGGCATATGATTAGTATTGGCCTAGAAAATTTGGAAATAACTTCATAGTCAATTTATTGGCACAAGACAAACATTCATTCAAATATAATTTCATGGAATCATTAGCCAATTCTATTACATATTTTTTTGGAGATAATATTGTAGGCCAATTTATTGGCATAAGCCAAACTTTCACTACACTTGAACTTTTAACCTTTGATTAACTTACAAGAACAATTCAATATTTTTACGTTCACAATTCGTGTGGATAGGGTATGTTAGACTAACCAATTCAATCTTTCTGGCATAAGCCAATTTTTACGTATGTTCATATTTAAATTGCCATATGTATGAACCATTAGCCAATCTTTTAATCATTTACATAAGTTCCTAGCCATTAGCATATATTCATTTTGACCAAGTACAGTTAGCCAACTTTATTGGAACCAGATAGCAAATTTATTCAAGATATGATTTCATATGTCTTTGAGCCAATTCTTAGTTTATGGCTTTTAGTGTCACGTTTTAAGAACATATTGGACAGCATCATATTAACATTTTATGGATTTATCATCTTCATAACATCACAACAACAGCAAGTCAACATTCAGCCAAAGGCATATAAAAAACTTAACACATCACAGACTTACCTTAGCATATTATCGATTCTTAATTATCATGATAAGATTAACTTTACGAAATTACAAGTTCATAAGTTCATCCGATACTCATCATTCAAGAACAATACATGTTAAGAACAGCCAGCACCACATACCAACAACATGATCTATAACCTATTCAACATTGAAATCGAAAAGGATACTAGGGAAGGGAAGTTCGACGAGAATGACGGGAACAACCCTAGTTTTCAAGATCTTGTGAATCATTCGAAGGAAAATACTCTTGGAGAAGGAATTCCAGGATAGAAACTCATACCTTATGTAGAACTTAATCTACGAATACCACCTTGAACGAAACCTTGAAGAAACCTTGAAATCGCCATAGAGAAATCGATAAATTTTTCTGTTTTTCTTTCGTTCGTTGCTTGCTATTTTTGCGTCGCCTTTTCTATGAGTTTGAACGTGATTTTTAGGTTTAAGAACTGATATTGAATTATAAAACTTAGGTTTAATAAGTTAATTTAATAAACTAATTAACTAATTACCAAAAAGCCCCTCCTAAGTTGACTAAACATAGGAGAACATAACACTTAGTCAAATCTGAAAATTGGTGTTGACTATGGTTTTTTGTCAACATTTTGACTTTATATTAATTAATTAAATCTTTAATTTAATTAATTTAGGTACCTAGGGTAAGTACTAAAGTACCCCTAAGTCATTGGAACCAAAATTAACCCTTTTGGACCATTCTAGGTTAAGTACTAGGATGTTTCTTGAGTTGTACTAGGTTAGTGTAAGAATTTTGTTTTGATCAGTTAAACTAATTAATAAAATTGCTAATTTAATTAATTAGGTGACCTAAGGTAATTACTAAAGTACCCTTAAGTCGTTAGGACCATAACCAATCATTTGAACCATCCTAGGTTAGGTATTAGGTTGTCTTTTTCTTGTTTTAACCGAAATCTGGAAATTGCTTTGTGATTTTGGTTTTGCCCCTTTAAATTAATTAATTAAGTTTCTAAATTAATTAATTAGGTAACCTAGGGGAATTACTAAAGTACCCCTAAGTTGTTACGACCATAACTAACCTTTTGGACCATCCTAGGTTGTCTCTTTAACTAGTACTAGGTTAGTGTCAACCCGGTTTTGGTCCTAGGTTGTCGGGTGCACTAATTAGTTTATTTCGGTTGGTCCTAGGTTATTTAGCTACTTAGGGCAGTAGTTTAGAGTCTAGAATTATTTAGGAAGTTAGGCCCTACATGGAGGGGTCCCTTGTGCACGTTTCCCCCCCCCCTAACTACCCTAACCGAATTCGGTTAGGGTGGTCCCCTCCTTGGACACTTCTTCACATGTCTTGCACATGTGCTTGCACATGGGTTGGTTGTACTCTCCTAATTAAATATTATTTATAGTTCCTTTGGGAATGTTTACTTATTGTCCCAAGGATCCTCACCATGTCCTTGGGCACTGCTTAATTTACATGATCATTTTAAATGGTCATGTGTTATGGTATCTAGGCTTGACACTTGGATGCCTCATACCCAATTTGTGAGTTAAAGGAAAAACATTTTAGCTTAGGGTCTTCATTGCAGGTACATTTCTTGGACAAGCTCATTAATGTTAGAAAATTGGCTAACACCCTTTAAGCCAATATTTTCTAATATGCCCAATATTTTTCTTATTTGGGTATTATATAGAAATTGGCTAATACCCCTTAGCCAATTTTCTATACTATGCCCAATATTTCTCAATATTGGGCATTGGGATGCCTATGTACCCCCAATACACATTCTTAAAGATATATTGGGCTCTTCACTAGACATGAAATTTTCCGGAATGTTACATTATCCCCCCCTTAGGAACATTCGTCCCCGAATGACACTTACACATCATTTTAAAACAAGAGGGAACTTCAAAAACACTTAAACATACTTAACACGTTATCGTTTGTGAACATCTGATTCACACATATTCTGGATGATGCATTTTTACTCAAGCTTATCTGAAGCTTTATATTCAAGATCGAGGAACTTCCTTCTCAATCACACTTAACTTAATGCACATCACAACTCATGCAACACATAAAATTAAGTCTATGCTATACAAAAACAGCAACATAATGCACGAATGAACTTGTTTTAACTCATTTAATGCAAGTATAAAACGCACGATTATGGACTTAAAATACCAAATCGACTAATGCACTAAAATCTCAGAGTTCCTTAACCAAAATCACATCTAGGAAGAGTATATCTAACCTCAAGAACTGAACAAGTGAGGGTAATGGGATCTCATATCGGCCTCGGTCTCCCACGTTTCTCCCTCAACAAGGTGGTTTCGCCATAGTACCTTCACGGTGGCAACCTTCTTGTTTCTTTGCCGCTTCACTTGATGATCTAAAATCTCAACTGGAACTTCTTCGTAAGAAAGGTTCTCATCAACTCCTAACCCCTCAACAGGTAGGATGGATTCTGGATCTCCTAAACACTTCTTAAGCATTGACAGGTGGAACAGTGGATGAACAAAAGCCAAGTATTGTGGTAACCTCAGTTCGTAGGCAACATTTTCTACCCTCTGTAAGATCTCATAAGGACCTATGTACCTCGGACTCAACTTCCCATTCATACCAACCTCAACACCCCTTTCATGGGTGATATCTTCAGATAGACTTGATCAAAGAGATCATCAATTCAGGGAAGATGATACTTGTTCTTTATAGTGACTTTGTTGATTTGCCGATAATTGATACACACTCTAAGGGTTCCATCCTTTTTCTTTACGAACAACACTGGAGCACCCCATGGGGATATGCTCGGCTGGATGAAGCCCTTATCAAGTAGATCTTTTAACTACAACTACAACTCTTTGAGTTTGGCTGGTGCCATCCTATATAGGGGAATAGAAATTGGCTTGGTGTTGGGACCTAAGTCAACACCAAAATCAATCTCACGTTCAGGAGCGATTCCTGGTAAATCCTCCGGAAAGACATCTTGAAACTCATTCACTATTGACACAGAGTCTATGGAAGGGACTTCTTGCTCTAAGTCATTGACTCTAACTAAGTGGCATAAATACCCGTTAGCTATCATCGTATTGGCTTTTAAATGTGAAACGATTTGGCCTACTGAATTTGAACCACGCCCTTCCCATTCCAGCTCTAACTCATTTGGGAACTGGATTCTCACTATCCTGTTTCGACAGTCTATAGTAGCATAATACTTTATGGAGACAATCCATACCTGAGCCACATCCCTGGGCTCGTATGCAGCCAATTCAGCCTTCTCCTCTTCATTAATACCAGCAGCATGCATTTAGACTCTACCATGTATTCATATCCATGTGAACGGTCATCCTTACTACACATTCTTCAGTCACACTGGGCATTTCTACCATTTCCCTTCTTGGGAAGGCCAGATCTTGAGTCTGGCGCCTTAGACCACTTGGTCATCTTAATTCTTGTGTGTATTCTTCTACGCGTTCACACAAGAAGGAAGTTAGATACTTAGAATGACACAAAGTGTCAAAGCTCTAGATAACATGACAAAGAAAAGAAGAAAGGAGAATTTCCTATCATCGCGTAGTCTCTAAGTCATGATTGTGGCGCGCTTCACAACCATAAGCTAGAAACTATGTAACGTGGTTGTGTTGAGCTTTAGATCCTAGGTAATTTAAGCTAATGCTCTGATACCAAGTTTGTAACGACCCGTATTATGGAATCCGAATCGCCACCGGCGTCGTTGACCTCTCAGAGGTCGTAGACAAGCCTCTTCTTGCATTCATCACATTCATCTAGTTAAATTTGCGGAAAATTTAATACTTTTTATATGTATGAAGTTTACTTAGACTTCATATAGTCATTACGTATTAAACGTTATATTCTAAGATCAACATCAATAACCATCTAATATCAAGAACATTTCAAAACAAACGATGAATAGAATATATTAAGTTGCCAAAACGGCCTTGCATCAAAAGGTTCAAAATGAAATGTGAAAGAAACTCTAGGGGCAACATACACTAGCTATGTCTATATCTAAACCTAGACTAAGAATGTAGCATCCTCGAAATCAAGAGGATCTACCAAATGGTTTGGAGAAACGCTGAAGTCCAAACCATTGCAAGTGTCGTCAACCTGTCCTTTTACCTGCACCTATAAAAATAGTAAATAGTAGGGGGTTAGTACACCGCTTGTACTAAGTATGGTTGTATGCACACATACACATATAGCTATGCATGATCAATGAAAGCTCTTCCTAAGCAACATGCCATTTCTGGAAAGTCTAGTCATTAGACTTTCCTAATTCGTTAGTTGTGAATTGTGGTATGAATATGATGTATTTTAATGCATTCAAAGCACACAACTCATTTTCTATATGATTACAAGACATTAGTATCATCAAAATAATTTTAGAACCACACGGGCGAAGATTTAAATTTTTGATCCTCCAAACCCGAGAGCTCCTCTTTGTACACTTAGATTATTTTTTAGTCTTTTTCTTCTTGTTGTTGTGTAGTTCAATAACTCCTTTGGTCCTATGTTTACTTACAAGTGCAATGATTCATTGTAGTCCCATACCCACAATGAATCAAGTAAGTAATTCAAGAGATTAAGGAAATGACTTAACTACAATTTGGGGCATGAATATATTTATAAGTCAATACTAATTGACTATACTCATTCTTTAGTTAATTGCATAATGTGCATAGATCTTAAGGCATATCATTAAAGCTTATGATCTTGCTTACTTAGGGCATGAATTCTTTATAAACCAATCTTTAGTGACTATTCCTATTATTGTATTATTGGCCTAATGTAAGAAGTCATTATAAGCCAATCTTATTTGGCTAATATCTTTTGCCAATTATATAAAATCATTATAAGCCAATTTATTTGGATTCATCATTTTCATAACATGAGGATTCATTATTAGTTATTCCCTTTATTTATTGTAAACTTTATTGGACACGATTTGACTATCCTTACAACAAGTTATTCATTACATCAAGTATTCATTACATTTCATAAGTCATTCTGTATTGATTATGCCATTGATTTCATTACTTTCATGTTTTACATAATATATATTTCATATACATGTGACCTTGGAATCGTTGATATGGCATTAAGACATCTCAAGTGAGGACCCAATATATGGGACCTCAACCCGAGGGCTTTCCTTAGCAAACACAGAGTCTGCTTCATTCGTTCATTTATACTTCACATTATTCATTTCATTCATTCGTAGGCTGATGTAAACACCAGCTATACCTAGGATGAAGTTTAAGACTCTCATCGAGATCATGAAGTGCAATGACCAAGAATGACCTAATGTCATTACTTGAATCTGATTTCACCTCCTGATTGTCTTGCACAAAAACCTTTGGTATCGTTCATTTCATTATCTTTCATACTTTGAGGAACTCCAACCTTAACCGACATAGATCATGTGAGCATCATGAAATCTAGTGTCGTCCCCACACAGAAAAGAGGTGGAGTTACTCGCCAAGGTGAAACCAAAAAATGCTAGCGTATATAGGGAAATTGAACCCTGCTAGATCCCCATATTGGCAGTATAGGTTCAAAGACTAGGAGATATAAGGAGACCCATACCCGGCATGCCGGACAGTCTCATCTCATGAGAGTTACGTGAACCTCCGCCCTTCCAGAAGGAAGGCATCACCGCTCATAGCTAGCCTATCGGTGCTCAGTATAAAGTTCCATTACATTCAACTCATACATCATGGAAGCTGGCTTCTAGCATGAGGACATCATAGCTCATTAGATGATTTCTCATCTCATCATTAGTATTAAGTGTGAATTATCCTTACACTTACATATAGAGTATGATTGAGACTTATTTACTCTTTTGATGACTTGTCATCCTTACTTTACATTGATGAAATGTGAATTATCCTTACATATCATCCTTACTTTACATTGATGAATGTGAATTGTCCTTACATATCATCATTACTTTACATTGATGAATGAGAATTGTACTTACATATCATCCTTAGTTTACATTGATGAATGTGAATTGTCCTTACATATCATCCTTAGGTGTTAATAAGACTAGTCTCACACATTCTAACACCTTCATTCGTGAGTATTCTTTTAACAAATTATCTTTGGTGTAAGTAAGACTTGTCTCACTTCCTTTAACACCCCATTCTGGTCACTTACTTAATTTAGACACCTTTAATTATGTTATAACTCACGTTACTTCTTTACTTTAGTGTAGTAGCTTCATTTCATCGTTTATGGTCGATGAGCACTTTTTTCAATGAGTTACATATGTTCTTAGTTCATTCTTGTAGAGCATGTTGGGAGTTGTCCCAATGAATGGAATGCCCTTGGTTATGGATTCATTGAACTAGTTTAGAAGTACTTGAGTTGTCATTTCATTGTTTTGGCTACACAAGATTGGCATATGATTAGTATTGGCCTAGAAAATTTGGAAATAACTTCATAGTTAATTTATTGGCACAAGCCAAACATTCATTCAAATATAATTTCATGGAATCATTAGCCAATTCTATTACATACTTTTTTGGAGATAATATTGTAGGCCAATTTATTGGCATAAGCCAAACTTTCACTACACTTGAACTTTTAACCATTGATTAACTTACAAGAACAATTCAATGTTTTTACGTTCACAATTCGTGTGGATAGAGTATGTTAGACTAACCAAGTCAATCTTTTTGGCATAAGCCAATTTTTACGTATGTTCATATTTAAATTGCCATATGTATGAACCATTAGCCAATATTTTAATCATTTAGATAAGTTCCTAGCCATTAGCATATATTCATTTTGACCAAGTAGAGTTAGCCAACTTTATTGGAACCAGATAGTCAATTTATTCAAGATATGATTTCATATATGTCTTTGAGCCAATTCTTAATTTATGGCTTTTAGTGTCACGTTTTATGAACATATTGGACAGCATCATATTAAAATTTTATGGCTTTAGAATCTTCATAACATCACAACAACATCAAGTCAACATTCAGCCAAAGGCATATAATTCACTTAACACATCACGGACTTATCTTAGCATATTATCGATCCTTAATTATCATGATAAGATTAACTTTACGAAATTACAAGTTCATAAGTTCATTCGATACTCATCATTCAAGAGCAATACATGTTAAGAACAGCCAGCACCACATACCAACAACATGATCTCTAACCTATTCCACATTGAAATCGAAAAGGATACTAGGGAATGGAAGTTCGACGAGAACGACGGGAACAACCCTAATTTTCAAGATCTTGTGAATCATTCGAAGGAAAATACTCTTGGTGAAAGAAATCCAGGGGAGAAACCCATACCTTATGTAGAACTTAATCTACGAAGACTACCTTGAACGAAACCTTGAAGAAACCTTGAAATCGCCCTAGAGAAATCGATAAATGTTTCTGTTTTTCTTTCTTTCGTTGCTTGCTGATTTTGCGTCGCCTTTTCTATGAGTTTGAACGTGATTTTTAGGTTTAAGAACTGATATTGAATTATAAAACTTAGGTTTAATAAGTTAATTTAATAAACTAATTAACCAATTACCAAAAAGCCCCTCCTAAGTTGACTAAATTAGGAGAACATAACACTTAGTCAAATCTGGAAATTGGTGTTGACTATGGTTTTTTGTCAACATTTTGACTTTATATTAATTAATTAAATCCTTAATTTAATTAATTTAGGTACCTAGGGTAAGTACTAAGGTACCCCTAAGTCATTGGAACCAAAATTAACCATTTTGGACCATCCTAGGTTAAGTACTAGGATGTTTCTTGAGTTGTACTAGGTTAGTGTAAGAATTTTGTTTTGATCATTTAAAATAATTAATGAAATTGCTAATTTAATTAATTAGGTGACCTAAGGTAATTACTAAAGTACCCTTAAGTCGTTAGGACCATAACAATCCTTTGAACCATCCTAGGTTAGGTACTAGGTTGTCTTTTTCTTGTTTTAACCAAAATCTGGAAGTTGTTTTGTGATTTTGGTTTTACCCCTTTAAATTAATTAATTAATTTTCTAAATTAATTAATTAGGTAACCTAGGGGAATTAATAAAGTACCCCTAAGTTGTTCGGACCATAACTAACCTTTTAGACCATCCTATGTTGTCTCTTTAACTAGTACTAGGTTAGTGTCAACCCGGTTTTGGTCCTAGGTTGTCGGGTGCACTAATTAGTTTATTTCATTCGGTCCTAGGATAGTTAGATATTTAGGGCAATAGGTTAGAGTCTAGAATTAGTTAGGAAGTTAGGCCCCACATGGAGGGGTCCCTTGTGAACGTTTCCCCCCCTAACTACCCTAACCAAATTCGGTTAGGGTGGTCCCCTCCTTGGCCACTTCTTCACATGTCTTGCACATGTGCTAGCACATGGGTTGGTTGTACTTTCCTAACTAACTATTATTTATGGTTCCTTTGGGAATGTTTACTTATTATCCCAAGGATCCTCACCATGTCCTTGGGCACTGCTTAATTTACATGATCATTTTAAATGGTCATATGTTATGGTATCTAGGCTTGACACTTGGATGCCTCATACCCAATTTGTGAGTTAAAGGAAAAAGCATTTTAGCTTAGGGTCTTCATTGCAGGTACATTTCTTGGACAAGCTCATCAATATTAGAAAATTGGCTAACACCCTTTAAGCCAGTATTTTCTAATATGCCCAATATTTTTCTTATTTGGGTATTATATAGAAATTGGCTAATACCCCTTAGCCAATTTTCTATACTATGCCCAATATTTCTCAATATTGGGAATTGGGATGCCTATGTACCCCCAATACACATTCTTAAAGATATATTGGGCTCTTCACTTGACATGAAATTTTTCGGAATGTTACAATATCCCCCCCTTAGGAACATTCGTCCCCGAATGACACTTACACATCATTTTAAAACAAGAGGGAACTTCGAAAACACTTAAACATACTTAACACGTTATCGTTTGCGAACATCTGATTCACACATATTCTGGATGATGCATTCTTACTCAAGCTTATCTGAAGCTTTATATTCAAGATCAAGGAACTTCCTTCTCAATCACACTTAACTTAATGCACATCACAACTCATGCAACACATAAAATTACGTCTATGCTATACAAAAACATCAACATAATGCACACGTGAACTTATTTTAACTCATTTAATAAAAGTATAAAACGCACGATAATGGACTTAAAATACCAAATCGACTAATGCACTAAAATCTCAGAGTTCCTTAACCAAAATCACATCTAGGAAGAGTATATCTAACCTCAAGAACTGAATAAATGAGGGTAACGGGATCTCATATCGACCTCGGTCTCCCACGTTGCTCCCTCAAAAAGGTGGTTTCGCCATAGTACCTTCACTGTGGCAACCTCCTTGTTCCTTTGCCGCTTCACTTCACGATCTAAAATCTCAACTGGAACTTCTTCGTAAGAAAGGTTCTCATCAACTCCTAACCCCTCAACAGGCAGGATGGATTCTGGATCTCCTAAACACTTCTTAAGCATTGACACGTGGAACACTGGATGAACAAAATCCAAGTATTGTGGTAACCTCAGTTCGTAGGCAACATTTCCTACCCTCTGTAAGATCTCATAAGGACCTATGTACCTCGGACTCAACTTCCCTTTCTTACCAAACCACATCACCCCTTTCATGGGTGATATCTTCAGTTAGAATTGATCAAAGAGATCATCGATTCAGGGAAGATGATACTTGTTCTTTATAGTGACTTTGTTGATTTGCCGATAATTTATACGCACTCTAAGGGTTCCATCCTTTTTCTTTACGAACAACACTAGAGCACCCCATGGGGATATGCTCGGCTGGATGAAGCCCTTATCAAGTAGATCTTTTAACTACAACTTCAATTCTTTGAGTTCGGCTGGTGCCAACCTATATGGGGGAATAGAAATTGGCTTGGTGTTGGGACCTAATTCAACACCAAAATCAATCTCACGTTCAGGAGCGATTCCTGGTAAATCCTCCGGAAAGACATCTTGAAACTCATTCACTATTGAGACAGAGTCTATGGAAAGGACTTCTTGCTCTAAGTCATTGACTCTAACTAAGTAGTATAAATACCCGTTTGTATCATCTTATTGGCTTTTAAATATGAAACAATTTGGCCTACTGGATTTGAACCACGCCCTTCCCATTCCAGCTCTAACTCATTTGGGAACTGGATTCTCATTATCCTGTTTTGACAGTCTATAGTAGCATAATACTTTATGGAGCCAATCCATTCCTGAGCCACATCCCTGGGCTCGTATGCAGCCAATTCAGCCTTCTCCTCTTCATTAATACCAGCAGCATGCATTTAGACTCTACCATGTATTCATCTCCATGTGAACGGGCATCCTTACTACACATCCTTCAGTCACGCTGGGAATTTCTACCATTTCCCTTATTGGGAAGGCCAGATCTAGAGTCTGGCGCCTTAGACCACTTGGTCATCTTAATTCTTGTGTGTATTCTTCTCCGCGTTCACACAAGAAGAAAGTTAGATACTTAGAATAACACAAAGTGTCAAAGCTCTAGATAGCATGACAAAGCGTAGCAGAAAGGAGAATTTCCTATCATCGCGTAGTCTCTAAGTCATGATTGTGGCGCGCTTCACAACCATAAGCTAGAAACTACTTAACATGGTTGTGTTGAGCATTAGATCCTAGGTAATTTAACCTCATGCTCTGATACCAAGTTTGTAACGACCCGTATTCTAGAATCCGAATCACTCCCGGCGTCGTTGACCTCTCAGAGGTCGCAGACAAGCCTCTTCTTGCATTCATCACATTCATCTAGTTAAATTTGCGGAAAATTTAAAACTTTTTATATGTATGAAGTTTACTTAGACTTCATATAGTCATTATGTATTAAACGTTATATACTAAGCTTAACATCAATAGACAACCATCTAATATCAAGAACATTTCAAAACAAACGATGAATAGAATATATTAAGTTGCCAAAACGGCCTTACATCAAAAGTTTCAAAATGAAATGTGAAAGAAACTCTAGTGACAATGTACACTAGCTATGTCTATATCTAAAGCTAGACGAAGAATGTAGCATCCTCGAAATCAAGAGGATCTACCAAATGGTTTGGAGAAACGCTAAAGTCCAAACCGTTGCAAGTGTCGTCAACCTGTCCTTTTACGTGCACCTATAAAAATAGTAAATAGTAGGGGGTTAGTACACCACTTGTACTAAGTATGGGTGTATGCACACATACACATAAAGATATGCATGATTAATGAAAGCTCTTCCTAAGCAACATGCCATTTCTGGAAAGTCTAGTCATTAAACTTTCCTAATTCGTTAGTTGTGAATTGTGGTACGAATATGATGTATTTTAATGCATTCAAAGCACACAACTCATTTTCTATATGATTACAAGACATTAGTATCATCAAAATAATTTTAGAACCACACGGGCGAAGATTTAAATTTTTGATCCTCCAATTCCGAGAGCTCCTCTTTGTACACTTAGATTATTTTTCAGTCTTTTTCTTCTTCTTGTTGTGTAGTTCAATAACTCCTTTGGTCCTATGTTTTACTTACAAGTGCAATGATTCATTGTAGTCCCATACCCACAATGAATCAAGTAAATAATTCAAGAGATTAAGGAAATGACTTAACTACAATTTGAGGCATGAATATATTTATAAGTCAATACTAATTGACTATACTCATTCTTTAGTTGATTGCATAATGTGCATAGATCTTGGGGCATGTCATTAAAGCTTATTATCTTGCTTACTTTGGGCATGAATTCTTTATAAACCAATCTTTAGTGACTATTCCTATTATTGTATTATTGTCCTAATGTAAGAAGTCATTATAAGCCAATCTTATTTGGCTAATATCTTTGGCCAATTATATAAAATCATTATAAGCAGATTTATTTGGCTTCATCATTTTCATAACATGAGGATTCATTATTAGTTATGCCATTTATTTATTGTTAACTTTATTGGACACAATTTGACTATCCTTACAATAAGTTATTCATTACATCAAGTATTCATAACATTTCATAAGCCATTATCTATTGATTATGCCATTGATTTCATTACTTTCATGTTTTATATAATATACATTTCATATACACGAGACCTTGGAATCTTTGATATAGCATTAAGACATCTCAAGTGAGGACCCAACATATGGGACCTCAACCCGAGGGCCTTCTTTAGCAAACACAGAGTCTGCTTCATTCGTTCATTCGTACTTCACATTATTCATTTCATTCATTCCTAGGCTGATGTAAACACCAGTTATACCTAGGATGAAGTTTAAGACTCTCATCGGGATCATGAAGTGCAATGACCTAGAATGACCTAATGTCATTACTTGAATCTGATTTCACCTTCTGATTGTCTTGCACAAATACCTTTGGTATCGTTCATTTCATTATCTTTCATACTTTGAGGAACTCCAACTTTAACCGACATAGATCATGTGAGCATCATGAAATCCAGTGTCTTCCCCACACCAAAAAGAGGTGGAGTCACTGGCCAAGGTGAAACCAAAACATGCTAGCGTATATAGGGAAATTGAACCCTGCTAGATCCCTATATTGGCAGTATAGGTTCAAAGACTAGGAGATATAAGGAGACCCATACCCGGCATGCCAGACAGTCTCATCTCATGAGAGTTACGTGAACCTCCGCCCTTCCCGAAGGAAGGCATCACCACTCATAGCTAGCTTATCGGTGCTCAGTATAAAGTTCCATTACATTCAACTCATACATCATGGAAGCTGGCTTCTATCATGAGGACATCATAGCTCATTAGATAATTTCTCATCTCATCATTAGTATTAAGTGTGAATTGTCCTTACACTTACATATAGAGTATGATTGAGACTTATTTACTCTTTTGATGACTTGTCATCCTTACTTTACATTGATGAAATGTGAATTATCCTTACATATCAGCCTTACTTTACATTGATGAATGTGAATTGTCCTTACATATCATCATTACTTTACATTGATGAATGTGAATTGTCCTTACATATCATCCTTACTTTACATTGATGAATGTAAATTGTCCTTACATATCATCCTTAGGTGTTAATGAGACTAGTCTCACACATTCTAACACCTTCATTCGTGAGTATTCTTTTAACAAATTAGCTTTGGTGTATGTAAGACTTGTCTCACTTCCTTTAACACCCCATTCTGGTCACTTACTTTATTTAGACCCCTTTAATTATGTTATAACTCACGTTACTTCTTTACTTTAGCGTAGTAGCTTCATTTCATCATTTATGGACGATGATCACTTCTTTCAATGAGTTACATATGTTCATAGTTCATTCTTGTAGAGCATGTTGGGAGTTGTCCCAATGAATGGAATGCCCTTGGTTATGGATTCATTGAATTAGTTTAGAAGTACTTGAGTTGTCATTTCATTGTTTTGGCTACACAAGATTGGCATATGATTAATATTGGCCTAGAAAATTTGGAAATAACTTCATAGTCAATTTATTGGCACAAGCCAAACATTCATTCAAATATAATTTCATGGAATCATTAGCCAATTCTATTACATATTTTTTGGAGATAATTTTGTAGGCCAATTTATTAGCCTAAGCCAAACTTTCACTACACTTGAACTTTTAACCTTTGATTAACTTACAAGAACAATTCAATGTTTTTACGTTCACAATTCGTGTGGATAGGGTATGTTAGACTAACCAATTCAATCTTTTTGGCATAAGCCAATTTTTACGTATGTTCATATTTAAATTGCCATATGTATGAACCATTAGCCAATATTTTAATCATTTATATAAGTTCCTAGCCATTAGCATATATTCATTTTGACCAAGTAGAGTTAGCCAACTTTATTGGAACCAGATAGTCAATTTATTCAAGATATGATTTCATATATGTCTTTGAGCCAATTCTTAGTTTATGGCTTTTAGTGTCACGTTTTAAGAACATATTGGACAGCATCATATTAACATTTTATGGCTTTAGCATCTTCATAACATCACAACAACAGCAAGTCAACATTCAGCCAAAGGCACATAAAAAACTTAACACATCACGGACTTATCTGAGCATATTATCGATCCTTAATTATCATGATATGATTAACTTTACGAAATTACAAGTTCATAAGTTCATTCGATACTCATCATTCAAGAAAAATACATGTTAAGAACAGGCAACACTACATACCAACAACATGATAACCTATTCAACATTGAAATCGAAAAGGATACTAGGGAAGGGAAGTTCGACCAGAACGACGGGAACAACCCTAGTTTTCAAGATCTTGTGAATCATTCAAAGAAAAATACTCTTGGAGAAAGAATTCCAGGGGAGAAACCCATACCTTATGTAGAACTTAATCTACGAAGACCACCTTGAATGAAACCTTGAAGAAACCTTGAAATCGCCCTAGAGAAATCGATAACTTTTTCTGTTTTTCTTTCGTTTGTTGCTTGCTATTTTTGCGTCGCCTTTTCTATGAGTTTGAACATGATTTTTAGGTTTAAGAACTGATATTGAATTATAAAACTTAGGTTTAATAAGTTAATTTAATAAACTAATTAACCAATTACCAAAAAGCCCCTCCTAAGTTGACTAAACATAGGAGAACATAACACTTAGTCAAATCTGGAAATTGGTGTTGACTATGGTTTTTTGTCAACATTTTGACTTTATATTAATTAATTAAATCCTTAATTTAATTAATTTAGGTACCTAGGGTAAGTACTAAAGTACCCCTAAGTCATTGGAACCAAAATTAACCCTTTTGGACCATCCTAGGTTAAGTACTAGGATGTTTCTTGAGTTGTACTAGGTTAGTGTAAGAATTTTGTTTTGATCATTTAAAATAATTAATTAAATTGATAATTTAATTAATTAGGTTACCTAAGGTAATTACTAAAGTGCCCTTAAGTCGTTAGGACCATAAGCAATCCTTTGAACCATCCTAGGTTAGGTACTAGGTTGTCTTTTTCTTGTTTTAACCGAAATCTGGAAATTGCTTTGTTATTTCGGTTTTGCCCATTTAAATTAATTAATTAAGTTTCTAAATTAATTAATTAGGTAACCTAGGGGAATTACTAAAGTACCCCTAAGTTTTTAGGACCATAACTAACCTTTTGGACCATCCTAGGTTGTCTCTTTAACTAGTACTAGGTTAGTGTCAACCCGGTTTTGGTCCTAGGTTGTCGGGTGAACTAATTAGTTTATTTCGTTCGGTCCTAGGATAGTTAGATATTTAGGGCAATAGGTTAGAGTCTAGAATTAGTTAGGAAGTTAGGCCCCACATGGAGGGGTCCCTTGTGAACGTTTCCCCCCTAACTACCCTAACCAAATTCGGTTAGGGTGGTCCCCTCCTTGGCCACTTCTTCACATGTCTTGCACATGTGCTAGCACATGGGTTGGTTGTACTTTCCTAACTAACTATTATTTATGGTTCCTTTGGGAATGTTTACTTATTGTCCCAAGGATCCTCACCATGTCCTTGGGCACTGCTTAATTTACATGATCATATTAAATGGTCATGTGTTATGGTATCTAGGCTTGACAGTTGGATGCCTCATACCCAATTTGTGAGTTAAAGGAAAAAGCATTTTAGCCTAGGGTCTTCATTGCAAGTACATTTCTTGGACAAGCTCATTAATGTTAGAAAATTGGCTAACACCCTTTAAGCCAATATTTTCTAATATGCCCAATATTTTTCTTATTTGGGTATTATATAGAAATTGGCCAATACCCCTTAGCCAATTTTCTATACTATGCCAATATTTCTCTATATTGGGCATTGGGATGCCTATGTACCCCCAATACACATTCTTATAGATATATTGGGCTCTTCACTAGACATGAAATTTTCTAGAATGTTACAACTCAAATGTCCTGTCCCACCCCAACAGTTTTATGATTTAATCTATGTTTATATTTATTACAAATAGTTTGTGTTTTATCTTCATTTTGTGTCATAAATTGTCACACAATCGATTTTTTAACACGTTCTACCTTAGGCCTAGGATGTACGGGGAGAACAGGGGCAGGACAACGAAAGGCAGCGGGACTAGGAGTATTAGTAGTTGTAGGTGGATCAGTTTCATCATCATCATCATCAAAAGTAGGCGTATCAGTATAATCATCAATGTCATTATCATTATCATCATCTCGAGGCAATTCCTCATTAAAATTATCAAACCGATGTTGTAAATGTTCATAATAAGGATCTAATCTAGAATTATTGTCAATATTAAAAACAGTATCATCAACATGTGTATAATCCTCCGTATTCATTCTTACTATAGTAGATTTTTTAGTTTTAGATCTAGATTAACTACCTGTTTTTGGATTATCGGAGGATGTAAAGTTAAACATACTTTGAACACGTTCAATTGCACTTTTTTTACCTTTTCCTTTTTGAACAACATTTTTATCGGAATCCATATTCAATATTAAAAGTGAGTAGATTATATATAATACGAAAAATGTAATGCAAACAAATAATTAATCACAAAATAAATAAATAATTATTGCAATATAAATGAAATGTAAATTATAAGTTGGAACGAATGTACCGAACGTCTACTTTAAAAAGTAGACGTTTATGAAAACCGAAAGCCGAAAGCCGAAAGTTGAAAGTTGAAAGTTGAATTTTGAAGCTCCAAATCCAATTTCCAAAGATCAAAATGGCAAAATTGAAATTTCAACAATTTAAAGAGATTAGATATTAGAGAAGTAGAGAGTTGAGAGTTGAGAGAAGAAGATGATTTTGTGAATTTGGGATTGAAAAGAATGAAAGTTTAGGGGTATTTATAGGTAAAAAAAGGGTTAAAGTGTAATTTTTAAAACTTTTTGGGGTATTAAAAAAGTTAAAGGGGGGGGGGGCAGGGGGTGTAAATTGCTAAAAAATGGGGAAAGAGCCATTGGGGGGCCCACTAGCCGTTACCCAACGACTCTAAAATACGTAAAAATTTTAAAAAATATTAAAATAATTAACTGGACCGGACCGGGATTTACAGGATTCGGGAGTAACCGGTAAAATCCGGTTCCGTCCCATTACCTGTCCCGGAACCGGACCGAACCGATCCCTACCGGGATAAACCGGACCGATAACGGACCGGGATGGACCGGACCGGTATCCGAGAGTTACTGGTTCCGTTGCAAAGCTTATTTATAAACCAATTATAATAATAAAATAAAACAAGATCGAACCCCAAATTATTGTTAAGTTACATTCAGTAACTTGAATCGAGAATCCAAAAAGCCATCCAACTATACACATAAACCACGTGAGCATCTTTCCAAATTTTAATTTCTCAAATGGAAAAGAAAGTTATCACTAATTAATGAGGGTCTGTATATCTTGTCCCTAAATCAACAAATCAAAAACAAAACTAAATAAATTCATCTACATTTATAACTCCAAATTTCGAACCCATTAATGTCTATCCCCTAACTATTAGTATTTTCCTATCCATTCCAAATCCTTAATTCATTATACATGTCATCAGACATTAACGGTTGATAAGAAAAGAATGAAAAGGATAAATAGAATTTGTATTATTCGTGGGTTGTCTTCTTCGAATTACGGCGATGTCTTCGTCTTCTTCTTTTTTCCAAGTTACAATACAAATAAAAGTTAGGTACACCCCACTAACTCTTTAGCTATATTGGTTAATATAGTGTATTAACTCAATACTTGGACTTGGCATATTAATCACCAACTATATAAATAAACTATTTAATATATACTCATCCATTAAATAAATGTAGTTATCGAATTGTTTAAAATTCTCAAACAAATTTTACCGGCCAATCATAAAATTACCCAGGGCAACTATGAGAGGGTAAGACTATAACTTTATGAAAACTTTCAAAATTGACCTTACGGATTATTACATTATCAACCACTAAAAACGATGTTTGTCTCGAACATACAGAAAAGAAAGAAGGAGAAGTGACTTTACCATGACCCTGAGGTATATTTTTCGAAGTCAATGTTTATCACTCAAAGTGAGCTCCACCTTTAGACTATTCCGTCAAGATCAACTACTAAGAACTGAACTTTCTAATCTAACTTTCGAAGATCTATAAATCAACAGTGATTATCAAGCCCTAAACTAACTCATGAATCCAATCAAAACTGAAACCCATTGGACCTTAACACCACCATCATGATGAATATTTTCTCACATAACCAAGATAACCTTCTGATTTAATATAAGTACAATCAAAAGTGAACTTGAACCAACTACCACACACTCTCAATGCACAAATCATCACCGGTCTTATCAAGATTCTCTTCTCACAACACAATCTCTACACAATTTAAGTTATAATAAAAATCTTATTTTTAGACATCGGGTACTCATCATGGGCGAATGAACTTATGTAACCCAAAAATGGAAATGATCAAATATCCACCCATCAAACGATACACTCTAGGATGCTGAACCTTTAACAACATTGTCGGACAACTATAACTATTTGGTGGTTTAGGAGAGCATTTTAATATTTTTATTAAGATAATTTTAAAGTGTTCTTCCTATTCCTACTTCCATACTTTTCAGAAAATGGAACATAATGGGCTAATTAGTTAGCATATCAAATTACTTCTTTTGGCTGTTGGAATTTGGAGTAATTGTCATCCTACAATTCTGATGAACGTTGGTAGTGGTCAAAGTGTAACATTTGCACGGTTGTGCATTTGTTACCCCCTAATCTTTATTTCATTCTTTTATTCCTCCATTATACCTTGTAACCTATGTAACTCCTAGGCCATTTATCATTTATTATTTACTACCCTATTATATTTCTATTCATTTCTAGGAAGACATCCTCAACTATAAATAGTGGTGGTATTCATTTGGTTTGTGATACACAACACACAAGAAAAAAAATATAGAGTGAAAGAATTAGTCAAAAAGAGAGTTCTTATTAGTTGAAGCAGGTGTTCATAGTTGTAGAACTTTGGACTCAACTCTTTTACAGAGTTGTTGAGTTATTCTTTGTGAAGGTTGTTGTATCTTGGAGGGGAAAAGTCAAAGAGAACTACTGCTGGACCGGTGAAAACATTTGTAGCAGTGGGCTTGAATCTCCTTAAAGAGAGCGAGATATTCGCGCCTCAGCTTGAAGAGATTTTATTTTTTCATTTCATTTTCAGTCGTAATCTTGTAATTTTTGTTATCTTGTAAGTTTTCACTTACAATTTTAAGGAGATTCAACATGGCTACAATTGATAAAACTGCGGATGTCAAGATTGTAGACCTTAACAAGCCATTTTGGTTCAATGATAACCATTTCAAGAGATGGAAAGGTAAAGTACGTTTCTACTTAAGTCTTCTCAATATTTCATATGTATTAACCGAGAAGAATCCAAATAAAGAAGACATCACCTCTATGAATGATGATGAAACTATTTCTCATCTAGTGAAAGTGGAAAAGTACTATGGATATTCCTATAAATATCGGTATTATATTTTTAATTCTCTATATAATAATTTTTATGATTATTATGATAGAACTTACTCTAGTGCAAAAATAATTTGGAACACATTGCAGAGTAAGTATGATATCGAAGAGGTGGGGAGCGAAAAAATATGTGGCAAGTAGATTTTTTCATTTTCAAATGGTCGACAATAAATCAGTGATAGACCAAGCTCAAGACTTTATCATGATTATTGGAGAGCTTAGGTCTAAAGAGGTTAAAATTGGAGATAACCTTATTGTTTATGGAATAGCAGATAATAGTCCACAATCTTGGAACGAATTACAAACAACTATGCGCCACAAACAAAAGGAAACCTCTCTTGAAACCTTTATAATGAAAGTTCGCATGGAAGAAGAAGCAAGGGGACAAGATGCACTTTTACAAACAGAGGAGAACAAAATCACGTCGAAGGTAAATTTAATTACTTCGAATAATGCTACTCTTTAAATTCACAAAAATACTTCTTTAAAGCCTAAGAAGAAAAAAATCAAGAAAAATAATTGTATATCTCTCAAGAAAAATAATGGTGAAATAACTAAGCACAAAATCAACAAGTTCAAGAAAAGGGACCATGCTTTGTTTTTGGCAAGAGTGGGCATATTGCTCGATTTGTTAAATTCCGGAAACTTGGTCTAAACCCTCAGACAAAAGTTACCAAAGAACCTTTTGTGGCGATGATTACCGACATAAACATGATTGAGAATATTGATGGATGGTGGGTTGATTCTGGTACAAACCGGCATGCTGTTATGACAAAGACTGATTTGAAAAATATACTTATTTTGAGGAGCCCAAAATCATCATACTTGGTGATGCACACACGACTCAAGTTCTTGGAAAGGAAAATGATGGATTGTGTTTTACTTCTAAAAGGGTATTAACTTTAAATAATTTACTCTATACTCATTCAATGAGAAAAAAATTAATGTGTAGTTTTCTTTTTAATAAAGCAGACTTTAAACAGAATATTGAATCTGATCAATATGTAATAGTGAAGAAGGGTATTTTTTTGGGTAAGGGGTATGCATGTGATGGTATGTTTAAGTTGAATGTTGAGATGAATAAACCTTTTACTTCTATTTATATGCTTTCTTCTACCAATTTTTGGGCATGCTCGTTTGTGTCATATTAATGATCGTTATGTTGGAATCATGAGTAGTTTAGAATTAAACCCAATGGTTAAAAAGAATTTTGAAAAGTGTGAAGCATGTAGTAAAGCTAAAATCACTAAAAGACCTCATATTCAAGTTGAAAGAAAAACTGATTTGTTAAAATTAGTTCATACTGATATTTGTGAACTTGGTGGAATTCTAACTCGTGGAGGTAATAGATATTTTATCACTTTCATTGATGATTTTTCTAAGTTTACATATGTTTACTTGATGAAAAATAAAAGTGATGCTTTTGGAAATTTCAAAACTTATCTCCATGAGGTTGAAAATCAGTTTGGATGAATAATAAAAAGAATTAGAAGTGATAGAGGTCTAGAATATGAATCGAATAAGTTTAATTATTTTGTTAGATCATTGAGAATAATTCATGAAACTCCTTCTCCTTACTCTCCTTCATCTAATGGAGTAGCGAAAAGGAAAAATAGAACTTTAGTTGAATTAACTAATGTCATGCTTATTGAGTAACATGCACCTTTAAATTTTTGTGGTGAATTTATTTTAACTGCTTGTTATGTGTTGAATCGTGTGCCTCATAAAAAGTCTAAATTAACACCTTTTGAATTGTGGAAAGGTTACAAGCAAAGTTTGGGATATCTAAGAGTTTGGGGTTGTCTAGCCTTTGTGAGGCTAATGGATCTTAAGATTACAAAGTTGGGTAAGATAGTTACTACTTTTGTTTTTCTTGGTTATGCTTCAAATAGTACAACCTATAGATTTTTTAATCTTGAAGATAATGTTGTGATAGAACCAGGTGATGCTATTTTTCATGAAAATAAGTTTCCTTTTGATTCTAAAAATAGTGGGGGTCAAAGGATTGAACAAAATATTTTGTCACTACCTTGTTCTTCTTCTTCTACTTTTAAAAGTAAAGAAGTTAATGCTTTTGAGTTAAGAAGAAGTAAAAGAGCTAGAGTAGAAAAAGATTTTGGTCCTGATTTTTATGTGTTTAACGTTGAAGATGACCCTCTAACTTTGAAAGAAACATTATCTTCACATGAATCTTTTTTTTGAAAAGAGGTTGTAAATAATGAAGTAGAATCACTAATTTCTAATAAAACATGGAAAGTAGTTGATTTACCACCGGGTTGTAAAACAATTGGTTGCAAATGGGTCTTACGTAAAAAGTTGAAACCGGATGGTTCTATTGATAAATAAAAGGTTAGGCTAGTTGCAAAAGGTTTTAAACAACTAGAAGACCTAGAATTTGTTGATACTTTTTTTTCGATAACAAGAATTACATCAATAAGACTTTTAATTGATATGACAACAATTATTGATTTACAAATTCATCAAATGCATGTAAAATCTGCTTATCTAAATAGAGACCTAAATGAGGAAATTTATATAGATCAAACCGAGTGTTTTGTTGAAAAAGGCCAAGAAAGCAAAGTATGTAAACTTACTAAAACCCTATATAACTTGAAACAGACTCTAAAGCAATGACATGAAAAGTTTGATTCATGTATGATTGTAAATGGTTTAAAACAAATGAGTGTGATAAGTGCATAATATCATAAGTTTTGGAATAATTCACATGTGATTATTTGTCTATATGTTGATGACTTGTTGATCTTTGGCTCTAACATGAATGTTATTGATAAAGCTAAAATATTCTTAGAAGTCATTTTGATATGAAAGATCTTGGTGAGACAAATTTTATTCTTGGAATAAAAATAACAAGAACATGTGATGGAATTTTCCTTGACCAATCACATTATGTTGAGAAAATTTTGATAAAATATAACTTTCATAATTACAAGCATGTTGTCACTCCTTTTGATTCAAGTGTTCAGTTATTTCCTATTGAAAGTGAAAATGATGTAACAAATCAAAAGGAATATGCTAGTATAATCGGAAGTTTGAGATATGTGACTGATTGCACTAGGCCTGATATTGCATATGCAGTAGGATTACTTAGCAGGTTTACAAGCAAGCCAGGTAATGAACATTGGCTTGTTGTAACAAGAGTTATGAGATATTTTATTGGAATGAAAAATTGTGGTTTGCTATATAGAAAATATCATGTTGTACTTGAAGTCTTTTGTGATGCAGATTGATAAACTTATTAGGTGATTTATGTTATACCATTGGTTATGTCTTTACTTTAGATGGTGGTGCTGGTTGTTGGAAATCAAAAAAAGTAAATTATAATTTCTAACTCTACCATGGAGGCTGAACTAATTATTTTATCTTCAACTAGTGAGGAAACAAATTGGTTAAGAGATTTATTGTTTCAAATTCCTTATCTTGAAAAACCAATCCTCATATTTTAATTAATTGTGATCGAACGACTGCAATTGATAGAGTTCAAAACCGTTATTACAACGGTAAATCCAGACATATAAGAAGGAAACACAGTAATGTAAGATCGTATTTTACAAGTTATACCATTAATTTTAATCATGTCAAATCTTGTGATAATCTTGCAGATCCTCTTACTAAGCCCTTAACAAGAGAAAATGTATGGAGCACATCCAGGGGGATGAGATTGAAGTCTACTTATTATTAAGTCATATATGAGAAAACTCAACCTGGGACAAGAGATCCTATAACCATATTCAAAGGGAAAAACTAATCATATGATGACTTGTTGTGAAAAATGCACTATCTTTTTATTCCCTCCTATGATGTGAGTGTATTGTTTCCTGTAGTTTGTGAAGGTTGAGTTGATAAACCTCTTAATAAATATATGTAGCCCGTATGGGTGGAGTGTTAATCTTAAAGGAGCACTCTCTACAGATTTTACATATGTGATGTGTGGAAGTAGGTCATTTCCTATGAGAATTGACTTATTCTCAAATGCACTCATGAAATCGGGGTAGCATATGACCATAACGTGATGGTTTTAAAGCTCATGTCAACATCTTGATTATTATGTGTGAGCATTGATATTTTATTTCCCTTCAGCAGTAAAAGTTCAAGTTTGAGACCATTACACTATGGAGTAAAAGTTGTTGTTTCACTATGTGGACGTTCAATGCAGATCACACCTTCATTTTGCGTAGTATTCTTTCTTCAATTGATATACTCTCTTATCTAATATTAAAATGAGTGGGGGATTGATGGTTTAGGAGAGCATTTGAATATTTTTATCTAAATAATTTTGAAGTGTTCGTCCTATTCCTACTCAGAAACCTGTGAGAAAGTGCAACATAATGGGCTAATTAGTAGCTTATCACATTATTTCTTTTGGCAGTTGAAATTTGGAGTAATTGTCATCCTACAATTCTGATGAATGTTGGTAGTGGTGAAAGTGTAACATTTGCACGTTGGTGCATTTGTTACCCCTAATCTTTATTTGATTCTTTTAATCCTCCAATATACCTTGTAACCTATGTAACTCTTAAGCCATTTATCTTTACTTATTTACTACCCCATTATCTTCCTATTCATTGCTAGGAAGACATCCTCAACTAGTGGTGGTATTCATTTGATTTGTGATGCACAACACACAAGAGAAAAAATATAGAGTGATAGAGTTAGTCAAAAAGAGAGTTATTATTAGTTGAAGGGAGGTGTTCTTCGTTGTGGAGATTTGTACTCAACTCTTGTCCAAAGTTGTTGAGTTATTATTTGTGAAGGTTGTTGTATCTTAGAGGGGACAAGTCAAAGAGGACTACTGCTGGACCGGTGAAAACATTTGTTGTAGTGGCTTAAATCTATTTAAAGAGAGCGAGATATCCGCGCCTCATCCTGAACAGATTTTATTTCTTCATTCCATTTTCAGTTATAATCTTACAATTTTTAAGCTCTTCTATAAGTTCTCATAAGCAAAGTCATGCATGTTGAACCAGTTCACATCTCATAGTCAAATCTAAACACAAAAGTAAGAACTCATTCAACCTTGATCTCTGAACAAAGGATCTATACGAGAGATCTTATTCCTTCACATCTCTTACATATTTTGCATGATGCAAATTTTAAATACCCTAAACTCTTAAATACACCTAACCCTTTTTCTTTTCGCTAACTTGCTTACCGATCTTATCATTTGACAAACAATTTATCATATTTTCCTTCATACTTTAAACAGAAACTTTAAGAGGAATACTTTCTTAGTCCCTTTAATAATAAAAAGTAATTAACAAACTCTACGATCCAACAATACACAAGTCCTTCCAATTGCTCAATACACCACACAATAAATTTTTTCTTATCTTATCAATTCATACCTTGACTAAACTCTCTATCACGAATGTAGACTTACAATGAAGAACTTGAATCTAATTCCAGTCCAATCACATTATGTATCAACATTAGCTCATACATTGAAGATTTTATGAATTCTTGTAGCTGATCTTTTCATTAATCACCTCTCGGTCGACCTTATCATATCCTTTGCTAAAAATTCAATGATACTCATTATCAAACTCAAAATCACAAAAGAACTTATCATCATACTCGAGTTGAACGTCTGTGCGCTCTTACATCATGTCTTATATTTTTACCCAATCTAATGAATCTATGGCACTATTACCATAACCAGAGCAAGACAAATGAAACCACACGTCCTTGTATCCAATTATCCATTCTTTATGAAGATAAATTGTTATGCAATTAAAGTAAATATCCTTGTTCTCTCACCTTTTTCCAAAGGCTACCCTAAATCTCACCTTTTTTTTACTCTAGCTCCTTTAAATTTTATTCGAGCATGATCTCAACATCTCCTAAGACATTTCATACAATCACATTACTCACCAAATAATGGAAAATGTCACGACCCAAAATCGAGCCGCGAGTGGCACCCACACTTATCCTACTATGTGAGCGAACCAACCAATCTAAAACCCCAACATATTGAACAAAAATACAAAGCGGAAGGCTTAAAACTCATTATCCCCAAAATCTGGAAGTCATCATCACAAGAACATCTATCCTCAAGTTACAAATCTAAAAGTATCTAAGAAGCTAAAATAAATAAAAGGCTAGTCCATGCCGAAAGTTCAAGGCATCAAGACATTGAAGAGAAGATCCAGTCCAAGCTAGAAGCATTAGCTCACCCTGAAATCCGGTGTAGTGAAGACTGGCTAGAATTGCTGCTGAGTTGAAGACGACGGTACGTTTGCTGCATTCCCCAAATAACAAAGAAAGAAACAACAAGTAGGGGGTCAGTACAAAACACAAGTACTGAGTAGGTATCATCGGCCAACTCAAAATAGAAAACAGTATATATCAGTTCATATCATAAATCAACTACAATACTCAACATGTAGCAACAAGTACTATAATCATCAATAAGTACTACCAAGTTCATCCATGAGGACTCAAGCCTCAATACCACACTCATTTGGGAAATTAGGTTCATTACATTGAGTATATAAACATCTCTCAAGATTCATTATCTTTCTTCCTCTTGTGTCGGTACGTGACACTCCGATCCCCTACTACTATGTGTCGGAACGTGACACTCCGATCCCCTAATTCTACGTGTCGGTTCGTGACACCCGATCCCTTAATACTATGTGTCGGAACGTGACACTCCGATCCCTAATTCTACGTGTCGGTTCGTGACACCCGATCCCTTAATACTATGTGTCGGAACATTGACACTCCGA
>JABWTJ010000853.1:112112-363944 GCA_016801875.1 Solanum sitiens | reverse complement strand
TTCACCAAGGATCCTTGATCAAACAAGCAATCTCTCAAGCTTCTTGGTTCCTCTTGGTTGTCTCTCTCTATAGATCGTTCCTCTCTTCTCCTTGTTCTCTCTATTTTTTCTTCTCCCAAACTCTCGCTCTTTTCCCCAATTTGGCATATAATTAGGTATGAAAGATGAGGAAACCACCCACTAAATAACTCAAGGTCATCTCCTTTACACCCCCAAGGATTTGAGTTATTAACATTGACCCACTAAAATTTATAATTATAGCAAGAATAGTCCAAAAATCCCCTTTAAAACTTACCCAGAAATTTGACCCAGACTGGGATTACGCAACCTGTGACGGTCCGTCGTGCCTACGACGGTCCGTCCTGCACTTCCGTCACGACGGACAGAGAATTGCTCTCAGAGTTACCCAATTCTAAAGAGGTGAAGTGTCTTAAACGAACCTCACAACGGTCCGTCATGTCTGTGCCGGTCCGTCTGCAGGTCCGTCACAGACTTCAGAGATTGCTCTCAGTACCCAATTCTCAAGAGTGAAGTGTTCTGAACGGAACCTGACAACGGGTCCGTCATTGTCTCCACTGTGACGGTCAGTCCTGCATGTCCGTCACAGACGTCAGAGAATTGCTCTCAGTACCCAATTCTCAAGAGTTGAAGTGTTCTGAAACGGAACCTCACAACGGTCCGTCATTTCTGTGACGGTCCGTCCTGCAGGTCCATCACAGAGTTCAGAGAGTCGATTTCAGCACTCAAATATAAGAATTCCAAGTGTTTGGAACGAGACACCCTCGACGGTCCGTCGTGCCCATGACGGTCCGTCGTTGGATACGTCGTCTCAGACAGTTTTCCAGAAATAAAATCTGCTGCTCAAAACGACTAAGCAGGTCGTTACAATGTAAATTCTTTATCCTACCCCCAACTTACTAAGACTACATAATATTCTTGTGAATTATGGATAATACCAAAAATATAAGTAGTGATTTCAAATGCAGAGGTTAATCGTACTTCGACAACTTTACGTAAGACAGTTTGTTTTTGGGTGATAGTAAAAAAGTTGTCACAAAAGTCACCCTTACTTCCACTCCACACAATCCAACATCAGATTTTCACCTCAAACAACTTATTGTTAAAATCTTTCAGACTTATTGAATCCTTTTCGCGTTTGAGGATCCTCCTTCTTCTACTCTTCCCCAAAAAGTAAACTCGGACCAATTTATTACGTTTTCATGCTCCAATTGGATGATGTAAATTTAATAATATAATTTTCAAAGTAGAAGTTTATGGGCTTTACCAAATATATGGAGATCCAATTAAAATTTTATATATAAGATCAATAGATCTTTCTTGATCAATCTATTTTCCCCTTATTCTTCAAGAATAAGGAAGATAATTTTAATGTTTGAATTTGTTCATTTGTAATCTAGGTTCATATACTTCATATTTATTTAATATGAAATATTTTCTTGCTTAGATGTATGTTCTTTTGCTATTGACACTATCTCAATTGGTCACTTGATTGACACTACTATATCAATATTGATTTTTTTGGTCATTTATTTTATTTTAATGCTTGTTATAGAGATGTACTGTATTAATCATAAACTCTATTATTAACTATTTTAATTTTTTATACATTTGAATTTCTATTACATATGAACAAATGATAAGTATTTTTGTTTGACATTTTTAATATAAACATTGAAAATGCTTCTTGCGGGTGTTCCCAAGTACCAACTACATAGAAGCCTTATTTAATTAGTTATATATATTAGCCACAATAACCAAACAACCCAACTCATGCTCCAATTTAGACTGATGTGTGACATATTTTATTTGATTAACTTATCAACATAATGAGAGTTTGAGAATATGAGGCAAAGCTTTTAAAAAATTTGAGTAAGAAGTTTCTCTTAAGATGCTTTATTGGGATAACCTATAATTTGAGTGTTTAAATAAAATTTATCGACATGTTTGAAGGTTGTCGATACATTCATCATATACAATTTTTGCTATGAAGGAGAATATAAAAATTATATTACATAAACGAATATTACTACTAGTTATGTACTAAATTTTGAATAATTTTATTAAACTTCTTAAGTTGCCAATGGCGGCAACTATGAGACTATATATTATAAAAAGAATTCTTAGATTTTTATTTGTTGATGATATACAAAAATATTTATGTTGAAAATATTATCTTTATGCATAATTTATAAGTGAAGTTTATTTAAGATACAAATACCCAACAACTATATATCAAAATCATACTATAATAAAAGTATATTTGGCAAAGTTAAACAACTATGTTATTTTGAAAACTATACATTTTACTATCTTGATAAGTTGCTACAATACTTCGGAGGCCTAGTTTCATAGTCCAAATGAATCAATAGTTTTGTAAATATCACATTTACTCTAATATTATTTTCAATTTTAGTTCAGAAAATATCAATTCCAAATTAAACATGGTTATTAAAGTAAATGTTGATATAGAGAGTTATTTTCATAGAAAAGTCTAACAATATTTCATAATGTAAGTATTAATAGTTATCTAAATTGTTCAAACCCTAATCATAATTTAAGCACACTTTTAATATTTTTCCCCTTCTACCATCAGTTGTTTTTTTTTGTGTGTTGTTTAATATTCAATACTATATTTTTAATTTTATCACTTACATATTCAATATTGATTTTTCTTATTTTTCACTTGAGGAATTTCTACATATATGCTTTAGTTATATAGATCGATATAGATGAGAATAATTTGAAATATAATTAAATAAACATGCGACTTACCTCTTTTGAGAATTATCATGATCCATTTTCACTTAACTTGATGGCCATTTCATGTGTTTGGAATCAGCCGTGAAAAAAGATTAACTTCTTCAAGTGAATCTACATAATCAATTAAGATGAATCATCCAATCGAGTACGGCTGCATTAGAGAAATGACAAAGTCTAAGAGATCACATACAAATCTTCGCTTAATCACAATATTCATTAGGTAGACAAATTTGATAACACGTCTTCACAAAAGGAACATGAAGCATAATCCTCTTATAAGAACACAAAGATGTATAACAAAAAGGACACAAATTTATGAGTCTTACTTCTAATAGTTGATTGCCAAAGATACACACCACTTAGGAACTCGAGTGTTGATCACCTAGAGACAAAGAAAAATCATCCGCCATTTAGGAACCTTGCCTTCTTCAACATCCTAGAGGAACACTGGATGCATCGGCGGAGAACAAGAAGTTTCCTTTGGAAAACCCTTACTAGATAGAGAGTATATATAGATGGACCCATTTAATCCAATCTTGTCTTATTTCCTTTCTTGTTGTTTTTGCTTTTTTTCTGTTTTGGGCTCATTTTGGGCCTAGACTTGTTTTGTTATTTTTTTATTATTAAACAAATCGAGCCTGACGATCCAATCCATTGGCCGTGCGGACACCTATGATAATAGGTAGGTAGAAGAACCTATACCCTTAATTTAAATGCAATGCGGAAATGGATGAGAATATAACTAAACTCCCTATTTAAATACATAAATACGCAAAATTTGTCACATAAGGTATTTTTGTAAATAAATATATTGAATCCTTACAAGGAACTATTCTAAATCAATACAGGAACTTCTAAGATATTATAAGGTTCAGAATAATAATAAGACACAATCCCACCATTAGGAAAGAGAGGTAGAAGTTGTTGGAGATCACCTTCATATGTACCTATGAAAATCACTGATCGTGCAATTAGACAATGCAAAGTTGACTAACAAGAGTAGTATCAATAAAAAAAATACTTGCGTATAGATTCCATCGATCGACCAAAATCCACCACATAATAACATGCACATAATCAAACAAACATGAAGCTTGGGATATAATTACGACCTTGATCCTTAAATCACCACCCTTACTCCCAAGTAATATTACCCTTGAACTCATAACCTTTATCTCAAGTCATCCTACCTTATTCCGTTACCAACTCCACCATCCATGTCATTCCACCCTCCAACCCATTATAGCTTAAACCTACAATGACTCTTACCAGATAACCTTAACTCCCTAACAAATAAGACAGGTCCACAACCCTCATAACATAAAACAAGTAATACTTGATTTATGATACCTTTCAAATACACAGACCACCATAGATCCCTAAGATGTCATCTATAATGTTTAACATGCAATTTCGATCTATACAAGAAATCTTCCAGCATTTAAACACAAATTTCGACTACTCATGGACCAACAATGTAACAACCATAGTACAATAAGTAAATTTGGATCACTCATGGAACTAACATAGTAAGAAATAGTCAAGAATGTACCACATGTGGTACTCGAGCCAACCAATAGTATCCCATACAAAGCGTGGTATTCGACCCAACCATTAGTAAATATTACCAGTGTCTTATTCAAGTGTCACGACCCAAGCCCACATCCTAGATGTGGTCGACACTCAAGAACCATTAGTTGTCCCTAAGATAATCCTTTGCTTGGCTGAATATAATCGGAGGACTAACTCAAGCATACATAAACTTACAAGTGAATTAAATATGTTACACTCAATTACTCAACTCATAAGGTTTGGAAAATAATAAATACAAATACTTATAGTTTGTAAAACTACTCAATAGAAAGTAAATACCCAAAGACTCATCAACTATAACTATCTATGAAACCTCTACTATTAAACAAGGATATGGAGAACATGCCCACGACATCTCAAAACTACTAAACTGAAAGTAAATATGAAGTGTTCCAGAATACAAGGAGGCTCACCAATTGCTAACCGAGTCTAAAATGATCTCAACAAAGAGCCTACTGATAACCTTAACAGCTTTATCAGCATCATAATACATGCAGGTTGAATGACATAAAGTACATTGAACTCAAGAATGTAAGGAGAACAAAAAACGTAGATAACTGAATCACAAGACTGAAAAATTGCTCAACTTCACTCATTAAAAAAGATGTAACAAAATATTTACATGTTTAAATATTCATAAATGAGAGATATAAACTCTAGAATGTATATAAGAAATAGAATAAAACTACTCTTTACCCTTATTTGAGAGATTCTCTAACCGACAACCATCACTATGAGCTATGAGATGATACAACGTCTCATTCACGCTGCCAGAACTGGCATATACCTTCCCTGGGTATTGAATACCTCAGCTAAGTGGATCCAATAAGCTCTACCGGAAGGCACTAAAGATTCATCTATAAAGTACGATCTTGTACCTATATTGGCAGAAATGGTTTATGAGGAGTGTAAGCTGTTTGAACTCATCCCCATTCGTTGCTCGATATTACTCCCAAAAAATATATACTTATGCTCGAAAGTGTAAAATATACTCTCTCTCTCTCTTGTTTGAGATAATTTCTCAAACTATCCTTTTGAAAGAGGTAACTACTCTAAAGTATCTTTGAACTCATAAACTCTTTTAGAAATCAAAGTTTCTCTTTTCTCAATGTAAAAATAGTACATTTAGGAATACCTAGTTCCCTTACAATGTCTCTTTAAACTATCCTCAAAAACTCAGTTTAAAACATGAGTATGACTTTAAAAGATTCTAAAGATTTATAACTCAATATAGATTTTATTCTGAAATATTGACATGAAAGACTCAATTCAAGGATCTCAACGACAATATTTGAAACTCTAGAACTCAAAACTCAATGATACTACTCATCTCAAGAATACTCAATTCATAGGATTCATGTTGAAATATATACATGAACAAATCAACTCAATAAAATTTCTTGAATTTTCTCTTGAACTCACTTTAGTTTGGAATGTAAAATTAAAAAATGTGATTAGGATGTAACACTCCAAAAATTTCTAAGTTAGACCCGGACTATTCTTTATTCACTTGTTGGGTCATATTGAGTGATTCTTAATTGCTCATATGTGTAAAGGTAAATTTTTTAGTGTGGAATGATACCTGATATATATGAATTAAGGTTAGTAGAAACTCCTAGCATAAAGTAAAGTTAAAAGTTTCCTTACCGATTAAGTTTTGATGAAAGATTCTCATCGGGTAAACTTCAAATGATCATATCTCTTAGAATATAAAGAGTCATGTGGTTTATAGAATATAAAGAGTTATGTGGCTTATATGCTGCAAAATTAAAGGTATTTGAATCTTCTTTCCAAAACTATCAATTTCAAAACAATCTGAGTTTTGGGTAAAACATTATGACCATTATAGTAACCAGATACCTTATAGTGACAAATTAGCCAACGAAATTGCATTAAAAATGATCATTTTGTATTTTTACCTCTAATAAAACACTAAAAGAATTTCTTGATTAAATATACACCCAAACAAACAGATTTTCATCTCTTAATCCTTCATTCTCTTCTCTCTCAAACTCTAAGGTAAAACCCTAAGGAAAATATCAAAGTAGAAGACTCCATCAAGATTCTTCTTCAAGGTAAGTCTTTCTCCAAGAATTCTATTCTTTCCAACTCAAATTCCTCCATACAAATATGAATCATTAATGAAAATCATAATTCTTGTCCACAGAGATTTCAAGAAACTAATTCAAGAATCTCGAGAAAGGTTTTTTTTATTGTTTACCTTCAAGTTCTTATTCATGATTCCTAAAGAACCTTCTTCTTCCATGTATATAAGACTATCATAGTGTTGGACTAATTCGTACTTACTCCCTACATTTACTTTCAAATTAGTAAATGAGTAATCTCAGTTTCTATCCCTAGATTTTAGTACTCTTGATATGAGTTGATTTTGAGTTCTTGACTTCCTGATTATTTTTGAAATTCTATACCTAATTGTTGAATTGCTATATGTTATGCATTAAGATTGTTGTTTAGATTTGTTTATGTATATATTTCAACATGAACCATTAAAATTGAGTATTCTTAGATGCAAAGTATATTTGAATTATGAGTTCTTGAGTCATAGAGTTCTGAGTATTGAGTTTCTAAAAATCAAACAGTGGAAGCTACTATTAACCGGCATAGACCATGTGCGCTAAATGTAGAGTGCGATGTATAAGCCCAATTGAGAGGACCCAATATACCTTTCCAGTGTATAAAAACATGATTGTGGCTTGATCACTAATATTGATGCTCCACAGAGGGGACTTATAATCTTACGCAGGCACGTAGTTCTAGGTCTATGAGGGTACGCTGAACCTTAATTCAACTCGTTGTTAAGTCAACTAGCAACTGAATATTTATGAAGTTAAAATGCACTAAATACTGAATATCTCAAAATACTAACATGCTAATTGAGAATGTGACATTCGAAATCTGGAGCATGATTTTCTGTTTAACTGACTTAGCAAGTATAATTCATGAACTAACATAATTTATACAAACTAGTGTTCTGAGTTTATACAATGAATTATGCAAATTTTCCAAGAAAAAGGTTATTTAGATTATGAATTGTATAGCAACTGAAATCACAAAAAACTCCTAAGATTTTACAAACCGTAGGTAAAAAAAAGATATGTATAATCCAAAAATCGACTAAATTATAAGGACGTAGTGGATGAAAGAAACCCACCAGTGAAGTCCCACATACCTGGTTACAAAATCTACAGAGAAGTCCTTTGAATTTTGGGGCTGAACTTTGAAGAACACTGCTGGTTGTTCTTGAAAGAAATTGGCGCCTCTTTCTTCTTTTTTCACTCTAACTTGGATTATATTTGGAGAGTAGGAGTTTTGGGTATGTCTTACTAGATTATTAGGCTTACAATGAGTAATAACGACATTGTTTAGGCATTAGCGACGTAGTTTAAGTGCCTAATGCATAGGGAAAAGGAACAAAACAACCTTTACTTAAAAGTGATGAGTGCCATCTACTACAGGACTGACAGAACTTCGTTTGAGCTACCAACTGTCGACTGGGTCGTGGTTCATGCTCTGCCCAACATGGCTTCTCCAAAACAAGCATAACATTTTACTCCGACCTTGTATTTCAACAAACTCGGCGGCGTTGGAAAGAAAATTCAATTATCTTTAATTTGTTAGGTCATAGGTCACTTAATTCATTTTTTTCTAAAATATATGATCGTTTAAAGTTGACCAAAAATAAATTATTTTTAAGATTTTAAAATACAAAGTAATTTAAAGTTGAAACTATTTCTAATTAATAAGGATGTATGTATAACTATATTAAGATTGATTAAAAAGAAAAATATGACACATAAGTTGATTAAAAAAAATGTAACAATGCAGACTTAACTCAAGTTGAATCAAACCTAAATAAATTTTCAAAATTGTTGGAACCAAGTTGCACTGAGATGGTTGGACCTGTTATATTAAAAATATATGTTATACTATTTTTTCAATTATACTATTTTGGGTTAGGTTTTTTGACATTGTGTTTATGCTGAAGCCCTAATGGTGGAGGTAATGATAGAAAGATAGTATAATCGAAGATATAAATAATTTTTTGCACATAGTATAGGGATATTCTTATATTCTCCCTAACATCAATCACATTCATTTTAACCACATGATGAATGTGTTGGTAACTTTGGTTTTTTATAGCCTTTATTTACAATCCATCAATGATCAAATGAGAATTATGGAGATGGTACTGTATGTTCAATCATTTTACTATTAGAATGTACTTGTCCATCATGTGACTATGTTTGAACAGTGTACAAAATTTAAAAAAAGAAATTAATACTTTTAAAACTTGTGATTTATCCCCCACCCCTACCCCTCCTCCTAATAAGCAAATAATAATGTTTTGATAAAAGACAGATAACCTGAATTCTACACTAATTGAGCAAAGATCATTAAGCGACGTGTCCTTCACTTAAGCGACATGTACTTTAATTAAGCGGATACCCCTTCGAAAAATCGAAGCTCGCTTAACCACGGAAATCGCAAAAGCGAAGGCCCCTTTGCAAAATCCAAGCTCGCTTATGCGGCATATCCTACACTTAAAGCGGAGTTCGCGTAAGCAACAGGACCTTCACAGAAGTGAGGCCTGCTGCATCAGAAAACATAGCCAACTCCCAAAATATCGAAATGACCTCTAAGAATTCATTCGTAACTCCGTACAGACAAATCAGATATGCAAATCAATTATACTCGACGTTACAAACTCAATGGAACTCTCAAAACATGATTCTGAGTTTTCGTTGACCTGACATCCATAAAAACCACAAGAAACTAACTCACGCCTAAAAAAAATAAAACAAGCTCGGAACCTCTCGAAAAACAACCAAGACCTCACCTATGCCTAAAATCATCACCAAATCCAACAGAAATCTTGGAATTTCAATCCAAGCATTTGAACACTAAATATTGAGTAAAATCAACCAAAAGGCTATATTTCCACAATTTTACAACTTAACACCTTAAATTCTTACAAAACTCAAAAAGTGAAATGGGAAACTCCCTCTGCTCAAATTCCACATTTCGTGATTGATGAAATCAACATAATTCTATTCTGACACTTGGAGCTCAAAAAGACCCTCAAACTCACTTTCTTAACAACTTAGCCTTTAAAACTCATAAACCTTCCAATTTCTCAATTTTTAGCTCAATTAAAAACTAATATTTCAAACTCAATCATAAAATACTCGTGGTCTATATCGCGAGGGTAAAGTGGTAGATTCATCAAACTTTCAAACATGAGTGATTGGGTTATTACAACGAACAAGAGGGTTTCAATATTAAAGGAAAAGATCAAATGATGTGTAAGCTAAGAAGCCAACATGTGGACTCAAACAAGCCTCACGACAATGGTATATAAATTTTAGTGATTCCATAACATCTTTTAAATTTATGAAGATTATCGTTGATGTTGGAATATACCAACAGGTCAGTTTGAGTAAGTCTATATTTTTAGTCCCGTGTGTTGATGACATTTTACTTGTTGCTAATGATTAAGACATATTTTGTGAGATTTTCTCTCTATAAATTTTGAAATGAAAGATATAGGTGAGGCATCATATATTATATGGATATAAATATTTCGTGAAAGATTACTAGAGTTATTGGGACTGTCTCAAATGGCTAGATCGAAAGAATTCTAGAGAGATTTAACATGAACAATTGTTTAGCTGGAATCGCTTCTATTGAAAAGGGGAAAAATTTAATCTCATACAATGACCAAAGAATGATTTAGAACGAAAGGAAATAAAATCAATTTTGTACTTTTCTACTATTGAAAGTTTGATGTATGTTAAAACTTGCACAAGATTGAATATTAATTTTGCGGTCGGAATTCTAGGAATATAACAATGTAACCCTGAAATTGATCACTAAGAAGAAGCAAAGAAAGTCTTGAGGTATCATAACGGAATGAAGGATTACATGTTCATGTATAGGAGATCCAATTACTTAGAAGTTACTGTACATTAAAATTTAGATTTTTCTTGATGCGCTGACACTAGAGAGTTCAAATTTGGCTACTTGTTCTAATTAGCTGAACGATCAATATCGTGGAACAGTGCTAAAAATATATCACTGCTCCATAAACTTTGGAAATAATTTATGGCATGTTATAAAGCAAAAATTCATGCATTATGGATGTGGAACTTTATTTCAGGACTTGGGGTTGTGGACGTCATTACCAAGCTGCTAAAAATTATTGTTATAATACTTCAACAGTATTGTTCTCCAAGAATGGAAGTTCCCTAAAGGTGCCAAACATATGGAATGAAAATACTTTAGAAGTTAAAAAACAAAGAGTGTTATTTGAGAATATTAGAAGTGATCTTATGATTAAAGATCCTTTAAGAAAGGATTTACACCCAAACATATTTAAGAAACATGTTCAGAGAATGAGTGTTGGTTGTACTTATCATTGATATATTTATAATGTTTTGAGACTCTGAGCTCAACTATGTGTTTTTGATCTACATTAATGAATCTCTTGTTTCTCATAATGATGTATACATTATTGTTTTGAGATATTACGAAATAAGTTTGTATGAGACATTATTTTGAACCAAAATGTTACATGTTTTATAGATTATGAATCAAGTATAATACGTTGCTTATGTAGTAGTATATGGAGGGAAGTATATAGAATAAAATAATGTACAACCGACATAACTTGCATTAGTAGTTTGTCATATTGTGGTATGTATGATGACCATTATAGAAGAGATTTATCGTATGCGCCTTTCTAATGTTATATGACATTCCGGATGGAGAAATGTTAAAATAATATCTTACTTATGACCCAAGTTTACTTGTAAACCATGAAAATCATAAATAATATTTAATGATGAATAGATCTCGTTCTTACATCAGTTACTTGGTGGACGTACCAGACTAAATTTTTACCTCTATAAATTGGTCCTTCGTCCTTCCATTAGGGTTACCACATACTCTCTACGTTATTTTCATCCTCATCCGTCAGCGACAAAAATAATGTAGATAATATATAACAACCCTAATGGGTAGAGGTAGATGTCAATAGAGAATAAGACTTAACATGTTACGCCCATCAAGTAATTGATGTACGGAAGAGATCTATTCTTCTTTAAATGTTTCATGACTTTCTTGGGTCACAAGTAAATTTGGGCTAAGATATCATTTTTATATTTCCACATTTGGCCCAATGATCATACACCATTAAGATTTGGGAAAATTAGCAAACTAGTCACAATCCCTAACTTAATTAGTAAAAATATCTATACTTTAAAATAATTATTGAAAATGTCAAAATATCAATATTTTAGAAAGTGATTTCTATTTAAATTTTATTTTTCAAAACAGTCCAACTCTAAATCAACTTCTACATCCATTACCCATTTACACTTCTTCATTTGATTTAGTACCATTAAGTTTATTTTTCATATTTCACTTTTCATTTTTTTCTTCTTTTTATCAACTTTTTTTTCACCATCCCCATCATTCACTTTTCTTTTTTTTTTCTTTCATCAAAATTTCACCATTATTCTCCCTCATTGTTTGAAGAATGACTAATTATTGAAGTTCGTAACGATTTGTTCAGATCTATCAATTAATCAAGAAATTTGTCAATTGATAAAGGTATTTTTGAATTCATCATTTATTTTGTGAGATTTTGTTTTCAAAATCACATATTATGTTGAATTTTTGGATTGTATGTATTGAGGATTTTCCGTCATTTTTTTAAAAATTTTTTATATGAATTTGCTAACATACTCATCAAATATTTATGTATTTCAGATGTTTAGTATTTAAAATAATTTTTGTCAATCTTTTTTTATGATTTATTTTTATATTTCAAATTTAATAGAATCTACATTAGCATTTAAGTATTGAGTTGTTTCGCAAAAGTATTTGAAAGTATTTTGAATGTCCTGAAGTTTGTAGTCAAATTTGTTTTTATAAAGTGATAATCTAAATACAAACCTACATTTTAATTATTTAAAATTGTGAATGAATACGAAATCAAAGATAAACTAGTTGGTATAAACATATAATGAGCAACATAAAATACAAAACTATTTGACTGATACAATTAGGATGAATACACATTTAACGAATGCATAAATAAAATGTATTTTGACTATTTATAGTTGAGAATGAATACAAAATCAAAATATAAATACAAAACTTTATGGTATACATTAGGACGAATACGAAATCAAACCTAAATACAAACTTTATGGTATACATTAGGACGAATACAAAATCAAATATAAATACAAACTATTTGGTATACAAAGTGATATTGGAAATAAGCAAAATAAAATACATATGTTAGATGGATTAATACGTATATCATGAATACATGAGTATTGTATTTTGAATACTGAAAAATTTCTTAAAAGGAGATACATAAACTTCATAACCTTAACATGATAGCCAAATAACTTCATACAATTTCAGACATTTTTAAAGATAAATTATAATTTCATGACATCAAAATGATGCCTTAATAAATTGCTTCAAATATGATAATGTATGGTAAATAAACGTGTTTAAAAACAAAAAAAAATTAAGAAAATTAAATATTGAATTTTTAGAACAACGGTGATATATTTTTTTAGAACATGATGAAAGAAGAAGAAAGAGATGGAAGTTGTATTTGAATAAATTGCCAATTAGTTCTTTGTTTTTGAATTTTTGTAACTGATGAGACTTTTAAGCAATTGTTTCTTGTTAATATTTTCCTCTCCCCTTAATTTCTCCTTTCTGTTTTTAACAATTGTTTCTTTTTTGACATTTTTACTAAATATTGAAAGTATTGACTATGAGTCCTATTAAATGTCAATATATTGACATTTTAAAAAATTTCCCTTAATATTTCACAAAAATTTGTCATTTTATTTTCAACGATAATTTAGTGTAATTTCTGGTTTATACACCAACATAAACTTTGACTAATGTTTAAAATGCATTTTTTCACCGTATGGATATGAAAATAATTGCACCTTATATTATTTCTGTATATTTTTTAAATATCAAAATTTTATTTTAAAATATTAATTAATATAATTAAATTTAGCCTCAAACTCGTCGAAGGAGAATACACTCATAGGTGCAATATTTCTCCTGCGACATTCACTTGCAAGAAGATGAGGTCCACCTGATCATATCTCAAAATCATACCATAAAGTTCTTTTGTATCTTATAGAAACTTCATTTCCTAATTATGCATTAAAAAAAATTAATATAATTATTTTGTATATAATTTAACTATTAAAGACTTTAAAAATTATTTATAATATATAATTTCATAGTAAATATTATTGGCAGCTCTAGAATTTTGATTACAGTATTCAAAGATTTTAGTATATAAAGAGTAATAATCTATTTAAATGTATACCATACAATTGTTATGTTTATCTAACTATCCTTTCTTAATTGTATCTTAACTGTTATACGATGAAATATATTAGCAACCTTTAAACTTATGGATAATTTAATTTAGACAATTAGATTATAGCTTTTCCAATTGAGCATCTAAACAAAAACTTCTTCTTTAAATTTTTAAAAAATGTCAAGATATTTTCTCAAGCTCTCATTATATAAATTAATTAATTACATTAAGCATGTCACTCATCAGCCTAATTGAAACTTGAATGAGGTTTTACGGCTTATTGAGGCTAGTGTATATAATTAATGAAGATAACATTTTAAGAGAACAACTTACTTACATAATTGGCACTTGAGAACACACAAAAACTTTACCAATTTTTATGTCAGAATGTTTATTAGAAATACTTTATTATTTATTCTAATGCAATATAAATTCAAATGACGAACAACTCAATGTTTTAAACGATAGTGTTTAAGTGATATGCACTATGTCTTGAATGTAATTTTTTTGAGTTGCTTGTGAGGAAGAATTTTTCAGTATTTGTTGAGGATAAGGCCGGTAAAATTTGACTCCGACAACATTTAGGTTTTCTCGAACCATGAGATATTTCTCACCAGGTAAATTCTCAATCCTACCCCTACTTATTAAGACTACATAATATTCTTGTCAATTATGGCTAATACCAAAAATATAAGTAGTGATTTCAAATTCAGAGGTTAATCATACTTTGACAACTTCAGGTAAAACAAAGTTTGGTTTTTGGGGGTGATAGTGAAAAAGTTGTTAGACAAGTCACCCTTACTCCCACTCCACACAATTCTACATGAGATTTTCACCTCAAACAATTCCTTGTTCAGTTCTTTCAGATTCATTGGATTTTTTTCGCATTTGAGGATCCTCCTTCTTCTACTCTGCCCCAAAAAGTAACTCGGACCAATTTACTTACGTTTTCATGCTCCAATTGGATAATGTTCATTTTTTAATAATAAGTTTCAAAGTATAAGTTTATGAGCTTTACCAAAATATATACAGATCCAATTACAATTATATAAGAAGAACAAAAGATCTTTCTTGATCAATCTATTTGCCCCTCATTCTTCAAGAATAAGGAAGATCATTTTAATGTTTGAATTTGTTCATTTGGAATTTAGGTTCTTCTACTTTATATTTATTTAATGTAAATATTTTCTTTCTTAGATGTATGTCCTATTACTATTGGCACTATCTCAATTGGTCACTTGATTGACACTACTATATCAATCTTGATTTTTTTGGTCATTTACTTTATTTTAATGCTTAATATAGAGATATACTTTATTAATCATAAGCTCTGTTGTTAACTATTTTAATTGTTATAATTTTTAATTTCTATTACATCTGAAAAAATGATAAATTATATTTGTTTGACATTTTTTATATAAATATTGAAAATGCTTCTGCGTGTATTCCCAACAACCAACTACATAGAAGTCTCATATAGTTATATATATTAGCCACACCAAACAACACAACTCATGCTCCAATTTAGAATGATTTATGACATATTTTATTTGGTTAACTTATCAACATAATGAGAGTTTGAGAATATGAGTCGAAGCTTTTCAAAAGTTTGAGTAAGAAGTTTTGTTAAGATGCCTAATCAGGATAATCTATAATTTGAGTGTTTAAATAAAATTTATTGACATATTTAATGGTTGTTGATACATTCATCATATAAAAATTTTGCTATAAAGGAGAATATAAAATTATATTATATAAACGAATATTACTACTAGTTATGTATTAAATCTTGAATACTTTTATCAAATTTCTTAAGTTGCCAATGGCGGAAACTATGAGACTGTATTATAAACAAATTTCTTAGATTTTTATTAATTGATGATATACAAAAATATTTATGTTGAAAATATTATCTTTATCAATAATTATGAGTGGATTTATTTAATGTACTGATACCCAACAACTATATCGCAAAATCAAACTATAATAAAAATATATTTGTCAAAGTTAAATAACTATTACTTTGAAAAATTATACATTGCACCAGTGCTTTCAAAAATGATTTTGGGGCGAGTCTCGGGGCGAAGCGTACCAAAAATGCTCTGGGGCGTAAATTAAAATCCTAGATCCATAAGGCGTAAGTCCTAAAAACATATGCCCGGGCATTTTTTTAATTTATTTTTCTTTAAATCATATTTCTTATTATTATTGTAATGATATTTCTCAAATAATAATTATAAACTTTTTTCTTCATTATTAATTATTAAAACTTATCTCAACCATTGAAAGGTTCACTTTAACTACCATTGAAAGGTTCAGTTTGACTTACTTTATTAGTAATAAAACTATAAAACTAAATATACATGAGACTACGCCACGTAGATCCATGAGACTTATGTCCTGTGTCTCGAGGCTTACGCCTCACCCCGTAATATATAAACGCCTCTCCTCACGCTCCTTCCTGTTGAAACACTGCGTTGTACCATCTAGATAAGTTGCTATAATACTTCGGAGGCCTAGTTTCAGAGTTCAAAGAACCAATAGCTTTGTAAATATCACATTTAGTCGAATACAATTTTCAATTTTAGATCAGAAAATATCGATTCTAAATAAAACTTTGTTATTAAAGTAAATTTTGTTGTAGAGATTTTTTGGCATAGAAAGGTCTAACTATATTTCATAATGTAAGTATTTACAGTTATCCAAATTGTTGCAACGCTAATCATAATTTAAGCACAGTTTTGAATCTTTTTTTACCCTTCTACCATCTTGTTTTTTGTGTTGTCTAATATTCAATACAATCTTTTTAATCTTACATATTTAATATTGATTATTCTTATTTTTCACTTGTCAAATTTCTTCGTATATGCTTCAGTTATATAGATCAATATAATAGTCTCCAAAACGTTTAGAACAATCAAGAAATTCTTAAATTTATGAGAGTAATTTGAAATATAATTAAATAAACATGTGACTTACCTCCTTTGAGAATTATCATGATTCATTTTAACTTTACTTGATGGTCATTTCATGTGTTTGTAAATATTTAAATCAGCTGTGAAAAAATCTTAACTTCTTCAATTGAATCTACATAATCAATTAAGATAAATCACCCAATCGAGTTCTGGCTGCATCAGAGAAATGACAAAGTCTTAGAGATCGAATACAAATCTTCGCTTAATCACAATATTCATTAGGTAGAAAAATTTGATAGCACATCTTCACAAAAGGAACATGAAGCTACATTTGTCCTCTTATAAGAACACAAAGATGTTTAACAAAAAGGACACAGAGTTATGAGTCTTACTTCTAAAAGCGGATTGCCAACGATACACACAATATATAGGACCTTACGTATTGATCACCTAGAGAAAAAGAAAATCATCCGCCATTTAGGAACCTTGTCTTGTTCAACATCCTAGAAGAACACTGGATGCAGCGGCGGAGAACAAGAAGTTTCCTTTGAAAAATCCTAAGTAGATAGAGAGAATATATAGATGGACCCATTTAATCCAATCTTGTCCCATTTCCTTTCTTGTTGTTTCTGCTTTCTTTCGGATTTAGGCTCATTTTGGGCCTAGACTTGTTTTGTTATTTTTTTTTTATTAAAATAATCGATTCTGGCGATCCAATCCATTGGCCATGTGGATACCTATGATAATAGGTAGGTAAAATAACCTTTACCCTTAATTTAAATCATGCAATGCAGAAATGGATCATAATATAACTAACCTCCCTATTTAATACATAGATACTCCAAATTTGTCACACAAGGTATTTTGTAAATTAATATATTGAACCCTTACAAGGAACTATTCTAAATCGATACAGGAGCTTATAAGAGATTATAAGGTTCAACATAATAATAAGACACAATCCCACCATAAGGAAAATAAGGTAGAAGTTGTTGGAGAGATCACCCTCATATGCGCTTAAGAAAATCATTGATCGTGCAATCAAACCATGCAAAGTGGAATAACATGAGTAGTATGGGTACAAACAACACATACATATAGATATCATTGATTGAACAAAATCCACAACATTATAACATGCACATAATCAAACATACATGAAGCTTGGGATATAATTAGGACCTTGAACCTTCAATCACCACCCTTACTCCCAAGTAATATTACCCTTGAACTCCTAGCCTTTATGTTAAGTCATCCTACCTTATTTAGTTACCAACTCCACCATCCAGGCTTTTCCACCCTCCAACCCATTATAAATTAAACCTTCTATCTTATAAAGACTTTTTGGAACACCAAAATTCCTCTATTATTTTCAATCACGTATCCAAAACCACTACTGACTCTATCAATTGGTATTCTCCCTTAAGCCCCTATGCCAATATCCTTGCCCTTGACCAATTTATTGAACCACCTAAAATAACTCTTACCAGATAACCTTAACTCTCAAACCCACAATACAGGTCCACAACTCTCATAACATAAAACAAGTCATACTTGATTTATCACACCTTTTAAGTACTCGGACCCCCAAAGACCCCTAAGATATCGTCTACAACGTGAACATGCAATTTTGGTCTACACAAGAGTTATTCCAGCATTTAAACACAAATTTCGACAACTCATGGACCAACAATGTAACAACCATAGTATAATAAGTAAATTTGGATCACTCAAGGAACCAAATACAAAGAAATAGTCAAGCATGTACCACATGTGGTACCCGAGCCACTCACTAATATTTTATATTAGGCGGGTACTCCACACAACCAATAGTATCCCATACCAATCATGGTATTCGATCCAACCATTAGTAAATATTACCGAGGTGGTACTCAAGTGTCACGACTCAATCCTACACCTTTGACATAACCGACACTTGAGAACCATTAATTGTACCCAAGAGAAGCGGAGGGCTAACTCAAGCATACATAAGCTTAAAACTTAATTAAATCCATTAAACTCAATCACTAATTTCATAAGGTTTGGGAAATACTTAATACAAATACTTATAGTTTTTAAAATAACTTAAAAGAAAGTACTGAAAGACTCATCAACTATATGTATCTATGAAGCATCTACTATTAAATAGGGTTATGGAGACAAGACCTATGACATCTCAGAGCTACTAAACTGAAAGTAAATGTGAAGGCCTCCAGAATAAAAGGAGTCTCACCAATTTCTAAGCGAGTGTAGAGTGATCTCAACGAAGTGCCTATTGATTATGTGAACACCTACATCAGCATCATAATAGGATGCAAGTTGAATAACATCGGTGCATCAAATGTACGAGTACGCAAGGATAACCAAACACATAGATAAATGAATTGACAAGAATGGAAAAAGCACTCATTGCATTACAAAAGATGTAACAAAATGTTTACATGTTTAAAGCTTCATAACTGACAGATATCAACTCCAGAATATATATAAATAATATAATAAAACTACTCTTACCGTTATTTGGGAGATTATTTAACCGACAACCATAACTATGAGCTATGAGATGATACAAAGTCTCGCCCATGCTCCTAGAACTGTCCTATACCCTCCATGGGTATAGAACACCTCAACTAAGTTGATCCGCTAAGCTCTATAGGAAGGTACTAGGGATTCATCTATAAAGTATAATCCTTTACCCATGTTGGCATACGTGGTTTATGAGGAGTTGAGCTGTCTGAACTTTTCCACATTCGCTTCTCAATACTACTCCAAAAATATATACTAATGCTCAAATGTGTAAAATATACTTTTTCTCTGGTTTGAGATAATTGCTATCTTTGAACTCATAAAATCTTTTAGAAATCAAAGTTTCAATTTTCTCAATGTAAAAATGATACATATAGGAATACTTAGTTCCCTTAAAATTTACTCAAAATGTCTCTTTAAACATTTCTCAAAACTCAATATAAAACATAAATTTGACTTTTCTCAAGATTTATAACTCAATATATAGTTCATGCTGAGATATTGAAATCAAAAAATCAACTCAAGGATCTCAACAACAATATTGGCAACTCAAGAACTCAAAACTCAACGATACAACTCTTCTCAAGAATGCTCAATTCATAGGGTTCATGCTGAAATATACACATGAACAAATCAACTCAATAAAATTTCTTGAAATTTTCTCTCAAACTCACTTTAGTTTGGAGTGTAAAATTAAAAAATGTGATTAGGATGTAACTCCCAAAAAATTTCTAACTTAAGACTCAAACTATTCTTAATTTGCTTGTAGGGTCATATTGGGTGATTCTTAAATTGCTCATATGTGTAAAGGTAAATTCTTTAGCGTGAGAATGATTTTGGATATCAATTAGGTCACTAGAAACTCCTAGCACAAAGTAAAGTTGAAAGTTCCCTTACCGATTAAGTTTTGATGTAAGATTCTCTTTGGGTAAACTTTTATTCACCATATCTCTCAGAATATAAGAGTTACGTGACCCATAAACTATCAAATTAAAGCTATTCGAATCTTCTTTCCAAGACCATCAATTTCGTAACATTCTGAGTTTCAAGTAAAACATTAACTATTTTAGTAACCAGATACATTATAATGGCGAATTAACTGACAGGAAAACATTAGAAATGGTCATTTTTGTCTTTTTACCTCTAATAAAACCCTAAAAGAATTTCTTGACTAATTATAGACCCAAAATAATAAGATTTTCATCTCTTAATCAATCCGTTCTCTTTCAAACTCTACAGTAATACCCTAAGGAAAAATCAAAGTAAAAGACTCCATTCAAGATTCTTCTTCAAGATAAGTCTTTATCCAAGAATTCTATTCTTTACAACTCAAATTCCTCCATACAATTCAAGAATCATAATTTGTTGTCGTAGAGATTTCAAGAAACTAATTCAAGAATCTCGATAAAGGTTTTATTGATTGTCTACCTCTAAATTCTTATTCAAGATTCTTAAAGAATCTTATTCTTTCAGGTATGCAAGGCTATCATAGTGTTGGAATATTTCGTCCTCACGCCCTACATCTACTTTCAAATTAGTAACAGAGTAATTTAGGTTTATATCCCTAGATTTAAGTACTCTTGATATGAGTTGATTTTGATTTCTTGAGATCCTGATTCTTTTTGAATTCTATTCCTAATCGTTGAATTGCTATATGTTATGCATTTGTATTCTTGATTATATTTGTTCATATCTATATTTCAACATGAACCCTATGAATTGAATATTCATTCAATGAGAAGTATATCTTTGACTTCTGAGTTCTTGAGTCCTGGAGTTTTGAGTATTTAGATTCTAAAAATCTGGATGTGGGAGCTACTATTAGCAAACATAAACCACGTGACCTAAACATAGATTCTGATGTATACGCCCCATTGAGAAGACCCAATATACTTTGACAGGGGTATAAAGGCATAATTGTGGCGTGATGATTAATGTTGATGACTAACATAGGAGACTTATAATCCTACATGGGCACATAGTTATAGGTCCCTGGACCCTAGTCCAACTTGGTGCTAAGTTTACTCCCAACTGTATACATATGAATCTTAAATGCTCTAAATACAGAAAGCTCAAGACACTGACATGCTAATTGAGAGTGCAACATTATATACTAAGAATGTGACATTCTAAATCTGGAGCATGATATTTTTTTTAACTACCCTACCAAGTATAATTCATAAACTAAGAGAATTTACACAAACTACGATTCTGAGTTTAAACAAGAAATTATGTAATGTTCCCAAGGAAACATGTTATTTAGACTATGAATTCTATAGAAACTGAAATCAAAAATAAATTCCTAAGATTTTACAAACCCTATGTAAAACAAAACTATGTATAATTAAGAAACAGATTGAATTCTAGGGACCTAGTGGATAAAAGAAACCAACTAGTGAAACCCCACATGCTTGGTCACAATATATATGGAGAAATACTTTGAATTTTGGGGTTGAACTTTGAAGAACATTGTTGCTTGTCCTTGAAATAAAATGGTGCCTCTTTCTCCACTTTTCATTCTAACTTGGATGATTTTTGGAGAATGAGGATTCTGGGTATGTGTGACTAAATTATTAGTCTTAAACTCTGTAAAACAACATAATTTAGGCATGAAACGATGTAGTTTAGCGCCTAATGCATAGGGAAAAAGACCAAAATGACCCTGACTTAAAAATGACGAGTGACATCTACTACATGACTGATGGATCGTCATTTGAGCTACCAACCGACTAGGTCATGGTTCATGCTCTACCCGACATGGCTTCTATGAAACAAGCATAATATGTTACACCAACCTTGGACTTCAGCAACTCAGCGGCGTTAGAAAAAGATTCAATTATATTTAATTTTGTAGGTCGTGGGTCATCTATTTCATTTTTTGCTAAAAGATATGATCGTTTAAACTTACCCAAAAACCATTTTCCTCTAATTGGTTGTTGAACCTCACCTACGGCCAGACCAACCGTACAAGTCAATCTTGGGTGGGATAAGAGATCCCTAAATCTTGGACCCAACAACGGACCCCACCTACAGACAGTGTGTCAGACCACAAACGTCGGTGGCTTCCGTGGTTCTAGCACTGGAAAGATGCATTTTTCTAGTTTCGTGAATCCGAGTTGTTATAGCCAATATGGTAAAGGATCATACTTTTTAGATAAATTCTTAGTGCCTTCAGGCAGATCTTAGTGGATCTAGCTAGTTGAGGTGTTATATACCCCAGACATAGTATAGGACAGTTCTGGCAATGTGGGCGAGACGTTGTATCATCAAGTAGCTAATAGTGATAATTGTCACTTAGAGAATTTAAAAAATAGAGTTAAAGAATATTTTTATTATATCACTTAATATGTTGAGTTTAGAGATAAGTAAGTATTTTGTATTGTTTAATGAATTCACTCCCTTATTTCTTTACATTCAGTTGAGTATATATTTATATCTATTGTAGTCCTTTCATTCAATTATTTGTTATTCAACTATATTTTGTACTCGTAAATATTTAATGTACGGATGCCATTCGACCTGTATCTTTTAATGATACAAATACAGGTTCTTAGGATCCTCAACAATAGTCAGTTGAAATCACTTTATCTGCTCGTCTGCTTTTGTGTAAGACCTATTTGCTTTAAGAGAAATCCAGTTTTATGAGTTGTTAGTATTAGTAATATATATAGTAGAGGCCTCATAGATAGATAGTTTCAGACAATCTTTCAGTTTTTCAGATGTTTTATTTAAACGTATGATTCATACTCAGTATATTCAGCAAACTTTTGAGATTACGTAAGTTGTTTCAAAATTTTTCTTTTACTTTGATGCTTATGTATGTTTGAGTTAGTGTTTCACTTGTAGTCAGCCAGGATGAGGGTTCATTTGGAGACCAATAATGGTTCTCAATTGTCGGACATATCTAGGTTGTAGGCTCATGTTAAGAAAAACTTGGTATCAGAGCATACTGTTGAAATGTCCTAGAGCATCTATAAAGCCATTTCAACAAGGATCTTATTGTTATGAGAGCCCCACTTCAGCAAATGAGGGACTACACATATTTTAAAAGAACATTCCTTCTTTCATACTCTAAATCGTGCTATAGAGTTCTATCATAAGAAACTTATTTAAACTCGTGTGTTTCTCAAATTCATTCGACCACCCCTCATACTCAAGGTAGTTGAAAATCAAATCCCAAATCCTAATTGATGTGTGAACATTAGAAAAAGTTTCAAGAGGTTCATGAGACTGTAGAGGGCCTTGAGAGAAGTCTGTGAGTGAGCTTAAGCGTTGAGGTTCGAATAATGCACTTCTATTCATATGATTCGTGCATCCAAACTAAAAATGGGATGTATTCACATTATATCTTGTCTAAACCTTGTTTCAGTTGAGATCCTTATGAGGAAGTCTATTTTAGAACTTGGGTAGTATTTTTAACCAAAATTATAGTATGAGTTATGATGTTATAAGTAGCAGTAGTAAAAGTATTAGAGTTAAAAAAGTTCAGGTAGAGTTTCAGTAATCCAAGAAATAGAGGTAGTGATAAGGAAAGTTATATTGTTGTATTCATGCATCCACTAAGTTTTGATGATGAGTTTTCCTTTATGAGTAGACTAAGGACTTATAATCTTGTATAGATATCATGAAAGCAGGTAGAGTAAGAGTTACTAGTTAGGATGAGTTAGAGTATACTTTAACTAGAAAGAAGTTTATGATGATGTGTCATTATGTTACTAAGGACCAAGTGTAGGTGTTGAATAAAAGAGTAGGAGTATTCATGAGGGAAGATATATATAAGCTAGGCTTATTAATTTTTAGGGAGAGCCCATAATACTGTGAATGGGTAAATAGTACTTAAGTTGTGAAAGGAATTGTGACGTAAATAATAAGTATGTAGACTGAGAGAGAAAGATTGACTACTGGTGTCTGAGTGAAAAAGAGTTCTTAATTTTATCTAGTATTAATAAGTTAGTAAAGTACGTGAGAAATCTTTTTGATAATTGTGTTTAGAACTGGACACTAAACTTGAACTTGAGATGAGTGTTGTGACCAAAAGGATGGCAACGTGAAGGTGATGATTCTAGTTCGAGATCTGATCTAGTAGGTTTGACATAAATTAAGGTGTTACCTTTGATAAGTGTGAGTGTCACAAGTGTGGTATTATCACTCTTAGTTGGGATTAAGGTAGTGTGACTAATTCATTAGATTGACAAGAGCATTAGGAGGTGTACTCGAGATCATATGTAGTTAAACGAGGTTTCAATTCAAGTTAATGCTTTTTCATGTGTGCCTAGATAGTATATTTGTGCTGACAATGTGGAATAGGTTGATGTAAGCATTTTTATTTTCCTTAAGAGTTAGATGAAGCGGCTTTATAAGCCAATGAGAAGAGGATAAGAGAACCATCTTAGAAAGAGGTCTTAGAAGGAACCTTAGTACCTGCATATGGAGATTTCAGTAGCCATGAGATAAGACTTTCGGGAGTAATAGAGTAAAGTGAACGTAGACTAGTTTAGACATGATGAAATAGATCCATAACTTCAAAGTGTCAGCTCCAAACCTATGTGTTCAAAAAGAGTTGTAGTGTTATATTAATTCATTCATACTTTAGCGTATTCCTCAAAGTTCAGTCATTGTAATAAAACATTTATTCTCGGGAATAGGTAGTTCCCATATATCATTATAAAGAAAATGAACTCAGCTCTACTCTTGCTCAAGTCTTTTAAACAATTTTTATAATAATTTGTAAAGAGACTTCTTAAAATAGGGTTCATGCCAAATTATGGACGTGAACGACTCAGTTCACAGTTTTCAATAACCATGCATGGAACTACATACTTGGAAATCAGCAACTCCAGAACTCCAAGAGTCAATGATAATACTAATCTCAAGAATTCTTGACTCGGAGAGTTCATGCGGAATCACGGGCATGAACTACTCAACTCAAGGGCTCAATGATACTTCTCATCTCAAGACTGCTCGACTTATAGGGTTCATGCAAAATTATAACCATGAAATACTCAACTCAAGGACCTTCATGGGTAACATGTATTAGTTGCATGATTAGTAATATAATCCCAAAAGGGTTAGGAACTCCATGCTCTAGAACTTGGAACTTGAAGAAACACTCATCTCACAGATGTTTAATTTATGAAGTTTGTGTAGAATTAATGGGAATGAATGACTCGACTCGAGGGTCTACATAACAATATGTAACACATGCAAACGAATCTTCTCATTCTCATGCTTACTTCCCCAAAACAAATTTCAATCGATAGTTGATCTCAAAGGATTCACAATTGAACTCAAAGACTTTTTGTGAACTCTACTCTTTACTCTTTCTTGAATTTGAATAATGAATTCAAGATTTATGATTAATGATGTGAAGGATATCCTGTTGATAAATTAGACTTATGAATAGATTTTCGTCATTCACATACTCACTTGCTCAAGTCTTGAAGCAATTTATTTGGAATTGTAGAAGACTCTTCAATAAGACTCAAAGGGACTTTCTTATAATGTTCGAAGGAACTCCCAACACTTAACTATTAACTCTACCTTGAATTTGAATTATGAATTCAAGGTTAGGATGCATGTTATGAATGATTTCTATGTGATTAGATGTAGTTTAGAGTAGTTAGAATCAAAATGAGTGAAGGTATACTTTAAAGGGACTCGAACGGGACAAACGATGGAAAAGAAGTTGGGGCAGGCAACCTTGGTGCATTCGTTGCACTGCTGGAACGCCATGCCATCCCTGCTGGATCACCCGTGGCGCGTCGCGCTACCATTTTCCTAGACAGTTCTAATGAATTTTTCTACTTTTTTTCTGACCTTAATTTGACTAGAATGAATGGTTTCTTCCCTACTCACATGGATTCAATTACTCAAAATAATTACACACTAATGTACTCAATACAACCCCCAAAACACTCATTTTCATCTCAATAATTCATCAAAACCCCAACCAAACAAGATTTAGAATAAAACTTCAAGAATACTCATCAAGAACATAAATCTTTCAATCTTTATGGAAAAATTTGAATATATAAATCATGATTGGTGTGTGGGTGAACGAACCCAACACTATGAAAACTTACATACCTCTTAGGGATCAAACCCTCAACGAACGCTTTGATCCTTTCCTTTTTTCTCTTTTTTTTCTCTTCTTGAACTCTCAACTAAAACCTTAGGTGTATATTTGGATTATAAAATTGAAACTAATTGGTTTAGACCCCTAAAACCTTACTAAAAAGAATTAAATCTTATTGGGTAAGGAAAAGACCAAAATACTCCTCACTATTTTCAGATAACATTCCTTAATTGGACAACCTGGCTTCAAAAGAGCATATTTCACTCATCTGAACTCTAAACTTAGCAAACTTGGTAGAGTTTGAAAGATAACTCAAATAACTTTGATTTTATATCTTATAAGCCACCTAAATTATCCTCTTACTATGGCTATGGTCATTTGACGTTGACCCAAAACATAAAAGAACTTCCAAATTACTTGAATGAATTCTCTTTAGTTCTTCTTGGAAATGAGATGCTACATTTAGTTACCTTAACACTTAAGAAAATTTTGAATTCCTCGAAAAATCGCTACTCAGTACGAAGGATTGTTCGAGTCTTAGTTCAACAATTTTCAGGGGTGTTACAATATCTTCCCCTTTGGGATCATTCGTCCTCGTATGACAGATGGACCGGGTATGGAATGAGTCTACTCTTATCATTTCAGCCATACCAATTAGAATTTCCCGAATTACTCTTCGAAAGTAACTAAGGGCTCTAATTTAGCCGTTTCTCATAGAAAAACCTCATCCTCCTTTTCCTTCACATTTATAACTTTAGATGGAATAAACACACCATCATTATCATGATAAGATCATTAATCTTCTCTTTCTAACATCACTCCATCACAAAAAGGACCTGCGAAAAGCTATGTCCGATACACTTTGGAACTCATTACAATATTATTCTCAAACACTTGACTTGATTTATCATCTTGTCATCTCCCTCTTAGGTATAAAGCTGACACTTCAAAGCTATGGACCTATCCCATTATCTCTAAACTGGTCTACATTTTTTTTACTGTAACACTCGTGCGAAGTTTATCTCATGACTCCCAAACTCTCCATATGAGAATGTATTAAGACCTATCTCTAAGGTGTTTCTTCTTAATGCTCTAGTTACTCTTGTGACTTAGCCACACTTCACTGGCCTATCTAAAGGTTAGGGTTTTCTAACTCGGTAGTACTCATATTTATTGCAGCTAACAACTCAATTTCTCACATGCTCTATGTTTAATCTTCTAGATTTAAATTTAAGACTAACATCATCACCCACATGTTGTTATTCATTTGGTCGTGACAATCGTCTCAGATTCAAACTTAATATTTATTACTAAATCCGAATATCAATAAGATTGCTTGCCTACTCTACTAACTCATCACTACTATGTGCAAATTTTAGAGACACGCCTCCACTAGGAACTTATGACCAGTAGTCAATCCCTACCTGTCAGTCTCCATATTAACAAATTTCCTTCATATTATACTTCACAACTTAAGTACTACGTACTCACTTATTGCGCATTATCTCTCAAATAGTTCTATCATCCCCTAAATACCATGGGGTTCTCCTTTCAAAATTCATAATCCTAGTTTGGGCCCATCATCTCATAAATAAGTTTTTATTTGATTTTACGCTTATATTTAGTCTCCTCTAACATGATGACACATCCACATCAACTATATTCTTGTTAACAATATTCTCAAACTTATCTTGACTAGTAACTATTTCTCTTTCTTCTATGAAGAATTCTCTACAACATTATTATTCCTTTTTTACTTATAAAGGAACGAATTACTTATAAATGACTGGGGTACATGATTGCAATAACATAATCTGCCCCCATCACTATCTCATTTCCTTAGATTACTGAACCTCTGCATACTTTTCTCTTAACGTAAGGGCACTTTTTACTATTATAGCTCATAATCTCATAACTCATGCTAACCTTTCCGGCTAAAATACTACCTAAGATCTAAACATGCATCCCCATAAGGACCTCAACTGAAAAAAGGCTTAGAGAAGAAAGTACAACTCGCTTTCAGCTCAAATGCACAATTCATATAAATACGAAAGAATTACTCTAAAACTCAACACTTAACTCACTCATGGGATTCTCTCAAGACCCTATGGAATCTCATGACTTCCTCAATACTTTTGGTAAGAATTACTATCTATTAGGATCTTAGACTTTAATTTTCAACCACCTCTAGTATGATGGATAGTCGAATGAATTTGAGAAACAGACTAGTATGAATGTATCTCTTCGACATAGCTCTATTGCATGATTAAGAGTATGAAAGAAGGGATTGTTTCTTAAATGTATGTATAATTTATAGAAGTGGGGCCCTCAAAACCATAAACAAGATCCTACTTGACACGGCTTCATAGACACCCTAGGACACTTGAGCTCTGTACTCTAATTTAACATTTTTCATGACCCGAGCGTATACCCTGTACGTGGTCAACACACGGAAACCATTGTTGGTCCCCAAGCGAACCCTCATCCTGACTATCTATAAGTGGAATACTAGCTTAAGCATACCAAAGCTTAAAAACTAAATTAAATTCAATAAACTCAACTTAAAAATAATTTGAACAATACTTAATAGATAACTCAGAGTTTGTAAAACCAATTCAAAGAAGATACATACTAAAAAAATACTCAACTTTGTCTATCTATGAAGCCTCTACTATTACACAAGGATATCGCTACCAGACCCATCATATCTCAAAACTACTAAATGTAAGATAAAGGTGAAGTCATCCAGAATATAAGAACGTTCACCAAAGTTGACTGGAACATCCTGATGAGTCCACATGTTGGACTCATTTAAGATATATTTTTGTATAAATAGCATCCTCTATTGTTTATTTTATCTCAATATTTGATGATACTCTTAATTTTTAGGTATTTGAAGTTGAAGGAAAGCATGAACACTATGTCGCAAAAAGGGACAAAAAGGTTGAAAAGAACGAAGAAATGATAGACTAAAGATCGCCAAATCCACTTGGCAGATCGCCAAAGAGGCCTACTTCACCTTTTGTTCTAGTGTGATGAGCCCTAAAGGAAAGGATCGAATTGGTGGAAGAAAGGAGTAGTCGGTGCATCACCGAGTAGCTTCGCAAAGTAGTACCATATTGCCCAATGCACCAAAACACAATGATGCTAAAAGTCATATGATAAGGTGGTGAACTACACCAATGGGCGAATCACCGAGTCTGTCATTGATTCCGACTAACTCCGCCGAACGATCCACTGCAACACGAATATAAAAGACTATAAATATTAGTAGAGTTGTAGTTTTTGAGAGAGAGTCATCATTATTCTTATTTTCTATCTAGAATATTTGTTGTTGTTTTTTGTTATTTTTACTCTATCTTTGAGAGGTTTTTACATTATTCGATATTTATTGTAGATTTGATAGTCAAATCTTTATCATATCTGAAATAGGATGGTAAATGCAACACCTAACCATTTAAATTTTGTGTTTATGCTTGAATTTGCATCTCCTACTTTAAAAATCTTGAAGCCACAAAGGAAGTGGAAAAGGTGGTTCATAACAAAATTGATGTTTGAAGGGTTTGTTCTCACATGGGTTTGTTCTCACGTAGTGCAAGGTTGATGAAGACGAAGAGTTGGTGGTGAATTAGTGAAGTTCACATGGTGCCGCTGCTGCTGCATCCCATGTTGTTGATGCTAGTGTTTCTTGGTAAAGAGAAAAGAGAAAAGGTTGTTGGTGTTTCTTGTTGAAGAGAAAGAAGAAAAGAATCCTAAAAGTAAAATAAAAAATAATAGGAAAGGAAACATTAAAAAAAAGTAGAAAATTAATAATGAAGTCTAGGAAACACTAATAAATTTAATGTTATATTGTTTGTTTTTTCTCTCACACTCTCAAAGAGAGTGACTACACATTCCTTTCCACTTCAGCACGTAGGGAGCAAATAACTCCATTTTAAAATAGTCTAAGGGGTTATTAGGATATAACTAGGACCTTGATCCTTCAATCACCATATTTACTACCAAGTAATAATATCCTTGAACGCATACAATCTATCTCAATTGACCTTATTTCATTCTGTCACCATCTCAACCAACCAGGCCACTGCACCCCCCAAATCCATCATAGCTTAACCCTTCTATCACATAAAGACTTTCTAGAATTATCCATCCTACCAACACCAGAATTTCTCTATTGTTTTCGTTCAGTCTTCCAAATCCACTAATGACTCTATCAACTAATACTCTCCCTTAAGCTCCCATGCCAATATCTTGGCCCTTGACCAACTTAGTGAACCAACTACAATAACTCTTACCATATCACCTTAACTCCACAATCCACAGAAAGGTCCACAACCCCCACAATATAAAACAAGCCATATTTGATTCATCACAACTTCCAAGTACTCGGACCTTCAAAGATTCTTAAGATATCTTTAACAGTGTTTAACATGCAATTTCGTTCTACACAAAAATCATCACAATATTTAAACACATATTTCAGCTACTCATGGACCAATAATTTAACAACCACACTATAAGAAGTAAATCTGATTCACTCATGGAACAATATGCAAGGAAAAAGTCAAGCATGTACCAGGCATCGTATCCGAGCAACCCATTCATATCTTATACTCGAGCTATAGGTAGTATGTATCAATCATGGTATTTGTAACATTTCACAATTTGAAATAAATAAGAATAATCAAAGAAACTAAAAATATTCGTTTTTGGAAAGAAAAGGAAAAATCTGGAAAATTGTTTAGGTTAAGAAAGGGAGTTTTGGTCATTTTTAAACGATCATAACTTCTAGGTCAGGATGAGTTAGAGGTAGTTCTTGATATGGTTGGAAAGCCCTTGGAGATATCTTTTCAATGCTGATGAGTTTGCGCATTTTCGATATCGTATTAGTGATATATGCTATCAAAAGTTAGGTTGTTGAAGAGAGGAAAGTTCAAAACCGGATTTAAGGAAGGGCAAACTAGTCTTTTCACCTATTCTTTTTCTATTTTGTATTTAGGGTTTTTTTGGGGTAAAAATAAATCTTAATTCAGTTTTGGAAAAGCAAAACTACGCTTAGGGCTTGGAGAAGAGAGAAAAGAATAAGGAAAGGGACAGAAGTCAAGAATTCGCCAAGAACGTCAAGATTTGCCAGTGAATTTCGTGGAGGGTTATCCCTATCATGGTATGTGAGATCTTTTATTGTTGGTTCAGTAAACCCACACACCAAGTTTATCTCAATTCAGTGATTTTCAAATTGGTTGAATGTGAATAGTAAATTTCTTGAAAAACATTGTTCATTTTTTGTTGATTGAGTCGTTGAATGTCTAATGTTGAATTGATTCGTGATCTTGGGTTTTTTTTCGAGTTAGATCTATTGGGTATTAAAGGTACTAATGATCCAAAAGGTTTGGGAAAAGAACTATGGAGGCTGAGGGGGTTTAAGCATTGAAAAACGAGTTTAGAACCTTGAATCCATAAGGAGTTAACACTTCTTAATGATTCTAACTACTCTAAATGACTTCTAATCATATAGAAATCATCCAGAAATACGAATTTACAACCTTGAATCCATAACTTCAAATTCAAGGAAAGTTAGAGCTAAGTCTAGAGAGTTCCTAGAGTCCTTTCAAGAAGTCTTTGACAAATACTTTAAACTTGTTTTAAGACTTAAAGATCAGTTGAGTAAGGAGTAAAGATAAGAAGAAGAAGTTCATTTCAAGTTTCATAAGTCTTTCAAAAATGTTTTAAGTGTCGTTTTAAGACTCAAGCTCGAGTTCAATTCAGAGTAAAGCGAAGTATTCCTTCAAAGAAGTATATGGAAATTAAGTATTCCCAAAGGAGCTTAAAATGTTTTCACATTTAAAAAGAAGGGATACTGAGATTTCCAAAGAGCCTTCGGGCTAGTTTTCAGCTAAAGAGAAATAGCTTTCTAAATGAAGAAAGCAGGGAAGAGAATTCCAAGATAGCCTTTGAGTTAAATTTTTGAGCACTAATCTAAAATTAAAGAATCGGTATGTTTTTAAAACATAAGAGGGAGTAGTATTGAGCATCGATATGGGGGAGAGTTCAGACAACTCACAGCCTCCATAAACCATTTAGACACCATAGGTAGAAAAGGGTTATACTTTTTAGATGAACTCTTTTCACAGTAGACTAGTGGATCCAGTAGGCAGTTCACGTCTTATACCTTTGGCCGGGTATATGATGTGTTGGCAACGTGAGGTAGATTGTTGTATCATCACTATAGCTCTTAAGTGATGGTTTTCGGTTAGAGAAACTCCCACAAAAGTTAAATGTATTTATATATCTACATCAGTTTATTTGTATCATTACATACATCTTAGAGTTATTTGTATCTTTGTATATATTCAGAAATTACAGAAAGTTTTCAAACAATTTTTCGTTATATTGCACTTGATTTTAAATTGCTTTATATTGAAATGATTCAATATTATTGAGTTATTTTATTCATAAGTTGAGCAGAGCAAAGTAAGTGTTCCTTCTTACTCTTTTCAAGCTTAAGTTGTTGTTGTTAGCAATCCAACTCGCATACTCGTACATTCAATGTACTAATACCAGTTGGCTTGAATCATATCATGATGCAGATGTAGGTAACCGGGATCAGCATCATCCAATGCCTCTTTGATCCAGCCGAGCACTCAGATTCAGTGGTGAGCCTCCTTGCATTCTGAAGGACTCTTTCTATTTGTTTGCTTAGTATTTCTTTTATAGGATGTTGTGGGGTCTATCCCAACATCCATCTTAGTATTATAGAGGCTTTATAGACAGCCAAAGAGTTAGTTGAGTCTCTTATCTTTATATTGCAGATTTTTTGTTATGAGATTTAAGTGCCATTTTTTCCAACTTATTTTCTTTAAGTTATTCAATGAGACTACTTTATTGAGATAAGACTGTCGCTGAGTTAAGTAAGTCAGGCCAAGGGTTTGGTTGAGGCCAACAATGGTCTTTGAGTGTCAGCCACGTCTAGGGTGTAGGCTCGGGGCGTGACAATATCCTAATTAACCATTAGTAAATTGAATTAGTATGATATTTGAGTGAATCATTATTAAATTATATCGGAAGGTTACCCAGCCAACTATTAGTCACATAATCACAATAACATGCACAATAAATTGCAAACACACTTATAAATACAAGTAGACAAATCCATTCATTGCATGAGATTGACAATAATTCATCATTTCACATTAAACCAATATATTTTGCCTAACATGCATTGTACATGTTTCACTATGAAGACAATTAACATGAATACATACATAAATTGGAAAACAATAAGCCATCACCTATATACTTCTAGACGATAATTTTTTAATAAGCTCCGATTTAGAACCCGATTACCCATAACTCACATTTCCTAAGTTAACAACCAAAAATCATCACAGGGTTAACATTGACTAATTAAGCTCATTATTAGCCTTAACCACAACTTAATCCATAATCAATAGTTTAGACTTCGTACCTAAAGGTCTATACATGTAATCTCCAACAATCTATATGATGTTATGGAATTAAATACATGTCTAACTACTCACTTAAGAACTCCTAACCTCCGTGTATAACAAGAAACTTCTAAAAAATTCTAAACCCAAACTTTTGTCTCTGTGGGGTCGAATCTTGACAGACGTAGACCGCAATCTCATACGTTAGACCCTTCTTTCACAAAAATCCCTCTTTTCTATTGTTCCCCATCGTGGAGCAACTTTTGGATTTTTTGAAATAACCCCCGTCTTAGTTTACCACTATAAAATAGGAAAACTGAAATAATTCTTATTTCTGAGTTGTAACCTCGTTGTCCCCACTCTAACGGGTCGCACGACTCTACTATGAAGTTAAGTTAACCCAAATCAATTTCAAAATTCAAGATATCATCATGTCACCTCAAATTCTAAATTAGGGGTGTATCTCAAAAAATCATGAGACGTCGTGTGAGGATCCTTTGAATAATGTCAGAAAAAGTCGTACAAAGCCAATGACTGATATTGTAATGCCTCGGATCCGAAAGAGGGAAGACTACAAATTGCTGCAGTTGCAAATGTCATCCACAAGAGGCAACCCACGACCCAAGAGTTGAACCGCGGATCGTAGATCGGGTTCGTGGTTGGTCAGCCCAGTGTAGGCTAAGACCCTAGAACCACGACTAACCGACCCACAATCCGTGGTCCAAGGGTCCTTCGATTAGCAAACCTCTCTAAATTTACTGACGCAGAGACGGGACGGACCGTAGGTCCATCCCTGGTCCATCAGTGGGGTCTCATCGGTCGTGGATTACAGTTATATTTAAAGGGTGGTTGGTTCTTTTCCTAATTAATTAATCCCTATATTATGTTATTTTTTCGACATTTATAACCTTTATATAAAACCTTTTACCCACCCACCCCCTAAATTCACCCCATTTAATTCATTTTTCCAAATTCCATAAAGAAAACAAAATCTTCTCCCAAATATCCTCTCTAAAAACTTAAAGAAGAAAAAGAAGGATTCACCTAGGGTTTCAAGCTAAGGTTCCAATTTCTCCATTGAAGTCTAGCATTTGGATTAAAGGTATGGTAGTTTTTATTCATTGAGTCCCCAAATTGCTCTATTTCAAAAGGTAGAATTCCCCAACGAGTTGAGGTTTTCTTCAATTACATGGGTTCCTTTGATTATATATATATTGTATATGCATGAATTTATTATTTAAATGCTTTTATTATGTTTCCCCCATGGACCTATGCAAACCCTTATGTTCCCAAATTGTGACTTAAGATATGGGTTGTTGATTATGAAAGAGGAGCTTTATGATCTAAAACAAAAAGGGATAGAATCACATGAATTTGTGATATAATCCATATCTAATGCTTGAATTCTGGATTTGGTGATTGAAAGTCAGCTTTGAACATTGAAAGTGCAAAGTAGGAGTTTAGTCATGATCTTATGAAACCTATGTAAATGTTTTAAGGATGCTTTGGGAGTAAAGTATTAATTATGTTGTTGTTGTTCTATTTTTAAAGGATGTTCTCATAAACACTTTCAAACATGATGTTAAAGGTTTTCTCACATCGCAAGGATTCTTAGGTTGAAAGGTTTTCTCACCTAAATGAATCAAAGTGTAAGACGTATCCTGATTAAATTAGTTTGGCTTGGTTGTCCAAGGACACCTTTCCATGTATGTTACAAGTAAGTATGAATTAACTACTCTGTGGGAATTATGCTTAGCACAGAGTGGATATTGATGTGAGATGGAAGCTCTCCCGTTAGTAGAGGTTGGGTTTCTAACAGCAATCTCTTGATATGGAAGCTCACTTGTTAGTAGAGGTCGGTTTGTAGTAACAATATCCTTATCCCGTAAGCAATGTACCCTCATAGGTTGATTAGATAGTGGATCCACTTAAGCTAGAAATTCATGGTTCTACCTTAGGTAAGTAGAACAACCCTTTTCGGTATGGTAAGCATGGTTCTACCTTAGTTAAGTAGAACAACCCTTTTCGGTGTGGTAGACTTAGGGTGATCATGTTATAGCTCACATGGTTTGTATGTCGGTTAAGGCTAATTTTCCCACAACAATACAAAAAGTGAACTAAGGTTACTCGAGGAGTATCTCATATGTGTTCAAAGACGTAGAGATGAATCAACTTGCATTGACCATGATGTTATGAATTATGTCTCTAACTCTCTTATATCATGTTTTAATTGATTGATTGCATGTCATGAAATGAAATGTCCTTCTTAGAATGTTCTGAAAGTTTTTATGCATAGTTATCATACTTGTTGAATTTTTGTACTAACGCATACTTTGGCCAACATTTTCCCCAAATGTAGGGTCTGACAATCAGGGTCACTAGTTTCGTGGCTAATTATTGAGTTTGAGATTTCCTAGCTTTGGAGAGTCTTCATTTGAACATCTCACAATTCAAAATAGTTATTAAGAAGCTAAGAATTGGAAATAGTCATTTTTTGGAAATAATTAAAAATCTCGAAATTTACTTAAGTTAGAAAAAGTGAGTTTTTGAAAATTCAAACGGCCATAACTTCTAGATCAAGATGAGTTCGGAGCACTTTTAGAAATTGTATGGATAGATCTTGTACTGATTCCAATGCCACCGAGTTAGCGCAATCCAAAGTTTGTATGAGTGAGTTATGCCCTTTGGAAGTTGGGTTGTTTGAATAAGGAAATGTCCAATCTAGATTTTAGAAGGGTAGTTTTGTCTTTTCCTTACCCTTTTATTTTAATTTGTTTTTGGTAATAAATTAGGGGTATAAGATGAATTAGATCATTTACACATTTACCAAAAGAGTTAGGGTTTTGAGAGAAGAGAAAAGAAGAGGAGAAAGGAGAAGAAAGTTCAAGATTCGTCAAGATCATCGGGATTAGCTTGTGGATTTAGTCGGGGTGATCCCTACAAGGTATATGAGATCACATAGCACTGGTTTAACTCACCCAAGCACCATTCATGATTTATTCCAGCGAATTTAAGTTCTTGAAAGCTTAAAAATTAATTCTTGATGGGTTTGTTGAAGTTCCATTAATTTCTTGTTTCGTTGAATTCGTTGAGAAGTTGTTTGATCTTAGTCTGTGATATTAGGTTCAATTTTGAGTAGAATATAATGTACTTTGAACATATAATCAATTCTGAGTTCTTAGGAAAAGAACCCATGTAATTTATGGAGTTTAGGGCTAGAAAACAAAAAAGAAAATTCCGTCGGTCATTGGAGGTGCCTCAGCGTCACGGACCTGGTCCCTTGTTTTGGGAAATTTTGTTTTACGTTGAGGAGACATAACGCGTGTTCTGCCTCAGAAGTCATTTTCAAAACTAAAATTTAAATGTTTCTCCCTGTCACGGACCCACCCTTAAATATTGAGTTTTGGTATTTTCTCATGTTTAGCTTTGAAACATCATGTAATCTTCACAGATCACATTTTCTTGAATCCATTATTCAATTCAAGGACTAGTTAATAGTCAAGTCAAGAGCGGTTAAGGTTAACTTCAAGAGAAGTTCTTAGAGTTTTTCCAAAAGTCTTTTTGCAAAACGTATTAACTTTGTTTTAAGACTTAATATTTGAGTACAGTAAAGAGTAAAGTTAAGTTCTTTCCTTCAAAAGTAGATGGGGACTGTGTATTCTCAAAAGGTTTTAAAATGTTTTCACATTTAAATAAGAATGTAAACTGAGCCTTTGAGCTAGTTTTTCAACAAAGAGCCTTTGAGCTAGTTTTTCAGTAAAGAGCCTTTGAGCTAGTTTTTCAGTAAAGAGTATATGATTTCACAATAAAGCAAAAGAGGAACCCTTGATTTCCAAGATAGCCTTTGAGCTTAGTTTTTAAGCAATTATCTCAAATCACAGAAAGAAGTATGTTTTTAAACATAAAGAGCTAGTATCATATTTTGGGAGTAGTATTGAGCACCGATATAGGGGAGCGTTAAGAGAACTCGCACACCATGGGTATAAAAGGATCATACTATTTAGATGGATCCTTTGATGTTTTTTAGCATAGAATAGTGGATCCACTTAGTGAGTTAGGTCTTATACTAATGGAAAGGTATAGGATAGTCCTTGGCAGCGTGAGGTGAAGTGTTGTATCATCACTATAACTCTTAATTGATAGTTGTCGCTTAGAGAACTCCCACAAAAGTATTTTGTTATTTTTATATACATCAGACATATTTGTATTTTTATATACAAACAGAGTTCATGTTGTATCTTTGCATACATACAAAGTTAATATTGTACTTCTAAATATAGAGAGTTGAAAACCATGTTTTAAAGTTTTTCTTTATATTGCACTTGTTTTAAACTACTTTATATTGATAGAAGTTCATTCATGTTAAGTTAAATTGAGCCACGTAAGTTCTTCACTTTCTTTCATATTCTTTTCAAGCCTATGTTATGTTTAGCATTCCAACTCGCATATTTGTACATTCAATGTACATGTTAGTTGGCATGCATCGTCTTATGATGCAGAAGAAGGTAACAAGGATCAACATCCAACGTCTCATTGATCAGGTTCAGCACTCAGAGTCAGTTGGTGAGCTTCCTTGCATTCTAGAGGACCCTTTTTATCATTGCTTTATAGTTTTCAGTTGTTACGATAATCATGGGTCCTGTATCGACATCCCTTTTTGTTTTAGAGGCTTCATAGACAAATAATTAGAGTTCTTTAGTATTATTCATTTCAGTTTTATTCATTTAAGACGAGTTGCCATTTTTGGCTAAGATATTATTTATTAAGTTATTTCATGAGTTATATCTCTTGTGTTTCAGTCTTCCGCTGAGTAACTAAGCCAGGCGAAGGATTCTCTTGAGGCTAGTAATGGTTTCCGAGTGCGGACCACATCCCGAGTATAGGCTCGGGGCGTGACAGACTTGGTATCAGAGTACAAAGTCTAGATTCTTAGGGAGTCTATGAATTCGTGTCTGTAGAAACCTATTTATTAGTGTGAATCATGCAACATCAATAATTATGAGGCTACAACATTACATAATTCCTTATGTTCTTTAATGTTCATTTCGTGCATTAGAGTTTATCTCTAAAAAGTTTCTTTCTAACTCGTGCTTATGCGTTGCCGTTTGTGAGTTTGACTATTTTGAGAGTGCTTTCATGGGGCATTTGTTTCCCCATGATCTAAGAGAAGAAATGAGATGGTTGACGACATGAGGAGCATGATGATTTTATTCATTGTTAGGTTGACTTGTCTGTCAAGAAAGGAAAGTAAGACATCCATGCTAATAGGTTACATGGGAATATCAAGGTTGATGATCCATGTTCAATAAGTAGAGAAGGACCAGTTGAGGGATAAAGAAGAGTTTAAGAACAAGAGAGCTAAGACATCACGAAATGAGCCCGGGCAGAAAAAGAGTAATGTGAACCGATCTTCTTTCTAATAAAAGCACAAAGGACCTGCTTCATCCTCCATTAGTCCACCTGCACAAACCTGGTTGTAACAAATACTGATTAAAGATTTTATCATGGTTATGTGAGAAAGTATTTATCTAGATGGTTGTGGTAATGTCTAGTGAAGAATCGGCCAGTTGAAGAGTTCACTTGGAAATAGTTTTGTCGTTAGTTGAGCTTAGACACACCAATAGTTATCATTAAAGTATTGAGGTGGTCACATACGAGGCATTGTATGATCGGAAGTGAAGATCTCCAATTTGTTGGTTTTATACTTTTGATATGAGACCTTGGATGCAAATATTTTGAAGGAATTGTTGAGACAACTACTCTTGCTTATCCTCACATCCTTTTGATCATTCGGGGACGAACGATAGGTAAATTGGTATCTAATGTAACAACCCATTTAGTCAATTTGAGCACTAGAACTTTTTCTTTGATAAAATACTTTCCGATAGATTTTAAATGGGTGTATTGGACTATTCATAATTATAATTATGAAATTAGTGGGGTAGTTTAATAGTTAATTTAGTTAGAGGGTAAAGAAGATAATATTAAAATTATTAGTGGATCAGTTTTAGCATTTTATAATTGGTTTTGTAAAGCAATTAGGTTAAGAATTTATTTGGAGAAAAGAAGAAAATTTAAGAGGGAGGCGCACGGTGTAGAAGAAATCAAGAAGAGTAGTTATCAGAAAGAGCCGCCGAAAGTTTCTTCGAATTGGTACCGTACTTCTCTGCTAACTCAGAATTACTTTAATGTTGAAAGAATGCTCTACAATTATAATGGGTTAATTGGATAAATGTTGAGTAAAAACAAATTATAGCATAATGATCACTTGTAATAGGGTATTGTTTGGTTTAATATAGTATGGGTAGTTTCTCCTATTATGCATGTTAGATTGTAAAGTTGTAGTTGTTATTAGGAATCAAAATTATTATTATAAAATAGGTAGGATGAATTATTATATATTTATATGATATTGAGGAGCAAAAGAAAGAATAAAATTGGCTATTGAAGTAAATGTTAGTTGAATATACAATTGATTAGAGTTGGTGTTAGGAGAGTACTGATTGGTTGGAAAAATTAAAGTGAATGGTGATTGGAAAGTTGAAACAATCATCCCTGCGCAGCAACTAGTGTTGTTTGCAATTGTTAATCAATTTAGACGTCAAAATTTTATTAAGGTTCATGATTTCTCTAGCCTGCCACTGGTTTCGTAACCAGTGGCCTAATTTTTAATATTATAATCCTATTATGATATAATAAATAAAAGTTGACATATTGAGTTGAATATTTAAATATTAGGTTAATTGTATTATTTGAATACCATTAAAGTTATGGTAATTAGAGGAATTAAGACTTACCCTTAGGGTTGAACTTTTGGAGATTGACTATACTATTAGGTAGGTGAGCTTTTTGGTCTAAGATGGATTTGAGAGTTTATAGACTCGTTAACTTACAAAGTATGCATATACACTTGATAGATTGGAAAGGTTTGGAGGCATTGAGGAAACGGAATGTATTGAAGAAATAGCTTGCTTGACGTCGATTCTTCGGTGGAGGTAGGTTATGGTTTATGCTTTTTGATAGTAAACTCTTAATAGTGATTGATATGCATTGAATGATATTGTGAAGTTTACTATGTACTTGATTGTGTGGTTATGTAGCTTGATTATGTGTTTTGTGATTGGTCTGAAATCCCGAGACCGTGGAATTTATAATCTTAAACCATCTCTATAGAAGTAATGCCTTGAATAAAGAAGGCTCGATGAAATATTATTAACGAATGGATAAGTGGTGATATTAAATGACAAATTAATGATATTATTGGATCGGAGTGTCACGTTCCGACACGGTATTCTTGGATTGGAGTGTCACGTTATGACACGGTATTTTTGGATTGGGGTGTCACGTTCCGACATGATATTCTTGGATCGGAGTGTCACGCTCCGACACAGTGTTCTTGGATCGGAGTGTCACGTTCCAACACGGTAATATTAAAGGAAAAACATATTGAATTAATGGAAGGTACTCAATCTCAAAGAACTCAACTCCCAAAATGGTTTGGTTGGAGGCATGAGTCCTCATATGTGATCTTGATATCGTTAACTTAATACATGCTTACTTTAATGTTGTTGACACTTGTTCATGTTGTTTGTTGTTTATCACATGTTAAGTGCTATAGTTGAGTCCATACTATTATTCTTTGTATATTAGTTACTATTTTGGGTTGACCGATGATACTTACTCAGTACATGTTGCTCGTACTGAGTCCTACTTCTGTTTTTCTTTGTTTTCCTTTTATGAAATGCAGCGAGTGTACCGATGACTTCAGCTTTCCCTCAGCTCTAGCTAGTCTCCCGCATATTAGGTCCCAGGGTGAGCTATTCATTCAAGCTCGTGTTGGATTCTCTCGGTCATGACATGTTGTCCTATACTTTTGGACACATACCATTCTATTCTTTTATTTTAGTGTATTTGATATTATTAAACTTAGTATTGGAGATTAGATGTCCTTGATGTGGTGACTTTCAGGTTTTGGGAAATGATATTTAGTAACATTTGAGTTTCCGCGTTATGTTTGTATTTTGTAAGTTAGGTTAAAATTTATTGGTGCGCCCACTTAGGAGGTTAAGTGTGGGTGCCACTCACGACTCGTTTTGGGTCGTGACAAACTTGGTATTCTCAGAACTTCAGAGCTACACTTACGTATTCGCAAGGTAGTAAGGCAAAAAAAGGGTACTAAAACTCCTACATGTTCTAAGTGTGGATGGACCCACTCAGGGTGTGTCGTGATGGCTCCATTAGTTTTTTCAAGTTTGGCCAGATCGGTCATTTTATAAGAGAGTATCCTAAGGACGGGTAGAGAAATGGTAAAGAGGTTATTAGAGCCTAGTCTTCTCTAGTTTATCATATAGAGTTGCATCTATATAGGCTACTTCAGGGGCAGATAGAGAGGAAACCCTAAGTCCATCCAGTTTAAGTAGTCAAAGAGTTTCTAGAATTCTTTCCAGATGATATACCCTAAGTCAATTCTAAGAGAGAAATAGGCTTCCATATAGATGTTATTCCATATTCTCTTCCTATATCTATTCCGCCATACATAATGGAACCAACAGAGTTGAAAGAGCTTAATGATCAGTTGAAATACCTCTTAGAGAAAGGCTTTATTTGACCAAGTTTCTCACCTTGGGGCGCTCCGGCCTTATTTGTGAGGACGAAGGATAACTCCCTTAGGATGTGTATAGATTACTGTCAATTGAACAAGGTTACCATCAATAATAAGTATCCCCTTCCAAGGATTGATCATTTATTCGACCAATTTCAGGGTGCCACCTGTTTTTCGCAAATAGACCTCAGGTCTAGCTTCTATCAGTTAAGAGTGAGAGAATGTGATATTTCGAAGACAGCTTCAGAACCCGATGTGGTCATTATGAGTTTTTGGTCATCTCCTTTTGTTTGACAAATGCACAGTTAGTGTTCATGAAGCTTATGAATTAGAGTCTTAAAACCTTATTTAGATATGTTTCTTATCATCTTCATTGATGACATACTAATCTATTCAAGGAATGAAGAAGATCATGTTAGTCATCTCAGAATACTTCTCCAGACTTTGAAAGATAGAGAGTTATATGCCAAGTTTTCTAAGTGCGAGTTTTGTCTTGAGTCTGTGGCATTCTTAGGCCACATTGTGTTTGGAGAGGGAATTAGAATTGACACCCAAATGATAGAGACAGTTTAGAGTTGGCCTTGACCCACATCTCCAACTGATTTTAGGAGTTTCTTGGGTTTGGCTGGCTACTACAGAAGGTTCGTAGAGAGATTTTCATCTATTTCGTCTCCTTTGACCAAGTTAACTCAGAAGACAGTAAGTTTTAATGGTCTGAAGCTTGAGAGAAAATTTTTGTGGGATTGAATAAAGAGGCTGACTACTACCCAGTGTTGATCTTACTAGAAGGTACTCAAGGATTTGTAGTGTATTGTGATGCATCAAGAGTTGGTTTGGGTTGTGGGTTAATGCAAAATGGAAAAGTCATAGCTTATGCCTACAGACAGCTGAAGTGAGAGGAATTATGCAACTCATTACTTAGAGTTGGTTGTTGTAGTTTTTTCTTTGAAAATATAGCGCCATTATATTTATGGTGGGCATGTGGATGTGTTCATTGATCATAAGATCCAACAATATGTGGTCACTCATAAAGAGCTTAATCTTAGACAATGGAGGTGGTTATAATTGCTCAAGGATTATGACACAAATATTATTTATGACCAGGTAAGGCTAATGTTGTTGTTGATGCCTTAAGCAGGTTGTCTATGGGTAGTACCACCGACGTTGAGAGAGAAAAGAAAGAGCTAGAGAAAGACGTGCATAGACTTGCACGATTAGGATCCATACTAATGGATTCCATAGAAGGAGAAATAGTGGTGATAAATGGTGTTGATTCATCATTAGTGTTAGAGTAAAAGGCAAGTCAAATGTTCATACGCAAAAAGTAATGGCTTTTGAATAAGGTGGAGATAGTGTGCTTAGGCATCAAGGCAGATTGTGTGTACCAATGGTGGATGGACTCCAAGAGAGATTCATCGAGGAAGTTCATAGCTCTAGATATTCCATTCATCCGGGTTCCACAAAGATGTATCGCGATTTGAAATAAGTCTATTGGTGGAATAGTATGAAGAAGGGCATTGCAAAATTAGTTTCTAAGTGCCAAATTGTCAACAAGTTAAAGTAGAGCACCAAAGGCCCGGTTGTTTGACTCAGAAAATAGAACTTCCAGAATTTAAGTGGGAGATGATCAATATGGATTTCATCACAGTATTTCCAAGGTCTCGCCAGGCAGCATGATTCTTTTTGGTTGATTTTCGATAAAAAAGACAAAATCAATCTATTTTCTATCGACAAAGACTACCCATTCAGCAGAAGATTATGCCAGGTTATATATTCATAAGGTGGTAAGACTTCATGGATTTATAGTCTCCAGTATTTCAAATAGATGTGCATAAATTACTGTACGATTCTTGAAATCTTTTCAGAAAGTCTTGGGTTCAAAGGTGAACTTAAGTACTACATTCCATCCTCAAACAGATGGGCAAGCATAGCACACTATTCAGACCTTGGAGGATATGTTAAGGGCATGTGCGATCGATTTAAAAGGTAATTGGGATGTTCACCTACCTCTCATTGAATTTGCTTATAACAATAGTTACCACTCTAGCATCCAAATGGCTCCATATAAATCTCTTTATGGGAGAAGATGCAGATCTTCTATTGGACGGTTATAAGTTGGTGAAGCAAGGTTGAAAGAACAGATTTAGTTCACCAAGCTATGGAGAAGGTGAAAGTGATTCAAGAAAGGTTGAAAATGGCACAGAGTCGCCAGAAATCCTACATTGATATTAGGAGAAGGGAGTTAGAGTTTGAAGTAGATGATTGGGTTTACTTGAAAGTTTCACCCATGAAGGGTCTTATGAGGTTTGGTAAGAATGGGAAACTTAGTCTCCAGTATATTGGAATTATCGAATATCTAAGAGGGTTGTAAATGTAGCTTATGAGTTGGACCTACCACAAGAATTAGCAGCGGTTCTTCCGATATTTCATATCTCTATGTTAAAGAAATGCATGGGTGGTCCTTCATTCATCATAGCAACTAAAAGTACTGAGATAAAAAATATCTTATCTTATGAAGAGAATATTGTTCAGATTCTAGATTACCAAGTTTGAAAATTGAGAAAAAAAAGAGGTGGCATCGGTCAAAGTCCTTTAGAGGAATCTGTAACATCTCGCAATTTTAAATAGCTAGGAAGAAGCTAGAAACCAAAAATACTCATTTTTAGAAATAAAAATCTGAAAATTTGCTTAAGTTAGAAAAATGTGAGTTTTGGTCAACTTCAAACGACCATAACTTCTAGCTCAAGATGATTTAGGAGAACTTGTAGATATAGTTGGATAGCTCTTAAATGATCTTTCCAATGCCGCTGAGTTTGTGCGATTCCGAGTTTGTATGAGCAAATTATGCCTTTTAGAAGTTGGGATATTAGAATTAGGAAAGTCCGATCCGGACTTTCCTAACCTTTTTATTTTAATCTGTTTCTGGTAATTAATTAGGGTCTAAGCTAAAGTAGCTGAGTTTACACTTTTACCAAAAGAGTTAGGGTATTGAGATTCGTCAAGATAGTCGAGTTTAGCTTGTGGATTTCATCGGAGGTGATCCCTACAAAGTATGTGAGATCACATAGCATTGGGTTAGGTCACCCACACGCAAATCATGATTTATTTCAGCGAATTTAAGTACTTGAAAGCTTAGAAATTGAGTTCTTAATGAGTTCTTCAAAATTGTTCTTGAAGTTTCCTTCTCAATTAAGTTTTGATGTAATATTCTACTTGGGTCAAATTAAAATGACCATATCTCTTAGAATATAAGTAGTTACGTGAGCCATAACATATCCAATTAAAGGTAATTGAATCTACTTTTCAATGCCACCAATTTTGCATCAATCCAATTTCTAAGTAAAAGGTTATGAGTATTTAATTAACCTATATAGTGTTGTTTCGATTAGCCGATGGGAAAACATTAAAAAGGGTTGTTTTTGTTTTTTTACCTCCAAGAAAACCCTAAATAAATTTGTTGACTAATAAAAGGTTCAAAACAATCAGATTTTCATCTTTACTAATGAAAATCTTAATTCTTGGCCATGGAGATTTCAAGAAATTAATTCAAGAATTTAAAGAAAGGTTTTTTTGATCATTTATCTTCAAGCTAAGGTTTCAAGGTTTCTATTCAAGTTCTTATCCAAGATTCTTCAAGAACCTTGATCTTTCTATCTAAAATTATTCCTACACATTATGAGATCTTTCCTATCACAAACCATAATGTTTGAATCCTTAATTCAATTCGATGAGAGTTAAGAGTCAAGTCAAAAGCAGTTAAGATCAAAGTCAAGAAAAGTTAAGAGTCAGGTTAAGTGGATTTCATAAAGTTTTGCAAAAATCTTTTGCAGACCTTTTAACTTTGTTTTAAGACTTACGTTTTAAGTTCATTAAAGAGTAAAGTTGAAATTCTGTTCTTCGAATAAGTATACGGGGACTAAGTATTCTCAAAGAGATTTAAATATTTTCACATTTAAATAAGAACGGAAACTGAGATTTCCAAAGAGCTTTCGGGCTAGTTTTCAGAAATGAGTAATCGCTTTCTAAATAAAGCAAGAGAGGAAACTGAGACTTCCAAGATAGACTTTGGGCTAAGTTTTGAGCACTAAACTCAAATCACACAAGAAGTATGTCTTTAAAACATAAGAGCTAGTGTATGTTGGGAGCAGTATTGAGCACCGATATGGGGGAGAATTTGGACAACTCACAACCCCCCATAAACCATATAGTCATCATGGATAGAAAAGGGTCATAATTTTTAGATGAATCCTTTTCACATCGACTAGTGGATCCACTTAGTAGTTCAGGTCTTATACCTTTGGCCGGGTATAGAATGTGCTGGCAGCGTGACAAAGATCGTTGTATCATTACAATAGATCTTATGAGATGATTTTCGATTAGAGAAACTCCCACAGAAGTTATTGTATTTTTATAGACATCAGTTTATTATATTTCACATACATTTCAGAGTTATGTTGTATCCTTTTTATAAACACAGAATTGACATCATTTTTTAAAAAACTTTTCTTTATATTGCACTTGTTTTAAACTGTTTTATATTGAATGAGTTTAGTTAAGTATTCATGAGTTGAGAAGAGTCAATGTAAGTGTTTCCTTAAGAACCTCTATCAAGCCTACGTTTGTTAGACTTCCAACTCGCATACTCGTACATTTAATGTACTGATGTCAGTTGACCTGCATCGTCTTATGATGCAGAAGCAGGTGACCAAAATTAGCATCCAGCACCTCGTTAATCTAGCTTGAGCATTCAGAGTTGTTTGGTGAGCCTTTTTGCTTTTCAGAGGACTCCTTTTTTTTATGCTTTTGGTATTTCAATATTAGGATGATTGGGTGTCTTGTCCCAACATCCCTCTTTGTACTAGAGGCTTCATAGATAGATAGTTAGTAGTTCATTAGTCTTTACATTATCATTCTATGCTAAAGACTTGTGTTACCATTTTGGATAAGAAGAATATTGATTCTTTTAACATTCAGAGTTTTATTATTAAGCTATTTGTGTAAGTGCATTTGATCATTGTAATAATGCTCAGAGTGTTCCGCTAAGTCAAGCAAGTTAGGCCAAGGATTTGTTTGGGCACCAATGATGGTCTTCGAGTGTCAGCCACATTCGGGGTGTAGGCTCAAAGAGTGACAACTCTTAACTCTGCCTTGAATTTGAATTATGAATTAAAGGGTTATAATTCATTTTATGAAGTATCTCTCGATGTTTAGATGTATTTTAGAGTAGTTAAAATTAGAAATGAGTGAATGTACATTTTAAAACAACTTAGACAGAGAAAACTAAAATTATGACGAGGCAGGTGACCATGTTGCACTGAGTGGTATAGGGTGTCATCTCTTAAACTTCAAAGTTAACTTCCTGGCGCACTGATAGCGCGGTGTGCCAGCCCCTTACTCAGAAAACCTGATGAATTTATACCTCGTTTTCTGACCCTAATTCACCTAGAATTGATTGTTTCATCAACTTTTCTTAGATTCAATTATTCAATACAAGTACAAAAGAATCTATTCACTTTTCCTCAAGAACAACCCTCAACAATCGGAATTCTCACCTCAAAATCCATAAATCAAGCATGAAGAACAAAATCTCAAGAACACCTCTCAAGAATTAAAATCATTCAAACTCAAGAACGAAATTATGATTGCATTTTCCATGATTCATGTGTGAGTGAATGAACCCAACACTATGAAAATTTACATACCTCGATTTGGTGAAACAAATCCTCGATTCGCAGGAAATCTTAATCGTTCTTGTTTATCTCCTCTTGAACTCTCTTCTAAAACCCAAAGCATAATTTAGGATTGGGGAAATTGAACCGAATCATTTTAGACCCATAAAATATAACCAAAATGTTCAAAGCTGATGGGGTAAGGAAAAGACCAATATACCCTTCATTGATTTGGGTAAATTCTCTTAACTGGAGAGGTTGACTTCAAACGGTCATATATCCCTCATCTGAACTTGAAATTTAGCAAACTCGGTGGATTTGGAAAGAGGATTCAAAGACCTTTCATTTGATATCATGTGGTCCATCTAAATCATCATGTGTTGAAAGTTATGATCATTTGAAATTGACTCAAAACTCACAACTTAAGCATAACTTACCAAATTCTCAATTTGACTCTTTCCAAATTAGTTCTTTCTGAAAATAGATTGTACTAAGATAGAGGTGTTACATTATCGTCACCGTCATCATCTTTATTGTCATCATCATCTCATCGTCATCATTGTTATTGTTATTGTTATTGTTATTGTTATTGTTATTGTTATTGTTGTTGTTATTGTTATTGTTATTGTTATTGTTATTGTTATTGTTATTGTTATTGTTATTGTTATTGTTATTGTTATTGTTATTGGTATTGTTATTGGTATTGTTATTGTTATTGTTATTGTTATTGTTATTGTTGGTGTATGGTATTGGTATTGGTATTGGTAATGGTATTGGTATCGGGATTGTTGTTGTTATTGTGTTTGTTATTGTTATTGTTGTTTTTGTTGTTGTTGTTGTTATTGTTATTGATGTTATAATTATAATCATCATTATTATTATTATTATTATTGCTATTGTTATTGTTATTGTTATTGTTATGTATATTGATATTGTTATTGTTCTTGTCATTGTTATTGTTATTACTATTGTTATTGTTATTGTTATTACTATTGTTATTGTTATTGTTATTATTATTGTGACAGCATTATTATGTCTATGAAGGTAATATTTTGAGAAATGAGATAAAAGTAGTGATAACATTATTATGTCTGTGAAGGTGACATTTTTAACGACGAGATGAAAGATTTGGCTACATATTTAAAATTCTCACTTATTTATTTTTTAGCGATGAAACATTTTCTTTGTCTATAAAGGATGCTACAATGACAAAATAATAATTGTTCAACTTAACTTTAAAGATAATATATATCATCACGAATTAAACAAAATAGTCAATATCACGCCCGGAGCTTACACCACGGACGTGGCCGACACCCAACGACCATTGCTGGACTTGAGCGAACCTTTGGCCTGTCTTACTTAGCTCAGTGAAAGACTATCCTAAACACAGATAAAGAATTAAAGTCATTCACATAAGAAAACTTAATAACTTGTCTTTGACACTTAATTCCCAATACTCTAACATACGAAGTAAAAGAAAATATAGACTCCAACACTGAACTACTACAATGTCTATGCAACCTTTAAAATGACTGAGATGGATGTTCGGACAGACCCCACAACATCCTAATGAACTAATCTAGAAAATCAATAAAAGGGATATCCTCCAGAATGAAAGGAGGCTCACTAAGTAACTATGGAATGCTTAACTGGATTAACGGTGTGTTGCGTGCTGATCCTGGTTACCTGTGTCTCCATCACAAGACGATGCAGGCCAACTGACATTAGTACATTGAATGTACAAGTATATGAGTTGGAATGCTAAACACATCTATAAATATTGAAATAGATTAAGGCTGATCCTACCTTGGATCTGCTTGACTCACAAGATAACAACTCAATATAAAGCAATAAAGACATATGCAATATATAAAACTGGTATAACATTGTAAATATAATAAACTAAAATTTTCTTATATATGAAAGTAATATAATTTCTATGGGAGTTTCTCTAACCGACAACCACCACTATGAGCCTAAGTGGTGATACAACGTCTCGCCCACATTGCTAGAACTGTCATATACTTTGCCGTCTCATAAGACATCCTCAACTAAGTGGATCCACTATCTAACTTACGTGATCATCTAAAAAGTATGACACGTTAATACTCATGACGGCTACATGGTTTACATGGAAACTTGACTTTATCTGAACTCTCATCCCCACATCGGTGCTCAATACTACTCCTAAAATATACTTTAGCTCATGCTTTTAAAAATAGTCTCTTTCCTCTGAGTTGAGATAATTTTCTCAACTCTTTTAGCTTTGAAAAGCTCCTCTTGGAATCAATGTTTCCCTTTTTATTCAAAAACTCTTTTAGAACTCTTAGTTTCCTCCTGACTTAAATGTAAAAACATTTATAAACCTCCTAGGGAATATTTAGTTCCATTATAACTTTTGAGAAATGAACTCTACCTTTACTCTTTTCTTTAACTCGAACTTGATCCTTAAAATGCAGTTAAAACGTTTAAGTAAGACTCTAAGAACTTTGAAAAGCTTTACTTTAACTCACTTCATAGCTTTGAACTTGACTTCTTAACTTTCTTAACCTGCTTATAACTTTCCTTGAATTGAATTATGGATTCAAGGATCATGATCTCATGTTTATGGATGATTTCATGATGTTTAGATGTACTTTAGAGTGTTGGAATCAACTAGGAATGATAGGTACATCACTCAGGAACTAGTACAAAAAGATAGGCAAAGAACAGGGTATCCAGGTGACCTTGGCGCTCTGAGAGGCGTGGAGCGCCAGAGCCTGGCAGACACACTCAGGTCTAAGGCGCTCTGGCTAGCGCGGCACGCTAGGGCCTTTCAGACAGAGCCTTTCCAGAGGGGCTCTGGCATGTGCGGCGCCCTAAGGGTTATCAGACGGGATTTTCGACTTTTCTTCTCTATTTTTCATCACTTAACCTCCTAAACTTTCATTGATCCCACCCGAAACACTTAGGATCACTAAATACCTTATTACCCAATATATTAGACCCAAAAACAGTCCAAAAACATGAATCAAATCTACTAGAGATCAACTACAATTCAATCAACAAGAATTTAATGAATTTTTCATCAAGAAATCTCATATTCAACATTCCATATACTCTAACTTGCTGAATTGAAAAAAAATAGGTGTGTGTTAAAGAACCTAACACTGAATGATCTCATATACCTCGATAGGGATCACCCCCAATGAAATCCATGCAACGATCTTGACGTTCTTGGACAATTCTTGATTTTTCTCTTCTTTTCTGTTTTCTCCCAAACCCTAAGTATTCTTAGTTTTTCTAAAACTGATTTGGGACTTGGTTTTACCCCTAATATAACCTAAAAACAAATTAGGAAAGACTAGGGTTAAAAACAACAGTGTTTTGCAAACTCGGTGGCGTCCAAAAGATCTTCCCAACGGCTTTCCAACCATATAAAGAACTCATCCAAACTCCTCCTGATCTGGAAGTTATGGCCGTTTAAAAATGACCAAAACTCACTTTTGAAAGTTAGAAATTTTCCAGATTTCTCTACTTATTTCCAAAATTGACTATTCTTGGTTTCTTACCTTATTCTTAGTTAATTCCATTTACAAGATGTTACAATATCTCCCCCTTGGGAACATTCGCCCTCAAATGAGAATTCTTTCACTAAGTAAAGGGTAGTAACATCATTTCAGCACTCAACAAACAAAAGCAAGTAATAACATGCTTACGCATAGTCTTATAAAGTGCTAAGAAGAGAATTTAATACCTTAATCTATATTCTCTCCAGATTCAAAGACATGTGGATATCTCTTCTTCATATCCTCTTCAACTTTCCAAGTCGCTTCTTCAAAGAATTGGTTTCTCCAAAAGACCTTGACTGATGCAACTTCCTTTGTCCTCAGCTTGCGAACTTGACGATCCAAAATTCGAACAAAAACTTCTTTATAGGATAAATTATCCTTAATCCAATATTCTAAGTTGGTAAAATCAATGAAGGATCACCCAAGCACTTCTTCAACATAGAAATATGGAATACCGGATGAACCGTCGCTAACTCTTGGGGTAGCTCCAACTCATAAGCTACATTACCCACTCTCTTGGAGATTCTGTAAGGTCCAATATATCAGGGACTAAGTTTCCCCTTCTTACCAAACCTCATAACACCCTTCATGGGTGAAACTTCGAGATACACCCAATCATCCACCACAAACTCTAATGGCCTTCTCCTAACATCTGTGTAGGACTTTTGGCGACTCTATGCCGTTTTCAATCTCTGTTGAATCACTTTCACCTTCTCTATATCTTGGTGAACTATATCTGGTCCTATCCACCCTACTTCACGAACTTCGAACCACCCAATAGGAGATCTGCATCTTCTCTCATAAAGAGCATCATAAGGAGCCATTTGGATGCTCGAATGGTAACTGTTGTTGTAAGCAAACTCAATGAGAGGTATGTGATCATCCCAATTCCCCTTAAAGTCGATCCCACAAGCTCTTAGCATATATTCTAAGGTCTAGATGGTACGCTCTGTTTGTCCATATGTCTTAGTATGAAAACCAATGATCAAATTCACCTTCGAACCCAAACCATTCTGGAAAGATTTCCAGAACTGTGTAGTAAATTGTGCACCTCTATCTGAAATAATGGAGACCGGAGCTCCATGAAGTCTTACCACTTCCTGAGGGTACAACTTAGCATAATCCTCGGCCGAATAAGTAGTCTTTACCGGCAAGAAGTGGAATGACTTTGTCATTCTATCGACAATCACCCAAATAGAATCATGATGTCTGCAACACCTTGGCAAGCCTGTGATGAAGTCCATATTAATCGTCTCTCACTTCAATTCTCGAAGTTCTATAGTCTGATCCAAGCCTTCGGGCCTTTGGTGTTCTACTTTCACTTGCTGAAATTTGAGCACTTGGCAACAAACTCAGCAATATTTTTGTCCATGCTTTCCACCAATACACCTCTCTCAAGTCGCATTACATCTTGGTGGAACCTAGATGAATGGAATATATAGAGATATGAGACTCCTACAAGATCCTCTCTTTGAGTCCATCCACCTTGGTACACATAATCTGCCTCGGTACTTCAGCACACCATCTCCCCCTTGTTCATAAGCCAATACTCTTTGCTTATGGATACTTTCCTTCAAATCAAAGAAAAATAGAGTCTTGGTCTTGCTTCTCTTTCACCTCTGACACTAATGATGATTCAGCCCCATTGGTTATCACTATGCCTCCTTATATGAAATCCATAAGTCTGACTCCTAGACGTGCAAATGTGTGCACATATTTAGCTAACTCTATCTTTCCTTCTTCGACATGGGAATTATTTCCCATGGACAACCTGCTTAAGGCATCAACAACCACATTAGCCTTACCTGGGTGGTAAAGAATATTCATGTCATAATCCTTGAGTAATTCCAACTACCTTGTCTGGGTGAGGTTGAGCTCTTTCTTGGTGAATACATATTGGAGACTCTTGTGATCAGTGAATATACCAACATGAACACCATAAAAGTTGTTGCGCCATATCTTCAAAGCAAACACTACAGCAACCAATTCTAAGTCATGAGTTGGATAATTCTTCTAATGAACCTTCAACTGTCTAGAGGCATAAGCTATAACCTTTCCATTCTTCATTAACACACAGCCCAAGCCAACTCTTGATGCATCACAATACACCACAAAACCTTGAGTACCCTCTGGTAAGGTCAAAATTGGAGCGGTAGTCAGTCTCTTTTTCAATTCCTGAGAGCTTTGCTCACAACCTTCAGAACGTTAAAACTTGAATGTCTTCTAAGTAAACTTGTTTAAAGGAGAAGACATAGATGAGAATCTTTTAATAAATCTCCTATAATACCCATCCAATCCCAAGAAACTCATTACATCTGTTAGAGATGTGGGTCTAGGACAACTCTGAACTGCTTTGATCTTCTGATTGTCAACTATAATCCCTTCACCAGAGACAATGTGGCCTAAGAAAGCCACAGACTTAAGCCAAAACTCACACTTGGAAAACTGGGCATATAGCTCATCATCTCTCAACGTCTGAAGAACAATCCATAGGTGACTAGCATGATCTTATTCATTCCTTAAATAAGTCAATATGTAATCAATGAAGACAATAATAAACAGATCTAAATAAGGTTTGAAAACTCTATTCATAAGATCCATGAATGTTGCAGGTCCATTTGTCAAGCCAAAGGACAAAATTAAAAATTCATAATGTCCATATCTCAAACTGAAAGTTGTCTTTGGATATCACATTCTCTAACTTTCAACTGATGATATCCAGATCTGTGGTCAATCTTGGAATAACAAGAAGCACCTTGAAGTTGATCAAAAAGATCATTTATTCTAGGAATAGTATATTTATTATTGATGGTAACCTTATTCAATTGGAGGTAGTCTATACACATCCTAAGGGAACCATCTTTCTTCCTCACAAACAACACCGAAGTGCCCCAAGGTGAGACATTTGGTTGAATGAAGCCTTTATCTAACAAATCTTTCACTTGTTTCTTTATCCCTTTCAAATATGTTGGTGCCATTATGTATGGAGGAATAGAGATAGGACGATTATCTGGGATGATGTCTACGCCGAAGCCTATCTCTCTTTCTGGAGGGACTTCGGGTAGATCATCAAGAAAAGTCTTCTGGAAACTCACTGACTATAGGAACTGATTGAAGAGAAGGTACCTCAAAACTTGAGTCAATAACTCGGACTAAGTGATAGATACAACCCTTTGAGACCAACTTCCTTGCCTTAAGGTACGAAATGAAATGACTCTTAGGCACTGATGAACTACTAGCCCACTCTATGACTGGCTCATTTAAAATTTGAAACTTGATAACTCGAGTTCTGCAATCTATTGATGCATAACAGGCATGGATCCAGTCCATACCTAGAATGACATCAAAATCTACCATGTCCAATTCTGCTAGATCATCCATGGTGTTCTTTTGATTGATGGAAACAGGACACTCACGATAGACTCTTTCCGCTAGAATAGACTCCCCAACAGGTGTAGAAAAACAAAATGGTTCACAAAGCTTTTCTGGAAAAATTTCAAACTGATTTGCAACATAAGGAGTTACAAAGGATAAACTTGCTCCTGGGCCTAACAAAGCATAAATATCAAAAGTAAAAACATTGATCATACTCAAGTTCTCTTGCTCTTGGCGGCTAGTGATTGCATAAAGACGATTTTCCCCTCCGCTGGTACCAGAAGTGGATCCTCTAGGTGCAGCCCTTTCTGGTGGATCAACTGATGAAGATTGAGCTTTATTGCCCGGATTTCCACCACCTTGCTTATTCTTGGTCACTCTCTCATGAAGTTACCCTCTTGACCACACTTGTAACAACCTGTCTGGCCATCACAACAATTTCTTGGGTGGTTTCTACCACACTTAGTACATGCATGAGCTTTACTTCCTCGTTGTGCCACACTACCTTGAGACTGAGCCGGTCTATCCTTGAAGTTTTGCAAAGTTTGGCCACTATACTCACCTCGGTTTCTGGGCGTAGGTGCACTAGCAAATGATGGTGCATGCCCCTTTGGTTTCTGAAATTGTGGTCGACTTGAACCACATTTTTGTTGTCCAGACTCATTCCCTGTCTTTGCTTTCTTGTTTCGATATTCCTCTTTGCCCCTCGGCTTCTCCTCTTCAAATTGTTGCACATAAGTCATAAGCCTTGATATGTCCATGTCACCTATCAACATGGCAGCCCTACCTTCCTTACTTTAAGAACGACCCAAACCAGCAACAAACAAGCTCATTTTGCTTCTCATGTCCTTCACCATCTCCAGAGCATGGCGAGACAGTTCGGTGAACTTCATCCCATACTTATGAGCACATGGGGTCTTGTTTCAAGGTTAGGAACTCTCATACCTTTGCTTTCTTCAGTTCTCGAAGAAAGAACATCTCCAAGAAGGCTTCTTCGAAGCAAGACCAACTTGGATATGGTGCATCCTCAGCTCTACCTTCCTTCCATTGGTCAAACCAAGTTCTAGCCACACTCTTCAGTTGGTATTCATCTAATTCAACCCTCTCACAGCAACCACATGCATCACATCAAACATTTTCTTCAACTCTTCTACAATGTTTTTCGGATCCTCCGTAGTGCTTGATCCGGTGAAACTATGAGGATTCATTCTTAGAAACTCACGAACCCTCGAGGTATCAGTCCTTTATTATCGAGCTTCTCTCTATTGCCCGACTTCCTTAGTTACTACTTGACTTAACATACGGATAGATTCCTAAAATTCGGCATTGGTAACCTCTCCTTGGGAGTGTACATCTGCTGCATTTGGGACTTCTTGTTCCCCAACATTTCTTCAGGCTGGTCGACCTATGACTGCTCTTTATTGAGGCATGATGAATATGATAATACCCGTAAACACGAATTAGAGAGAGACTTTTGGAGATAAAATCTAATGCACGAAAAGAATATGAAAGAATTGAAACATTCCTAAATGTCGTAGCCTCCTAATCATAGATGTGGCGCGCTTCACACCAATGACTAAGACTCTACAGACACGGATTCATAGATTCCCTAGGACTCTTAAACTCTGTACTCTGATACCAAGTTTGTCACGCCCGAAGCCTATACCCTGGATGTGGCCGACACCCAACGATAATTGTTGGCCTTAAGTGAACCCTTCGTCTGGCTTACTTAACTCAGCAGAATACTATGCTAAACTCAAATTAAGAATTAAACGCATTCTCATAAGAAAACTTAATAACTTATCTTGGCCAAAATGGCACTTAAGTCCCAATACTGTAACATACGAAGTATAAGATCAAGCAGACTACAAAACTAAACTACTACAATGTCTATGAAGCCTCTAAACTGACCAAGATAGATGTTGTGACAAACCCCATAACATCCTAATGAACTAAGCTAGAAAAGTAATAAAAAGGATGTCCTCCGGAATGCAAAGAGGCTTACCAAGTGACTGTGGAATGCTCAATTGAATCAGCGGTGCACTTCATTTGATCCTGGTTACCAGCGTCTGCATCATAAGACGATGCAGGCCAACTGGCATCAGTACATTGAATGTACGAGTATGCGAGTTGGAATGCTAAACACATTTATGAAGCTTGAAATGGATTAAGGATGAACTTACCTTGTCTCTGCTTGAATCACAAGATAACAACTCAATATAAATCAATAAAGAAATATCTAATATAATATATATATATATATATATATATATATATATATATATATATATACTTAGCTCATTAAAGATAAAACAATAATAAACTCAACTTTTCTTATATATGAAAGTAATATAATTTCTGTGGGAATTTCTCTAACTGACAACCATCACTATGAGCCTAAGTGGTGATACAACGTCTCGCCCACATTGCCAGAACTCTCATATACTTTGTCGTCGCGTAAGACATCCTCAACTAAGTGGATCCACTAGATAACCTAAGTGATCATCAAAAAAGTATGACACATTAATACTCATGATGGCTACATGGTTTACATGGAGACTTGAGTTAATCTGAACTCTCATTCTCACATCGGTGCTCAATACTACTCCTAAAATATACTTTAGCTCATGCTTTTGAAAATATCCTCTTTCCTTCGAGTTGAGATGATTTGCTCAACTCTTTTAGCTTTTAAAAGCTCCTCTTGGAATCAATGTTACCCTTTTTATTCAAAAACTCTTTTAGAACTCTTAGTTTCCTTCTGACATAAATGTAAAAACATTAATAAACTTCTTAGGGAATACTTAGTTCCCTTATACCTTTTGAGAAGTGAACTCTACCTTTACTCTTTTCCTTAACTCGAACTTGAGCCTTAAAACGCAGTTAAAAATGTTTAAGTAAGACTCTAAGAACTTTGAAAAAATTTAGAGTGTTGGAATCAACTAGGAATGATAGGTACATCACATAGGAACTAGAACAAAAAGATAGGGAAGGAACGAGGTATCCAGGTCACCTTGGCGGTCTTAGAGGCGCGAAGCATCAGATCCTGACGGAAAGACTCTGGTATGAGGAACTGTGGCTGGCGCGGTACGCCTGGGCCTGTCAGACGAATCCTGTCCTGAGTGGGCTCTGGCAGGCGCGGCGTCCCAGGGGTTATCAGACGGATTTTTTACTTTTTTTCTCCGTTTTTCATCTCTAAACCTCCTAAACTTCTATGGATCCCACCCTAAATACTTAGGATCAAATACCTTACTACCCAATAGATTAGACCCAAAAATAGTCCAAAAACATGAATCATATCTACTAGAGATCAACTACAATTCAACCAATAAGAATTTAGCGAATTTTTCATCAAGAACTCTCATATTCAACATTCCATATACTCTAACTTGTTGAATTGAAACAAATTAGGTGTGGGTGAAAGGACCCAACACCGAATGATCTCACATACCTCGATAGGTATCACCCCCGACTAAATCCACGCAACAATGTTGACATTCTTGGACAATTCTTGTTTTTTCTCTTCTTTTCTCTTTTCTCTCAAGCCCTAAGCATTCTTAGTTTTTATAAAACTGATTTGGGACTTCGTTTTACCCCTAATATAACCTAAAAATGAATTAGGAAATACTAGGGTGAAAAGACAACTTTACCCTTACTAAACTCCAGATTGGATTTTCCTCAGCTCAACAGCCCAACTTTCGAAAGGCATATCTCTCTCATAAGACATCGTATTTTTTGCTAACTCAGTGGCATCGGAAATATCTTCAGGGCTTTCCAACCATATAAGAACTCATCCAAACTCCTCCTAAGCTGGAAGTTATGGCAGTTTGAAAATGACCAAAACTCACTTTTGAAAGCTGAAAATTTTCCAGATTGTCTACTTATTTCCAAAATTGATTATTCTTGGTTTCTTAGCTTATTCTTAGTTAATTCCAGTTACGTGATGTTACAGTCAAGTCATTAGTATTAGTAACCATTTTAGGTAGTGACAAAAACATAAAATCTACTTTAAAATCTATGGAGAAAGTGAAAGTTAATCAAGAGAGGTTGAAATATTGCAGAATTGTCAGAAATCCTACACTGATGTTAGTAGAATTAACTTAGAGTTTTGAGTAGATGATTGGGTAAACTTGAAAGTTTCACACATGAATGGTGTTATGAGATTTGGTAAGAAAGGGAAACTTAGTCCCTGATATATTGCTCCTTACAGAATATACAAGAGGATTGGCAATGTAGCTTATGAGTTAGAGCTACCCCAAGAGTTAGCAGCGGTCCATCCGGTATTTCACGTCTCCATGTTGAAAAAGTGCATGGGCGATCCTTTACTCATCATACCTACTGAAGATATTGGTATTAAAGGTAGTTTATATTATAAATAGACTCATGTTCAGATTCTAGATCACCAAATTTGCAAGTTGAGAACTAAAGAAGTAGTATCAGTCAAAGTTCTGTGGAGAAATCAGTTTGTTGATGAAGCTACTTGGGAAGTTGAGGAGGATATGAAAAAGAGATACCCACATTTCTTTGTAACCTGAGAAGTTCCAAATTAATTTACTAATCCTTTTCTTGGCTTTTATTTTAAGCTGGGATGTTGTATATACATGTTTTCTTGTTAGGTGTTTGAGCTAGGTGTTAGATGTTACACCTTGTCCTACTAAGAGTAATTTCATTCGAGATGAATATTTCAAAGGGGGAGATATTGTAACACCCCGCTACTAGAAGGACTTAGAAGTAAAAAGAAATCGTTTTTGGAAATAATCAAATTTGGAAAGTTTGACAAAATTTAGCTAAGTATGAGTTTTGGGTCAACTTAAAATAACTAGCTCAGAATGTGTTAAGTGTGCGACAAGATGCCGTAGGAAAGATCTTTGAACTATCTTCTAACGCCATCGAGTTTGTTCAATTTTGAGGTTGTATGAGGGAGATATGTTCATTTGAAGTTGGGTTTTCTGAATAAGGAAAGTTAACTGTATTTTAAAGGGGTATATCTATCTTTTTACTACCCAATTAATTAAATCAATTTTTAGTAAATTATTTGGGGTCTAAAATGATTTAGTTCAGTTTACACAATTAAGAATTACGCTAGGGTTTTTAGAGAAAAACTCAAGAGGATACAAGTCAAGTATTCATGGAGATTTCATGGGGAATCGAAGTCATTTCTCCAAGGGTTGACCCCTAAAGAGGTATATGAGACTTTTATAGCGTTGGGTTCGTTCTCTCACGCGTCATCATGTTTATTTCAACGAAGTTCGTTCTAGAAAGTTAAAAGTTGATGATTATGAATTGTGTTCTTGAATATTGACTTTCGTTCTTGATTTAAGTTGGGATTGTTGAGTTATTGAGAAAATCGTGTCGATTTTAGTGTCATTTATGGATAGATTCTCGTGTACACATATACTGGGTATCTGAATCTAAAGATAATTTGAGAAAAAGAATCGAATTTAGGTGAATTGGGGTTAGAAAATAAAGAAGGAAAAGTCTGGAAAATCTGGGTACTAGACCTATTCTTCGGGATGGAAATTTTCTCTTCATTTCGCAGAGTGGTCACGGACCATTCTACCTCAAAATTTATTTTGCGACCAAATATTAAAATGTATCTCCGCGTCGCAGACTTGCTTCTAGATAGTGATTTGTTGATCATTTATCATGTTTAACTATCTAAAAATAGTCCCAAGCATCATGCGATCTTTCCTATCACAAATCATTACCTTGAATCCATGATTTCAAATTCAAGGAAAGTTAGGAGTCAAGTCAAGAGAAGTTTATTGAGTTTTTCAAAGGTCTTTTACAAATGTTTTAACTTTGTTTTAAGACTTGATTTTTGAGTTGAGTAAAGAGTAAAGACTGAAGATCATTTATTCAAAAGAGTATATCAAAACTATGTATTCACAAAGATTAAATATTTTCATATTTAAACAAGAAAGAAAACTTTAATTTCGAAAAGAGTGTTTCAGCTAAAAGAGTAAATGTTTTCACAATTAAGCAAGAGAGGAAACTTTGATTTCCAAGAAAGCCTTTGAGCTAACTTTTTAGCAATTATCTCAAATCACACAAAGAGTTGTGTTTTTAAACATATGAGCTAGTATTATATTTTGAAAGTAGTAATAGCACCGATATGGAGGAGAGTTTAGACAACTCCCACCCCATAAATCATGTAGTCATCACAGGTAGAAAAGGATCATACTTTTTAGATGATCTCTTAGTGCTTTTTAGCATAGACTAGTGGATCAACTTAGTAGTTAGGTTCTATACCCTTGGCAAGGTATAAGACGGTCCTGGCTATGTTGTATCATCACATTGATCTAAAGTAATGGTTGTCCGTTAGAGAAACTCCAACAAAATTATTTGTATATTATATAGACGGACTTAATTGTATTTTTATATGCATCTAGATATTATATTATATCGTTTCATACATACAAAGTTAATATTGCATTTATCAATACAGAGTGGTTATCCATGTTTTAGAGAATTTTTTTATAATGTGCTTATTTATACTGCTTTATATTGAAATGAGTTCAGTTGAGTTGAGTTGAGACCATTTTTATTCTTTCAGTTCCTTTCAAGCTTATGTCTTGTTTTAGTATTCTCCTCGCATGCTCGTACATTCAATGTATTGATGTCATTTGGCCTGCATCGTTTTATGATGCAGATACATCTAGTCAGGATCAATATCAAACGCATTGTGATTCTAGTTGAGCTTTATATTTGTTAGTAAGTCTCCTTGCTTCCAAAGGACCCCTTTTTATTGTTTTATTAGTTAGTTCATTAGGATGTCGTGGGTTTTGTCTCGACGTCCATCTCAGTTGTTAGAAGTTGTTTAGTTCATTTGTCATTATCTTGTTATTGGGTTATGTTGAATCTTGTGTTGCCATCTTGGCTAGTTGAATATTCTTTCAAGTCATTCTATTTTGAAACTATTTTCCTGTTGGTTATGTCTTCTACTATGAGTTGAGCTAGACCAAGGGTTCACTTGGAGTCAACGATGGTTCTCGAGTGACAGTCCCGCCCTGGATGTAGGGTCTGGGCGTGACTTAAACCAAGCATGAAAAACAAAATCTCAAGAACACCCATAAAAAATTCAAATCATTCAACCTCAAGAACACCCATAAAAAATTCAAATCATTCAACCTCAAGAACGAAATTACGGGTGAAATCTATATGATTGGCATGTGGGTGAATGAACCCAAATTTATGAAAACTTACATACCTCAATTTGACAAAACAAATTCTTGATTCACAAGAAATCTTGACCGTTCTTCCTTTTCTCCTCTTGAACTATCTTCTAAAATCCCAAGTGTAATTTAGGATTATGAAAAATGACCCAAATCAGTTTAGACCCTAAAATATTACAAAAAACATTTAAAACTGATGGGATAATGAAAATACTAAAATACCCCTCATTAATTCGGTTAAATTCTCTTAAATGTGCAAGTTGACTTCAAACCGCATATTTCACTCATCCGAACTCAAAATTTAGCAAACTCGATGGAGTTGGAATGAGGATTCAATTTCATTTGATATCTTGTGGGTCATCTAACACATCTTGTACTGAATGTTATGGTCATTTGAAGTTGACCCAAAACTAACAACTTAAGCATCACAACTTAAGCATAACTTGCCGAATTCTTGATTTGACTCTTTTAAAATTAGTTCTTTCTAAAATATTTTGTTCTAAGACGAAGGTGTTACATCATCGTCGTCGTCGTCGTCATCATCATTGTCATCATCATCGTCATTGCTGTTATTATTGTTATTGTTATTGTTAGTGTATGGTATTGTTATTGTTATTATTGTTGTTGTTGTTGTTGTTGTTGTTGTTGTTGTTGTTGTTGTTATTGTTATTGATGTTATTGTTATTGATGTTATAATAATAATAATAATAATAATAATAATAATAATAATAATAATAATAATAATAACAATAATAATAATAATAATAATAATTTTTTTTTAATTATTATTATTATTATTATTGTTATTGTTATTGTTATTGTGATAACATTATTATGTCTATGAAGGTAATATATTTAGCAACAAGATGAAAGTAGTGATAATATTATTATGTCTATAAGGTAATATTTTTAGCGATGAGATGAAAGTTTTGGCTACAAATTTAAAATTGTCGCTTATTTATTTATGTAAAGGTGAAACATTTTTTTGGTATATAAAAGGACGCTACAATGACAATATTATGATTGTTCAACTTAAATTTAAAGATAATAGATATCGTCACTATTTAGTTCAGTATTAGTAACCATTTTAGCTAGTGACAAAAACATACAATTGACTATAAAATCTTATATTTTATATGATAAACAAATTTATCACAAATACTATGCATTTCGAGATAGAAAAAAAAATCATAGTTAATATTTGATATAGAAATTTGCCGCCAGGAATACAAGTAAAACTTAATACAATAATTTAGAAATCACCAGGGTTTTGACTCATAATTTAACAAATTGATATATTAGCCTGTTTGTTCAAACTCTTGGCATGTTAAAAATACTTAATTTTTTTTTAAAAAAAAAGATATGTCTGAACAAGCTTTTAGAAAAAAATAAACTTTTATTCAAAAACTTTTTTTTTTCTTGGAAAAATACACTTTTAGAAGCATTTTTAAAAATTTAGTCAAACATCTTTTGTTGCTCAAAATGTTTTTAAAATTTATTCGTGAACATTTATTGACTAAGTCTATGAGGCTGCCGAGTTTTAAAAAATTTCCCACCACAGAATTACAAATTAAATGTACTTTTTAATATTTTTTGGAAAAATGCACAAGTATCCCCTCAACTTATGCTTGAAATTTCAGAGACACACTTATACTATATAAATGTTCTATTACCCCCGAACTTATTTTATAAGTAATTTTCTACCCTTTTTCGGCCTACGTGGCACTAGTTTGAAAAAAAAATCAACCAGCGTTGGGCCTACAAGATAGTGCCACGTAGGCCAAAAAGGGATAAAAAATTATTAATAAAATAAGTTTAGGTGGATAAGAGGACCTTAGTATAGTATAAGTGTGTCTCTGAGATTTCAAGCATAGGTAGAAGGGGTACTTGTGCATTATCCCATATTTTTTTGATAAACACTAAGTCAATAATTGGAGCTAGTATTAGATGGAAGCCTAAGTATATTTTTCCTTCAATTGCTTCTCAAGTATATTAATAATTGCACTCATACATTAATTATTTTAGAAAAGTTAGGCAAAAGACTAATTCTGTTTGGGCTCTAAACTAGTACAAGGTACATTGTATACTAGATATACATTATCCTAACATCTTACTACCATATTTAATAACAATTACTATTATTTTAGTCTCAATTTACGTGACCTTTTTTTAATTAGCAAAAAAAAAAAGACATATTTCCTTTTACAAATATTTAATTACACTATTAATATTTTACCTACATTCGGCTTCACTTATTCGACAAATAAGTCTACAAAATTGTACTTTTCTATTTAAAATTAAATACATATATTTTAGGAAAGTTTGGTAACATCACATAGTCTTCCTATATTTCTTAGGCGGAATTACTTGAGAGAACTTTATATTTGATTTGAATTCTCATTTAGATCATTCTACTCATAATTTTACCAAGTGAATACTTGAAGTTATTAAACAACGATATTTAAAATTCCTCTGACCATTAATCAAACTTACATGATATTTATTTAGCTGAATCACAGGGCCGACTCTTGCCTATAAAATTTAAGGCATTGGCCTTAGATTGGGAGCCTCAAATTTTTTATAAATAAAAAAGGGAAAATGCATAAGTATCCCCCTGAACTATGTCCGAAATCTCAGAGACACACTTATACTATACTAAGGTCCTATTACCCCCTGAACTTATTTTATAAATAATTTTCTACCCCTTTTCGGCTTACGTGACACTATCTTGTGGGCCCAGCACGTGTTGACAACTTTTTCAATTATAGTGCCACGTAGGCCGAAAAAGGGTAGAGAATTATTCATAAATTAAGTTCGAGGGGGTAATAAGACCTTAGTAAAGTACAAGTGTGTCTCTGAGATTTCGAACATAGATTGGGAGATTGTTTGTGCATTTTCCCAATAAAAAATTATGTATCTTGACCCCAGCAAAATAGAAAAAATCAAGGAAACATTATTTTGGATTCTTTCATTTTCTTCGTTAACACTCACATTATTTATCCTTTTTAACTCCTTTTGCATTTTGTTTCTTCAAATCTTTAATAGTTAGAGTAATACACTCTCAAAAATATGAATCAGTAATCGAAAAGTGTTGAACAAAGTGCATTATAATTTTTTTTTATTTCTTTGTTAATTTTCATATTAAAATAGGTATATCAAGTTATCAACTTTTTGAATTAAATTCTATGATTCTAACTCTTATCTTTAAAGTTTATGGACTCATTACTTATAGAATAATGTTAATAATTCATATAATAATTTTCAATGTATTTCAGTATTTAATTGATAAAATCTTACTTAAAAATAATAACTAAAAAAGTATTTGAAAAAAAACAAGATATTAAGTAGTAATTTACATCTAAAAATTTAAAAAAAAAATACAGATAAAGTTTATTTAGATTTTAGGCCTCTAATAAATATTTGGCTTTAGACCTCGAATTATGTTGAGTCACCCCTACTAAATCATATGAAATGCATGAATACATTCGTTTAAAAGCGAGTAAAAACAATAATTTTAATTTAAAATATTAAAATTAAAAAGAAATATATAACAATCAAAATAAAGGAAAAAACATTCCATCCCCATCTACCATTAAAGTCATAGATGAATTATTATTTTGCAAAAGGTAGGCAAATAGACTTGTGATTAGGCTCTAAACTACAGTCTACACTGCACATACACTATGTTTGATCATCACTTTCAATTAGTTACCATATATATATATATATATATATATATATATATATATATATATGGAAAATTGACAAAAACCTTTGTTGGGGATATTTTCATTTTGAAGAAATTTAAATAATATAAAAACCTCAGCCTTTTAAAGAACGGAGGAAAATATTTTGTAGAAAATGTTATCTATTTTCTCATGTTTCTAACACTATCTGAGACCTTTTCTCTACCAGAAAAATAAGTTCCTTAAAAATTATTATTTATTTAGTAAAAAGTGAGAAAAAAAATATTATTTATTTAGTAAAAAGTGAGAAAAATTAGATTTATCAAGTGACATTCCATACGAATTATCTAATACTCATCATCCGCCCAACAGTTCCGGAGCCACATGTACTTAAGGGGATATTCCTTCGTCGAAAAATTATATTAAATAGTTACGTAAAAATCATACTTTATATATTATATTAACATTCCTTAACTTCTTCGTGAATTTAGTTCTTTATATATTGACATTCCTTAATAAAACTTATGGCTCTGTCACTGTCACCCCACCCCCAACCCTAGCTCGTCACCTCACACTATATAACTCACTATGTTAACCTTAATAGTATTTGACTCGATTATATACAAATTCTTTTGGAATAATATTTTTTATTTATTTATTTACCAAATCGTATCAGAAAATAAGTAAGCTCCCACTTATTTTTCCAAAAAAAAATTCCTTAAACCAAACACACCCTATCTTACACCATGTGGTGGGATTGCCTAACTTTGTAAGCATGCCAATATATATATAGACGATAGTGTACATTCTTATTGGCAAATGTGAGTTCATTTTGAGACATAAAAAGGTATACATATATTTAAAAAAAATTGTCATATTTTTCAAAATAGTGGTAGAATTTTACCAACATATAGACAATAGTGTATGCTCTTATTATATAATAATATAGTGTTGAATATTATTCAACTTGTTAGTTTCCCTAACACACTTGACTTTTTTTATGTTCTCAGGTAGGACAATGGTGGCAACAAGATCCTTCAAGCTTGTTTTCTTACAACTTTGTTCATTATTGACCTTTTTATTAGCAAAAAGTGCACCTAATCAACAAAAGGACACTTATAATTATGATGAATACTTTGTTGAGAAAACAATTGTTAAGAATGCTGTGTCTAAAGGAGCAGGTAAATTCTTTCACTTATACAACTCAAAGCCCATCGAGGTGAACTCAGAATTTTAAATTTATGACTGTTCTGAATTTTATAACTATAATTTCAACTGTTAATCATACCCAGACTTCTAGCTCCGCCTCTAACTCAAAGTCTAATCTATGTGCAAGAAATTCTACTTAGTGTAAGGTACAAGACAAAAATTATAAATAAAACAGAATTTCCAGGCTCATAGATTCTAGACTAATTATGAATCGAAAGATACAAAAGATCTCTCTCTATGCTGTATTATATGACTTTCCGCAAAATTCTATATGTATTACGAGATCAAGTATGGAATTTTGTTTACTCACTTTAAATTGAGTATTCCTTCCCCTCCCTTTCCTGATATATAGGATTGGAAATTTTGTATTTTACATATCCAAATGATTGAATATATATGTATATGACTTAATTTAGATCATAACTTTTTTAATGAAAATTAACTTGATGCTCAATCAAACAATGTCACGTAAAATAAGACAGATGAAAACAATGTCCTATTTTAAAAGTGTCTTCTAGTGTTGTAACCTCATTTAGATGCAGTCTGCTTAGATGGAAGCCCACCAGCATACTACATGGATAGAGGATTTGGAGAAGGTGCTCAAAGCTGGATGATTCACCTCTCTGTAAGTTTCGGAGGATTATATTAATGATTGTTTATTCATTAACTCAGTCTATTTTAACAACATAATTCAAGCGGTCAAAATGAATTTTTTTTAAAGTTTTATATAAATATTCTTTGTAATAGTAATATTTTTGGCTTACGTACCAAAATCAAACACACCCTAGAATTTGTGCATTTTTTGTTATTATTATTAGGGAGGAGGATGGTGTAGAGATGTGAGAGAGTGCCAAAATCGTTCAACTACTTCTTTTGGTTCTTCAAAACATATGGTTCCATTCAAATTTAGAGGTCACTTCAGCAACAATAAAATTGCTAATCCAGGTAATTAATCACTAACAACTTAAATTAATAGGTGTAAGTTCAATTCTCACTATCCAAAGATATTTTAATTTATATTTTTCAGAACTAATTATAACCTTTATACAACGCAAAACATGTAGATTTGTTCAACTGGAACAAAGTTATGGTTGCATATTGTGATGGAGGAGCATTCACCGGAGATGTTGAAACAGTTGATCCTGTATGTTATATATATAGATTATAAAACAACATAATATTATAATTTCATTGATATTTACCATATGGTTTTATTTTATTGTTGTGAAAAGGTTAATAACTTAATACTCAATAACGCTTTTAGTCACATTTTCATGTTACAAAGGATATGATTATTCTCTTTACCAAACATATGTTGATTCAATCGGTGTGATTAATCAGACAAGTACCAAGAGCTTTTGGTAGACTACTTACATTTCTGAATTAGCATGCGACAAGTCCTTAGTATTAATATAAGTTTGTTAACCGCGTAAAGGTGCTATTATTCATTATTAGAGGTTATAAAAGCTTCAATTTATGTACTTACTTTTTTTTTGTTAATATTTAGGCTACCAATCTTCACTTTAGAGGTGCAAGAATTTTTTCTGCAGTGATGGAGGATTTGTTATCAAGAGGATTAAAGGATGCCAAAAATGTATGTCAACGTACTTTATTTAATTATCATACAGTTGTATAAATAACTATGTCACTCGAATTCTTCAAAAATATCAATAAACATATGTCAGATACTCTAAAAATATGCATTTTGGAGAGTCCAAGCAACACAATTAAAAAACTATTGCGTTTACACATACTAATAGAAGTTTAATTTTGTTGTACAATTAGGCTCTTCTTATTGGAAGTTCTGCTGGGGCATATCCAGCAATGTTATATTGTGATCGCTTCAGCAAATTATTGCCTAATACTCCGCGATTAAAATGCTTGACCGATAGTGGCTATTTCATCGATGTGTAAGACATTTTTATCTTGTTACATGATCAATTTTTGAATCTGATTCATATGTTGTAAGAATCACATTATACAATTTGTTCTGTTTTTTCAGCAACAAGAATCTTCTAAAGGGAAAAGGCTTTGAATCAATCTATAACGCGCTTGTTACTTTACATGTACATAATCTCCTTTCGTATTTCTTCTTGTTTCATTTTATATTACTCAAACAGACAATTCTCGTGACTAGAGGTGTCAAATGAACGAATCAAAAAATAAATTGATGAGTTCATATATGCAGGGGTCTGCCAAAGCACTACCAAAATCCTGCACTTCAAGAATGAAGCCAGAATTGGTACAAATTGTTACTAGATTAATTTTTATTCTTGTAGATTAAAGTTGATATTATTACTGAAAATTATCGCGATGCATTTTTTGCAGTGTTTCTTCCCACAAAACATGCAACAATATATCAAAACGCCACTTTATACAATCATGTCACCATTCGATATAGTTCAGGTAATTATATTGTACTATATACTTGTCAAGTTTTATTTCTCGAGGGTTAAACTAAACGAATTTTGACTAATAAGTTGTATTGTAGGTTGGAACTTCATTAGGCGATTATTACAATGCCATAAAACAGAATAATTGCTCTGCTAATCAAAAGAAAAACCTTAGAGGTTAGATTACAAATAATTTTTTTTTTCCCAATGTTGTAATTTTCTAATTATTTGAGTTATTTTATTTCAGAACTTAGATTGGAGTTGTTAAGTAAATTGCCCAATGCAAGTGACACAAAATCAAGAGGAGCTTTTATTGACTCTCAATTTCATCATACTAGACTTCAGAGTTACTGGAATCCACAGAATGTCAGTGTGGTGAATAATGTGGTATGACGTTATTTAGTCTGTCGTCACATCTTTTTTAAAAAATAATTTAACTTTCAAAAGCATTTTTTTTCTTTCATAAACTTTGTGTGTGCCTCGTGACGCTTATTAATTTAGGTTTTTATGCAGACAATGATAAAGGCATTTGGAGATTGGTACTTTGACAGGCAGTATTATTATCTCATAGACAAGCATGACTTGCCAATCCCATAAAATGATATGTAATATATTAAAAAGTTGTTAAATAAAGCATATGCTAATTATTCAAGTTCTTGATATACATGTATTTTGCAGCAAGTTTCTAATGTATATCATATATATGGATGTTGATGTTGAAGGGCATCTAATTTTATTGATGTCCACGAAGTGATGCCTAGTAAGCACGAAAACATAACTTTCATAGATAACAAAATGTTCTTACAATACATACAATACTACTAGGAGTGGTCTTCCTCTATTTGAATACTTTTCAGTCTTTCAGAAGCTAAAACAAACTTAGTATCATAAGAGTCCGTTTCTTTATTTAGTGCACATTGGACATGAAGGACTTGATCGAGGTCGAAATTGTAGTACATGGAGCTCTCTTTTGAGTTTAACTCGCTGGAACAGACACTGCATTTGATAGCTGCCATCTCACCATCATATGGATACGAATAGAGAAGTTTATAAGAAACTTTCTTATTTGTGCCAAGGGTAAATGTCATGGGAGCACCAGCACAGGAACGATGGAGACTGAATTTACAAGTAAAGCAACGGTATGTTGCACCGTTTTCATGACCACAAGCTCTGCATTCGGCCTTTGGCTGATCGTTATAGCTAGCGAGTATAAGGGGGTGATTTGGGTGAAAATGATGTTGTTGTTGGGTTTTATTTGCCCTGATTTCTTACCATAAATAGGTTTTCCTTTGAGGAAAAGGTTTTGGATTTACTAATCCTTCTTCTGGTAGGAAAAGGTTTAGAACTCTATAAATAGAGGTTTGTTCCTTCTAACTTAATCAGCATTCACAATGTAGTCTTAAGGGCTTTGAGAGTTTTGGTTAGGGGGAGAATTTATGGGTCACAAGCTTGATATGTTATCACTTGTGTGAACCTCCCATGTATTCCGAGTGAATTGGTTGATGTTGTTTCTCTCTGTATTTTGTACTCTCATATTTATAGTGGATTGCTCATCTCCTTTGTGGACGTAGGTCGATTGACCGAACCACGTTAAATCTTTGTGTCTTTTGGTGTATTTCTCGTTGTCTTCTTACTCGTAATCTTTTGAGATTTGCTTTGCTAGCTTCCGCATTTACACCTGCTTATATTTCGGTCCTAACAAGTGGTATCAGAGCCAGATTCAATGATGGAGTCAGGTTAAGTGGTTCGATAATCGATGATTGAACCATGTTCGAAAGAGGTGTTCATCTTGGCAGGTGTAGTTCTAGCCGCAACCTTTTTTGACAGTAATGAAGATTTTTGTTGGAGAAATTATTTCAGAGAGGTTCTCTGTGTTGAGACATAAATTTTGCAAAGGAGATTATGGAGAGGAGAAGCAAGTTGTTGAAGATTAAGTGAAGAAGGTGGACAAATTTATTTTGTCAGAAATTCAGGCCAAGGGGGAGATTTGTTGGGTTTTATTTGCCTTGATTTCTTACCATAAATAGGTTTTCCTTTGAGGAAAAGGTTTTGGATTTACTAATCCTTCTTCTGGTAGGAAAAGGTTTAGAACTCTATAAATAGAGGTTTGTTCCTTCTAACTTAATCAGCATTCACAATGTAGTCTTAAGGGCTTTGAGAGTTTTGGTTAGGGGGAGAATTTATGGGTCACAAGCTTGATATGTTATCACTTGTGTGAACCTCCCATGTATTCCGAGTGAATTGGTTGATGTTGTTTCTCTCTGTATTTTGTACTCTCATATTTATAGTGGATTGCTCATCTCCTTTGTGGACGTAGGTCGATTGACCGAACCACGTTAAATCTTTGTGTCTTTTGGTGTATTTCTCGTTGTCTTCTTACTCGTGATCTTTTGAGATTTAATTTGCTAGTTTCCGCATTTACACCTGCTTATTTACGGTCGCTATTGCCCATGTTCCAGCCAAAGGCCCATGGCCTAATCCTACTTGGAAAAAGATTGGAATTATTCTCTTTATTTGGTTTACAATTCTATTAGGAAAAGGATTGGAATTGTAATCCTATTTGTAGTTGGTTTTGGCTTTGTAAGGAAAAGCACAACTCTATAAATAGAGGATGGTCTTGAGAGAATAATTCAATTGCTCATTGGTATTGTCTTTGAAAGACAATAGAACATAAGAGATGTTTTTTGAGAGAGCTTTCAACAAGAGAAAAGAGAGAAGAAAAAGGGTTCTTTTGCTGCAGTCTTTTTCTCCGACCAGCATCATTCCGATCGTGTTTTCCTATTAACTAACCGTTGGATTGGGCTGAAATTTGGACTGACTGTTCCCGACATCTTGGTGGTTGATTTGAACGGTTGAGATCAGATTCGGAGATCAGCAAGATCCTGTTTTAGGTCCCGAACAGAAACTGGGTTTGGGTGGTGTTTCTTTCTATTTATCTTTTGTTGGTGTAGCTATTGTTTGTTCTCTTTTGGCACTTGTTGTGTAGCCATTAGAAGAGTATTTGTAACCCTCTTATTGGTATAGTGAAGCAATTTGGATCTTGTCGATCCCGTGGTGGTTACCTTCGGTTTGAAAGGTTTTTCCACGTTAAACTTGGTGTTCTTTATTGTTTGATTTTCGTTTTCATCTTTTTCGTCACAACAACTGGTATCAGAGCTAACGTTATCTATATGGAGGGGAATATGAGCAAGATGGTATGTCTAAACGGAAGAAACTACAACATATGGAAAAGCAAGATGAAAGATCTATTGTTCGTGAAGAAGATGCATCTTCCGATTTTTTCTGCTCATAAACCCGAGAATGTGACCGATGAAAATTGGGAATTTGAGCACCAACAAGTATGTGGATATATAAGACAATGGGTTGAAGATAATGTTCGCAACCATATTGTGAATGAGACACACGCTAGAACATTGTGGGAGAAGTTGGAGACGATTTACGCTTCAAAAATTGGCAATAACAAGTTGTACTTGTTAAAGCAATTGATGACCTTTAAATACAAGGAGGGCAGTCTTCTTCTTGATCATATAAATGATTTTCAAGGTATTCTTGATCAGCTATCAGGAATGGGTGTTAATTTTGATGATGAAATACAAGGACTTTGGCTTCTTAATACTCTACCGGATTCTTGGGAAACTCTTCGTGTTTCTTTAACAAATTCTGCCACTGGTGGAAAGGTGACTATGGAATATGCAAAGAGTGGTGTGTTTAATGAAGAGGTTAGAAGAAAATCTCAAGACACATCTTCACATTCAGATATTCTATATACAGAAGATCGAGGGAGACATAAGACAAGAGATCCGAGGAGTAGAGGTGAAAGCAGAAGCAAGTCAAAATTAAATAATCCAAATATTAAATGTTATCATTGTGGAAAGAAAGGACATATTAAAAGATTTTGCAAACAATTGAAGCAAGATCTTAAAGAAGGGAAGAAGGAAGAAAACAATGAAAATAATATTGTTGCTGTTGTCCAAGATGACCTTCTCTTCGCTTGTGATAAAGACGTCATCAATTTTGTTTCTCAAGATACAAGTTGGATAGTAGATTCTGGAGCCACATCACATGTCACACCAAGAAAAGACTTCTTTTCATCTTATACTTCTGTTAACTCTGAGGTGTTAAAGATGGGTAATGCAGGTGAGGTTAAGGTGTTTGGTGTTGGCACTGTTTGTTTGAAAACCAATACTGGTTCAACGTTGGTCCTTCAGAATGTCAAGCATGCTCCAGACATTCCAATAAATTTGATCTCTAGGACAACTAGATGATAATGGCTATCATAATGACTTGTGCAATGGCCAATGGAAGCTCACCAAAGGCTCATTGATTTTAGCTCGAGGAAGAAAGCATTCAAATTTATATATGACACAAGGATCGATTCTTGTTGACTCTATAAATTTGGTCGAGAGCGAGGCTTTATCAGAATTGTGGCACAAGAGGCTTAGTCATATGAGCGAGAGGGGGATCACCTATTTGGCTAAGAAGAATTTGCTTGCTGGTATGAAACAAGCAAAGGTGAAAAGATGTGTTCATTGCTTAGCAGGGAAACAGAAAAGAGTTTCTTTTCACAGTCATCCTCCTTCAAGAAAGTCTGAGCTATTGGAGCTAGTACACTCAGATTTGTGTGGTCCTTTCAAAGTGAAGTCAAAAGGTGGTGCACTTTACTTTGCTACTTTCATTGATGATCATTCTCGCAAGATTTGGGTATATCCTTTAAAATCCAAAGATCAAGTGCTTGATGTGTTTAAACAGTTTCAAGCCTTATCTGAGAAACAAACGGGAAAGAAATTAAAATGTATTCGCACTGATAATGGTGGTGAGTATATTGGTCCCTTTGATAACTACTGCAAATCGCAAGGAATTCGTCATCAGAAGACTCCTCCAAAGACTCCTCAATTAAATGGCTTGGCAGAGAGGATGAACAGAACTTTAGTTGAGAAAGTTAGATGTGTGCTTTCAGAGGCTAAACTTCCAAATTCTTTTTGGGCTGAAGCACTTAACACTGTTGCTCATGTTATCAATTTGTCTCATGCTGTTGCTTTGGATGGTGATGTTCCAAACAGAGTTTGGTTTGATAAGGATGTCTCTTATGATCACTTGAAAGTGTTTGGGTGTAAAGCTTGTGTGCATGTTCCAAAAGATGAGAGGTCAAAATTGGATGTTAAAACTAAGCAATGCATCTTCCTTGGTTATGGTCAAGATGAGTTTGGATATCGCTTTTATGATCCAATTGATAAGAAGCTCATTAGAAGTCGTGATGTTGCGTTCTTTGAAGATCAAACTATTGAAGATATTGACAAGACTGAGAAACCAGATTCTCAGACTGATGAGAGCTTAGTTAATGTTGATCCAATTCCTATTATTGATACATCTTTTGCACATGAAGGAACTCAAGATAATGATCAGAGTGTAGAACATATAGATGTTCCTACTGATGATGTTGTGGTTGATAATCAACCAACTCGTGTTGGGATGATCGCTTCGGATGCTCTAGAAACCTCTTGTAGAAGATCTACTAGAGAGAAGAGAAGCTCAACACGTTATTCTCATAATGAGTATATTCTATTGACTAATATCGGAGAACCTGAAGGTTATGATGAAGTCATGTTAGATACTCATAAAGATAAGTGGAAAGAACTCATCGTAGACAAGCATGAGTTTTGTAGAAGTGTGGCAGGCAGGAAGCCTGTCAAAAGTTCCTCCACTTGAAGTCCATTTGGCCCCTTGGCTGGAGGGGGAGTTTGTTGGGCTATTGCCCATGTTCCAGCCAAAGGCCCATGGCCTAATCCTACTTGGAAAAGGATTGGAGTTATTCTCTTTATTTGGTTTCCGATTCTATTAGGAAAAGGATTGGAATTGTAATCCTATTTGTAGTTGGTTTTGGCTTTGTAAGGAAAAGCACAACTCTATAAATAGAGGATGGTCTTGAGAGAATAATTCAATTGCTCATTGGTATTGTCTTTGAAAGACAATAGAACATAAGAGAGGTTTTTTGAGAGAGCTTTCAACAAGAGAAAAGAGAGAAGAAAAAGGGTTCTTTTGCTGCAGTCTTTTTCTCCGACCAGCAACGTTCAGATCGTGTTCCCGATTAACTAACCGTTGGATCGGGCTGAAATTTGGACTGAGTGTTACTGACATCTTGGTGGTTTATTTGAACAGTGGAGATCGTATTCGTAAGTCAGCAAGATCCTGTTTTAGGTCCCGAACAGAAGCTGAGTTTGGGTGGTGTTTCTTTCTATTTATCTTTTGTTGGTGTAGCTATTGTTTGTTCTCTTTTGGCACTTGTTGTGTAGCCATTAGAAGAATATTTGTAACCCTCTTATTGGTATAGTGAAGCAACTCGGATCTTGTCGATCCCGTGGTGGTTACCTTCGGTTTGAAAGGTTTTTCCACGTTAAACTTGGTGTTCTTTATTGTTTGATTTTCGTTTTCATCTTTTTCGTCACAACAGTTGTATCCTTCGCGGAAGAGGGAAACAAGTCTCGTCGATGAAGTAATTGCATAGCTGGCAAATGTAACCGGATAAATCCTGACTTGAACATATGCAGCAACTCCTGATTGGCGTCTCATTCGTTTGTTTGATTGCTTTTAACGGATGGCGGTGGCTGAAGTGTATAACTTCCCCTAGCTTTTCGAGTATCTGTTGTTGGTCAGGGAAGCTTTTTCGGAGGAGCAACGATTTCTGTACTTCAGATAGGAAATTTTGATCTCCTATAACTCCAAGTTCTTCTTCAGCAGCACACTCGAAATGACAGATGTAATCAAACTCGCGATTATAGAAAAGCCAAGCGGATTGTCTATTCATAACTTGGTTACAAATACAACATAACACGGCTGCCCCTTCACTTTTTAACGGAAAGGAAGTAAAGAGATCGAGAGGGTATTTTACCTTACGGATCAATCTCGTCGTCACAGAAGCACATTCAAGATGAAGATCAAATTTACAAAAATCACAATGATAGTAAAATGAAAACAATGAGTTGTCATAACCACATGCTACACAACAGAATTCACCTTCCATTTTCGAATGCCAAAGAGCGATTGAAGGAATGGGAAGAAGGGTGAGTGAGTGCATAGGATGAAAATCATGTCGAATTCTTTTAGGAATGTTAGAGCATACCTCATGGAGAAAGTAACGACAACAATTACAACCATAAGCTACCCCGGAAATTGTAATAGCACACATATTGCATCTTATAACTTCTGTTCCTTTGAGATGAAATCTTAGCAGAGGATGTCTGTGGCTGAAATGCAACAGATCACCATCACGAACACGAGGAGGCGTTTTTGACACACAACTTTCCTCTTCCTTTGCAATCAATTTATAATAGCTTGTTATTTCTGTTTGTATCTTTTTCTGCCTCTGCCTAAATCTGTACAGAACAGCTTGTTGGCCTTTTGCTTCATCCAACTGATCTTCAGCATCTGATTTTTCGTTCGTAACGATTTCTATCTCTCTTTTTTTGGGCTGAGACATGTTCTGAGGATGATGAATTAGCAATTGAAGAAGAAATTTGAGCAGACAATAAACCAAAACAATAGTTGGTAGCAATATAGAAAGGCCTAGTAAATAACTGAATTCCAAATTGTTATCATCAAATCGTAAACATAGCATCTTCTTGTCGTCTGGCATCACTAGATATTACTACTTGATTATTGTTCTTCAAGAATTGATCATAATCTTTGAAATAGCATAGGACAAGTGAAATTATTGAAGAAGCAAAAAGCTAAAGAAGCCAATAAGTCAAAAGTGCAAAAGGCAAAAAAGTAGAGAAAACAACGAAAGATTATTGTTCTACAGTGCTTTTGAACTTTGTTTAGTAAGGATGTCAATTTCAAATCCTACTATTCAATTTTGTTTTGAAAATGACCAGTTTTAACCTTTCTTCTCTTATGTTTCAATAATTCACAGGCTAAAATGATACAGTATTTTAGATGAGACCTTGGGTTATAGAGTAAGCTTCTCAAACAGTAACTCTAGTAAAGAAATTGAAGCAGTCACTTTTTGTTTGACATAATATATAAAGGCATAATACATAAAGGCATAATACATGTATTGGATCCTAAATTTGGTTTCAAGTTTTAACTTTGACCTCCAACTTTTATAGTACACAAACAAACACTTTAACTATCCTACCTTTAACTAAATAAACATGCAATTTTTGGAGCCAAAGAGAGTGAAATGCAATCGCTCCCACATGTATTAGTGAGCCACTCAATGATTGATAACTAATTAAATATTTTACACGTCATCTTAGAATAAAAAAATAAAAAAAATGAGATTTTTATTTGGAAATGTAAAAATATATATAAAAGGGATTCATTAAGGGTAGAATTGTCATTTCAACGTTTTTTTTTTCGTTTTGGGCCTTAAAAAATTTACCTCACTCGCGCTAAACACGTGCAGATCACGCGTTTTGCTAGGTAAGACTCGCGTGTTTATTTATTAAAAGGTTGGATAGTTAAAGTGTCTGTTTGTGAACTATGAAAGTTGGAGATCAAAGTTAAAATTTGAAGCCATGTTTAGGGTCTAATATATGTATTATGTCATACATAAATATGCCCTTTCACTTGGCTTCAAATCACATTTATGCCCTTCAACTTTGGATGTGCACAAGTAGACATTTGAATTTGTATAAAGTTGAACAAATAGACACACATGTCCTAAATGACATCCTACATGTCATTTTTTATTCTACGTGTATTGTGTCATGTAGTACTCATGTGTCTACTTATTCAATTTTATACAAGTTTAAGTGTCTACTTATGCATATCCAAAGTTGGAGAACATAATTGCAAAATAGGGCCAAGTTAAAGGGCACATTTATGTATTATGTCATATATAAAAATGATCCTTAACGTGATTTCATCTAGCAACAATGACCTTTAACTTTGACAATGTATAAGTAGATACTTTAACACCCCTAAAGTGGGATATTTTATAGTTATTGAGCATTATTACATTGTTTTGGGAATAGTATTAAGCACCGAGTTAGAAAAGGGTTAAAGATAATTCAAACCTCATAACTACACCGTCAATATAGGATAGGACCATGCCATTGGTTCGGGAGGCTCCTCAGAAAGTCCTTGATAACGGCTCAAAGATTGAATTCATTAGTTTAATCTGTCCTTTACCCTGACAAGGTATAAGATGACTCTAGCAACATGGCAAGACATTGTATCATCATGATGCTCAAAGTGATGGTTATCGGTTACAGAATCACTAAGAAAAATAAAATTATATTATTTTCTGTATTTGCTATTATAGTATATATTCAATTTTAAAGTTTTGATGTTAAATTATACCCGCATATTTTACTATTCAGTTGATCTTGTGTTAGTCTATATTCAGATTTACTCATTTCAGCTCACTATACTAAGTTTTAGACAGTTGTTTTACTCAACTATTAAACATATAATACATTTCCTGTGCAAATGTCATTCGGCCCTGCATCATTTTATGATACTGTCATGAGTATCTTGATCTACATCATTTTATGATACAAATCAAAGTACTTATGACAGTAGACACATTATTAATACTATTTTCATCCAACTTTGATGAGACCTCCTTACTTTCGGAGAGCTACAATTTATATTGAGTATTATAATTAGTTGGTATATATATATATATATATATATATATATATTGTAAACAAAGTATTTAGCTAGCCTGAGATCTTGTCCTATCTGAGTCAAATTGGTCTATCTCTTGTTTGAGCTCAACTCTTCCTTCTCTTAGTTGTATAGCCATATTGTAAGACTATCAAGGAGAGACCTTTTAAACTTTAGAAGTTGAACTTGTTTCGCTGACCATGATTTGCTCACTATCTCTGCGTCTTCATAACTTCTTTCTTTTAAGGAATGACTATATTCTTCTAATTGAGTCTTAGATAGACCTGTAACAAGTAGATTATAAGTGTCAACCTTAGCTTACATTTCCGTGAGTCTGGAATGACTTATTTTCATGGCTTCCCTTATTTCTTCTTGTTGCTTTAGTAGTTTCTTTAATAAATCAATAATGTGAGCCTCTTGTTCCGCATCCTCCACATGCCAACATCACAAATAACAGAAGAAACACAATAGGGGCTCACGAAGAGTTAGGACAACTAATGTTCATCTTGACCATCGCATATATGACATACATTCCATTCAAAAGATTAGCTAGGTGCGAACAACTCGCTCTTTTGAATAATATGACATTTTGACGTTCAAGTGGGATACTCCACAACACTTACAAGGATATCTATAATTCTACCAATATCTATCCCAGTTATGATATCAAAAAGAGTATCAAAATACTGAAATAACAAGAAATATTTATACAAAACAATATAAGATGTATAAAAGCACTTGCAAAAATAAAAAGTAAAACTTAGAAATTAGAAATTTGTTTATTTTTCAAATCCAAGGAAATGGAGCTAAAATCTTGTTGTGTCCAAATGCATACGCAAGTGTACGTGGTCGTAAAAGCAATATAGTAGCTCTTTGTAGGAGTTGGATGTCGAACTCACATGCATGGATAAGATTCCTTGGCAAATAACTAACTCAAGTTAAATTATTAAGACAATCAAGTGAGATCGTAATCAAAAGAAAGTTCATGTATTGTACTTCTAACATAATGTAAATCAAGAGGGGAATTCCGAGGTCAGGCCTTACTTCATAACCATGTATAAGACTAATTTCTTCATTGATTAAGTTAATATATCCTAGTTGTTGATTCACATGATTGATAATATGATCATGGCCTCACACCCCTCTACCCGTCTACAATAATTGGACATCTAACTACATCGTTGAGCGGGATAGGTCAACCAATTTTGGTGCACTAAGCTATCTACCCATATTTCAACCAAAAGAGGTGATCTAGCAGGTATCGTTTATTCCTTGTAATGTTATTACTACTTCTTGCCTGCCACAGGCTCAATCGATTGAGCTTGTTGACTTCTATCTAGAACAGGTCTCTCATTATCATTGGATGTATAACAGGTAGTTGGGTAGCACAAGATCCCAGAAGTTGTATATAAAAGTCTATGATCTTGTTTTGGGCTATTCTACTCTTCAGACTTGCATGAAAGTAAGTTGTGTTTCCATTCCCAATTGTAGCCATTGCACTATTGACTTTTGCTTTACTATGCTTTCTTCAATATTTAGCCATTTCTATAAATTATCCTTAACCTCTTTTTCAAGCTCTATGATATTTTGTATTTGTGCAGGCTGCCTCATAGTACTCTGCAAGTCATGTAAATGTTGTTTATACATTCTTTACTCTTTCTTCTACTCCATGAAATTTAGAGGTATTCAGTTCTTTCAGTGCTAGTTTCACACTCTTAAGTTTCCATCACACCTCATACATTGTACCAGTGTTACTCCATGAACTTCTAATGCTTCACTAGATGATTTAGAAACTTGAAAAGCTTATGTGTTCTACTCTCCTCCTGTGTCAAAGTAACATGTAGAGGTGAGTGATCTGAGCATCCTGAGTCCATTCTATGTACTTCCAATGGTTGCATATCTAGTTGCCATATAGCATTCACTACATCCCAATCAATCCTGATATATGTGTGACCTTACTCCATGTAAACTCCTTACCATTTTCCCTTTAGAATTTCCATACCTATCAAAAAAGAGTCAAAGTCCGTAGTTTCAGCTTTATGGACTATATATAGAGCCAACCATCCTATTCTCAATTCTATGGATAGCATTATAATCTCCCATAGACGGTCATGACCCATGTTGTCCTAGATCAATGCTTCTTTGTTTTACCTATAGTCTCTTTCTATCCTTAATGGTATGCAAACAATATACTGCTATAAAGAAAAACTTGCTATTTAGAAATCTGATTATCACATCCGAGTGGATATATTTTTCATCAATTTCCACTAGTTCACACTCCATGACTAAAGGATCCCTTATGATCCAGATTCTCCCTTTAATTATTGCAACTATAGTTATATATTTTGACCCACCTTGGTGTAATTATTTTCAGTACTCTGGCTGCTTGATGTTCTTTCACCTTATGTTCAAGTAATGCTAAGAAAATAACATTATGTGTTCTAATAAACCATTTAAATTCCTTCTGCTTATGAACTTTATTCATACCCCTAATGTTCCATGCTACTAGCTTCATAATTAAGTATTTAGAATAGTATGCCTTCCAGACTGTCACGCTCCGAGCTAACCCCCGAGACGCGGACACGGGACCTAGGATCACAAGTGACCCCAAGCTAACCCTGCTAACATGACATGAGCATACTAAGAATAATAATAACTGATGCGGAAGCTAATCATAAGTAAATCTGAAATGATGGGGAATACACATATACTAACAACTGAATATATGAAATATGAGAGTTTAATACAAGAGAAATATCAAACCCAAATACTAAGTTGAATCTATTTATGTCTGAAATAAACCTCTAAACTGACTAAAAATGTTGCGACATGCTGCAACTAAATCTAGACAAACTGAAACTAAAGACTAAAAGCGATAAAGATAAACATGTCACTAGTCCTCGAAGAATGAGGACTCACCATTGATGCTGCTGAACCGAAGATCGAGAACCAATCTATGCATGATCTGAGTACTTGAAAGATACTGAGCATGTAGAATAGAGTAAAGCGAAATTAAACATATAACTGACCAAGTGGTAAAGCAAGAGCATAATTTGAACATAATATAGATATTGTATATTGAGCTAACTAAAGGTAACCAATTTATAACATGTTGAAACTGAAAACTGACTACACTAAAATGTCGTAAATGCAATGGAGTCTGATTGAACTATAAGAGCTACTAATAATTGATAATAAAACCACATGAGCTAAATGTGGAGTTCGATGTATACGCCCCATCTAGAGGACCCAATATACCCTGCCAGATATATAGAGGCATGCTGGCGTGATCACTAAAATGATGCCCACATAGGGGACTTACAACCTACGTGGCTTGTAGTTCTAGGACTATTCGGGTACGCAGAACCCTAATTCAACACTGTATTATGTTACTACCAATAGATTAAGTGATGAACACATCATGACATAATTTTTGTATTTTACCGAATAGCTCAAACTGACATGCAAACTGAGAATGCACAATAATATACTGATAATGACACATTCAAAAACTGAGACATGTATATCTGAAATACGTGACCTAGCATGTGTAATTCACGAACAAAAGAAATACATAATTAGGGTTTTGAGAGTCATGCAAGAAACGAAGTAATAACATGATGATTTGATTTGGAAGAGGTAAATAACTAATTCATGATACTTTGTTGAAGTTCTAGAAATCCTAGGTCTAGTAATGATAAAGCGAATCAAGAATCTGACTGAAATCTAGGGATCTAATGGGAGAAAGGAACCCACTAGTGAAATCCCACATATCTAGTGACGAATTCCACGGAGACATATTTCTATTTTGGGGGTAGAATGGATGGAACCTTATTGTGTTCTTGAACTAGGGTTGCTCGCCTCTTTCTCCTCTTTCGCTTCTAAATTTATAAGTTTGGATGTATGACTTTGATAGGTAATTTCTAGTTATGTATCTAGGTAGATTAGGTGTCCAATGAATAGGGAAAAATACCAAAATAACCCTACTCCAAAATCGGACAGGCCGACCACGGCCACTTTCACGGACCGTGAAGTGGGTCGTGGTCTTAACTTGGTTCGCTGGCTACTGGGTTTGGGGGCCTTGTCTACGAGCCCTACCAAGACCCATGTGGAGGATCACGGACCGTGAAGGTCCTCGTGGTCCTCACTTGGCATGAGGTTTGGAGGCTCTAGTCTGGGGACTACTAGATAGCCTTCACGGACCACCCCACGACCCATGTGAAGGACCACGGACCGTGAAGGTCCTCGTGGTCCTTACTTGGGTGTGGTGATCTGAGGGACTAGCTGGGGGGGCTACTGCCTCGACGTCACGGACGCCACCACGGCTCATCGTAAAGACCACAGATCGTGAAGGTGCCCGTGGTCTGATATTTGGGCTTGGTGAAGTCCAAGTCATGACCACTGGCAGGTCAACGGACTGTAGACCCTATAACGGTCCGTGAACCTTTCCATGATTCACTGGTTCAGGTAAATTTCAGCAAAGAGAAAATTCTGCTCTAGGTTTTCGAGTTGTTACATAAACATTGCTCTGCTAGCACCCTTTCCTCCACCACCTGCTTCCACAAGTCTTGTGTCATGATCATGAAGTACACTGAAATCATTTGTAGTGTTGAGAAGTCTCTAATCTAGGTTCATCCCTCGTTTAGCTGCAGACTAGCCTCTAACTTCCTTCCTTGATGTCAACTGATGTGTCAGATCCTTGTCAGGTTTATGTAGGGTCATCGTATACCCAAGTTCACGATTGCCATTTGTCTCTTGATTATTATTACTACTAGAAATATCAGTTGTATTCACTGATACATTCCCCTTAACTACTTGGCCTCCATCAGAACGGTGCTTCCATTCCATTATTTTCTTCCCATGTCTAGCTTTAGGCCTGGCTTCTGCATCCTCCTTATTCAGGCACTTATTATGTCCTATGGTCAGGCATGTTGGACAGTATGTTGGAACCTATTCATAGTTGATGACATGTGTAAATATTCTACCATTAAGACCTCCACTTTTAGTTCTGTTGGTAGAGTTTTAATGATATCCATCTCAATGAGTAATCTAGCATATGAGATTTGATCCACCTGTGTGGTATATTCATCTGCATAAGAAACCTCATCTCTATCCTCAAGCTTAGTGAACTTCACAATAAAATAGCCACCATTATGGTAATATACCTTTGGCTTCATAATAAAATTTTAGTTGGTTGCGATATACGTTTCTAGTGCTGCTATTGTAGGATCAATACCAACCACATTGAGGATTAGTACATGCTTCCATCTTCGGTTTCGAGGTCCACCTCTACTTTGGGAAGCTCTACCACTGTCTCACCATTGCTCACTATATGTGCTACGTACTGTAATGTCATTCCTTGCACTGCTGATCGATTCCCTTGAAATAGATTCAACCATTTTGTCTTCTCCGGTGATTCAATACACACATGCTTCATCTCTGTAACTAGATCCACGGGGATTTTAGTTGGCGCATTTTCTCCACTTGGCTGGTCTTTAGTTATCATCCCCGTCACAATCATAGAGTTTAGCTCTGGGGTTTTAGTGTTCAGAATTGGGGTTTTAGGACTCTACAATACTGGTCATTGATCTTGCCCCACCAAGTCAAGTGCATTTGTCACCTACATTTGTCACCTGCATTTGTGCTTTGTCTTCGACAATAGTGGTCATCTTCTTCCCCCTACCACTCGCCATTTCAAACGTGACTCACTTTAGCTCACCTAATGTGCGTCGATAGAGAAGTGAAAAAGCAGGGATTGTATATAATTATAATTCTTGAAAGATTGCGATTTTTCATGACTCAAGCCTTAATTTCTTTATTATTAACAATTGGGGAACAAATCCTCCCTCTTTTGTTGTATATATTTAACATGTCCTTGATGAAGTTACATCCAGTTTATGTCGCTTCAAGAGGTCAGTACTATCGACTACTTGCTCTTTTGAAATGCTAACACCGAGTGTACTTTAACAGTAGCACATAACTAAAATTAGTTCAGGCCTAACCCATCAGTGGCCCCTTAAAGTTGGCATCAACTTTCACTTGGACATCCTAACAAAGCTTTGTTCATTTTAAGCACCTCATGCCAAACCTCATTGTGTCATTTTGACATTTTTTATATTTTCAAACTTTTAAGTGTGTACATCCAGACGCCTCTTATGTGGAAAAATTTAAAACTTAGTTTTACTTTATTTCTTTTCTTAGCCAAACCCATGCCCCCACCTATTTTATTCTTCTTCTTGTGCCTCCTTCCCCTTCTCATCTTCTCCATCAAAAAGGCAAGAACATAGGTTAGTTCACAAAGTAAAATACGTTGGCAGAATAAGCTAAATCATATCAAATTGAAAAGTTTTTGTATGACATTTAAAAGAAGTTGATTTTTTGTGCTACTGCGATTGAGATTTACAATGAAGGATATGTAAAATAAATTTCTTTTTTTTTCATTGGAGGCTGTTGTTTATTTCCTTTTATCCCTTGAAATCAATTTAATTTTGTAATTTCGATGGAGAAGGTAAGAATGTAATCCATTTGAAGGAAGTTGATTTCATTTTTTATTCCCTTGAAATCGATTTTGAATCAAGATGCAAATTCAATTTTCAAAAGAAGATGGAAGAATCAAAGAGTGTAACCCAGTAGAGTACTGTAGAATTTTTTAAAAAAGTTGTGTGGTGACGGACGATGGTAGAAGGTGGAGAAGATAGAAGGGAGAAAGCACGGAAGAAGGAGAAGAATCTATTTACAAAAAATGTCAAAATATTCACAAAAAAAAGTCTTTGACGCTCTTAAAATTCGTGTAGCACACGTACTATGCTTAGACAACAAAGAGTGTCAAAATGACACAACGGGATGCGACATAAAGTGTCTAAAATGAACAACGCTTAGTTGAAATGTCTAAATTAAATTTTGTGTCAATTATAGGGGGTCACTGATGGGTTAGGCTATTAGCTTACAACATATAAATTTTTTAAAGATAAATTGACTAACTGACCACCTCACTATTTTGTTTTATTGTTTTGTGTTTGGCAAAGTATTGTTGTGATCATATAGATATGTTGTTTGAATATATATAAATATGATCCTGGAAGTCAAGTAATGGTACTAGGAAAATGTCATTCAATTGAATCAGAATACCAACATTTTATAATGTTAGAGGGAACATATCACATAGAATTGACTAAGACACACTACTGCTTTTCTGTTTAGTTTTTAATATATATATATATATATATATATATATATATATATATATATATATATATATATATATATATATATATATTGTTCCTTTTAAGGAATGGAGTTATCGTATTCTTTCTTGGAAAAAAGAAAGGATCTACGTCTTTTTCGATTATGTGGATTGTTATAGTTTATCTCATACATAGTCATTGGACTTTACTTGTTATATTGATTTTTTTTTTAAAATAACAAAATTATTGAATGTCATTAAATGATTTTGTCAAAGTAAATTGTAGCATCATTGAGCCAGATCCGAAGATTTTTGGACTTTTTAGATTATTCATTATTATGTAATTTAATTTAGGTCAAGATATCTCTATAAATAATTATAGATCGTTATTTGTTTGTAGTTAATGGAAGTCAGAATGTGAATCGTTACGATATTAGACCATTGATTGCATTTGTTTTTATTAACATTTGAAATATTTTATATGTCCAAATCATTAAGATCTAGAACATAACCTTAATATTATTAAGTGGTATTATTGTGTGGATAACATTCACCATCACTTTATCTACAATCATCAGCCACCATCGCTATCCTCTGTCATCATAACCATCATCATAACCACCACCACCATTTTCAACTGTCATTAGCGTCATCTACCACCAACCACCTCTATCTTTAAAACCACCATTGTTGCTAACTATTACTATTAGATACTACCACACTTACCTTCTCAATCATTATGATTATACCCATTGTCTCCGCCGCCAAAGAATTTGCACCACAACTATCAACCACTATAGTTAATTTTTACTACCAACAAACTATGTCATTACAATTAACACCGCCGCCACCTACCACAATATATTCTTCAATTCAGTCACCACCATCACCTCCACCACCATCGTCACTTCCATCACTATTATCAGCCATTGTCACCATTACTACTGTGGCCAATATCTACTACCAATCACCTCCATTATCATAACTAGCACCGCTGCCAACTATCATAAACACATCACCAACCATCCTACGTTCTTTAGCCATGCACCACCATAAATATCGTCAACTACTACATCAACCAACATCATTATCACAACCACCAAGACCACCACCAATTATCACGATTATGATAGTCACCACAACACCAACTAATTAACTAACAAAAGTGTGTTCTCTCTAATAATTTAAGCTTCTACATGAAATGGTCATACACTTCGATATGTTGTAAGAGAAGGCAGAAGTCCTGTGATCGAATCTCATTGTCACCCATATCAAAAAAAAATGCCACATGCTTGATCCATGAAAAAGAATCAGGTTTACATGTGAGAGGACGTGTTGAGAACTACCTCCAACGTCATGACTACAAAGAAGTCATGACTATCCTGTTATGCTCTAGATATGTTGTGGATATGAGGAGTAGAATGAGTCTATTTGTTGTCGAATTATCTCATCTATCAAGCAAAGAGGGCAGGGCTACAATGTTGAAAGGTGACATGGATGTCTCAAGGTTGATAGTATATGTGCAGCAGGTTGAGGAAGAGAAACTAAGGGATAGAGAGGAGTTTAAGAATAAGATATCTAAGACAGGGAATGAGTCCGAGCAACAGAAGAGTAATGCCAACAATTCATTATTCCAACAGAAACAGAAAAGACCTGCTCCATCATCTTTTAGTGCACCTGCACCTAAGAACAAAAGTGAGTACAATAGTCAGAATTTTAGAGCCAAGCCTTCCTATTCTCAGGGCAGTATGGCGCAAGGGGGTAGTAAGCCTCCTGCTTGCGTTAAGTGTGGTAGGAACCACTCAGGTACTTGTCATGAGTGATCCACCGATTGTTTCAAGTGTGGCCAGAATGGACATTTCATGCGAGAGTGTCCAAAGAACAAGCAGGGTAATGTCAATAGAGTCAAGTCTTTTTCAGTTGCTTTACCAGACATAGTTGCACCTAGAGGGGCTACTTCTGATACTGGCAGAGGATCAAACGGCCTATTTGCTATAACCAGTCGCCAAAAGCAAGAGGATTCCCATGTGTTATCACTGGTATGATCCAAGTCTTTAACTTTAATATTTATGTTTTTCTAGATCCAGTAGCGAGTTTATCCTTTGTAACTGTATATGTTGCTATGAATTTGATGTTATTCCTGAGCAACTTAGTGAACCCTTCGTGTTTCTACACCTATTGGTGAGTCTATTCTAGCAGAGAGAGTCTATCATGATTGTCTTATTTTTGTCAATCACAAGAGTACCATGGCTGATTTAGTTGAGTTAGACATAGTAGATTTTGATGTCATTCTTGGTATGGACTGGCTTCATGCCTGTTTATGCCTTAGTTGATTGTAGAACGCGAGTTGTCAATTTTCAGTTTTCAAATGAGCCAATCTTAGAGTGGAAAAGCACTTCAGCAGTGCCTAAGGGTCGTTTTATTTCGTACCTTAAGGGAAGAAAGTTAGTTTCTAAGGGTTGTATCGATCACTTGGTCCAAGTTAATGACTCTAGTGTTGAGATACATCATATTCAATCAGTTTCACTAGTAAAAGATTTTCAAAAAGTCTTTCTAGATGATCTTCCTGGAGTCCCTCATGAGAGAGATAGACATCGGTATCGACATTCTTCTAGATACTCATACTATAGCTATTCCTCCATATAGAACTTGCACGATTGAACTCTCTTCTTTGTAGAACTCGAGAGAAATTTGAGAATGGCATCAGCAGAGTTGAAAGACCCCTTGATAAGAGCTTTATTCGACCAAATGTCTCGTATTGGGGCGCTCTGATCTTGTTTGTGAGGAAGAAGGATGGTTCCCTTAGGATGTGTATAAATTACCTTCAGTTGAACAAGGATACCATCAAGAATAAGTATCATCTCCCAAGCTCGAGTTTGTGGCATTCTTAGGCCACATTGTTTCTGGAAAGGGAATTAAAGTTGATACTCAGAAAATAGAGGAAGTGTAGAATTAGTCTAGATCCACATCTCCAATTGATATTAGGAGTTTCTTGGGTTTGGCTGGATATTATAGAAGGTTAGTAGAGGGGTTCTCGTCTATTTTTTCCCATTTAACCAAGTTAACTAAAAAAACAAAGCTTTCAGGAATTGAAAATGAGTTAACTATTGCCAGTGGTAACCTTACTAGAAGGTACGCAACACTTTGTTGTTTATTGTGATGCATCCAGAGTTGGTTTGGGTTGTGTATTAATGTAGAATAACAAAGTTGTAGCTTATGTCTCTAGAGAGTTGAAGGTTCATGAGAGAAACTACCCAACACATGATCTAGAGTTGGCTATCATAGTATTTACTTTGAAAATATGGCATCATTATCTTTATGGTGTGCATGCGGATGTGTTCACCAATCACAAGAGTCTTCAGTATGTATTTACTTAAAAAGATCTTAATCTCAGACAAAAAAGGCGGTTAGAATTACTCAAGGATTATGACATGACTATTCTTTACCACCCAGGTAAGGCTAATATAATGTTGATGTTGATATATTGAGCAGGTTGTCTATGTGTAGTACCACCCATTTTGAGGAAGATAAAAAAGACTTAGCAAAAGAGGTGCATAGACTTGCACGACTAGGAGTTCGACTAATAGATTCCATAGAAGGAGGATTAGTGGTGATGAATAGTGATGAATCATCATTAGTACCATATGTAAAAGAGAATCAAGACCAAGATCCTTTATTGTTCATAAGCAAAAAGTGACGGTTTTTGAACTGGGAGGATGGTGTTTTGAGGTATCAAGGTAGACGGTGTGATTTATTTCAAGGGTAATTAGTATGATCACCTATATCTCATTGAGTTTGCTTACAACAATAGTTATCGTGCTAGTTTCCAAATGGCTCCATATGAGGCTCTTTATGGGGGGAAAGATGCAAATCTCTTCTTGGATGGTTTGAAGTTGGTGAAGCAGGGTTGATAGGAACACACTTAGTTCATAAATCTATGGAGAAAATGGAAGTAATTCAAGAAAGGTTGAAAATAGTGATTGGTTTTACTTGAAAGCTTCACCTATGAAGGGTTCTATGAGATTTGGTAAGAAGGGTAAACTTAGCCTCCGGTATATTAGTCCTAATCGGATATCAAAAAAGGTTGAAAAGGTAGATTATGAGTTAGAGCTACCACAAGAGTTAGCAATGGTTCATTCGGTATTTTGCATTTACATGTAGAAGAAGTGCATGAAAGATCTTTCACTTATCATACCAACAGAAGATATTGGTATCAAGGATAGTTTATCTTATCAAGAGATTCCGGTTTAGATTTTAGATCACCAAGTTCGCAAGTTGAGGACCAAGGAAGTAGCATCAGTCAAAATCCTTTGGAGGAATCAGTTTGTTGAGAAAGCAACTTGGGAAGCTGAGGAGGATATGAAGAAAATATATTCACATCTCTTTGAATTCAGAGAAATTTCATACCAAGGTACTAATTCTCTTTTTAGTACTCTTAAATTTATAAGTTAGCATGTTGTAATTACATTGCTTGTTGGGTGTTTAAGTTGAATGCTACATGTTACACCCTTAGATTAGTAAGAGTAATCTCATTCGAGGACGAATGTTTCCAAGGGGGACATATTGTAATAGCCCGTAACTAGAAAACAGTTAAAAAGGTGGAAGTAGTTATTTTTGGAAAAATATATAAAATCTGGATAATTGTTAAGTTTTTTAAGTTGGATTTTTGGTCAACTTCAAATGACCATAAATTCTAGCTCAGGGTTAGGTGTGTTTCTAGATATAGTCGGAAAGATCTTGGAATAATCTTTCCAACACCGTCGAGTTTGCGCGATTTCCAGTTTGTATGAGTGAGATGAAGTTGGGTTGACTAGTTAAGGAAGGTCAAAACCGGATTTAAGAAGGGTATTTTGGTTTTTTCCTTACCCTTTTATTTTAATTCGTTTTTGATAATTACTTGGGGTCTAAACTGAACTTGTTCAGTTTATGCTTTGAAAAAATTGAGTTAGGGTTTTAGAGAAGAGAAAAGAAGAGGAGAAAAGAGAAGGGGAAGCGAGGAAGTCGTCAAGTTCTTAGAGCTAAGATCATGGATTTCGTCAAGGGGTGATCCCTACAATGTATGTGAGTTCACACAGCGTTGGGTTCATTCACCCATGTGTCAAACATGTTTAATTCAACGTGAATTCATTCTAGAAAATTGAAAGTTTGAATGTTCTTGATGTGTCTTCTTGAACTTGGGATGATATTGAGGAATTCTTGAGAGTTTAATTTCGATTATAGAGTTGTTTTGAGTTAGTTTATTGGGTACGTTTGATGGGTATCAAAATCTAAAGAGGATTTAAGAGAAAGAATCGAATTCAGGCGAATTGGGTTTTTTTAATAAAGAAGGAACAAGTCGGCAGAATCTGGGTACCACATTCCCATCGCGGACCTTTTCCTAAGATTTGAAAATTTCCCAATACGTCGCGGAGCGATCACGGACCGTTTTGCCTCAAAATTGATTTCGCGACCAAAAATTTAAATACATCTTCGCGTCACGGACCAACTTTTAGGCAGTGATTTCTTGATTTTTTTCTCATGTTTAGCTATTTAAAAACACTCCTAAACATCATGAGATCTTTTCTATCACAAATCTCAATCCTTGAATCCATAATTCAATTCAAGGATTAGTTAAAAACCAAGTCAAGAGAAGTTCATAGAGTCTTCCAAAAGTCTTTTACAAATGATTTAACTTTGTTTTAAGACTTGAGTTTTGAGTTGAGTAAATAGTAATGATTGAAGTTTATTTCTTCAAAAGTAAATGGGGACTATGTATTCCCAAAGGTTTTAAATGTTTTCACATTTAAACAAAAAAAGAAAACCTTGACTTCCAACGAGTCTTTGAGCTATTTTCAGTAAAGAGGTTTTCACATTTAAACAAAAAAAGGAAATCTTGATTTCCAAAGAGCTTTTGAGCTAGTTTTTCAGTAAAGAGTAAATGCTTTCATATTCAAATAAGAAAGGAAACTAAGATTTTTAAAGAGCCTTTGAGCTAGTTTTCAGTTAGAGAGTAAGCGCTTTCATGAATAACAAGAGAGGAAACTTTAATTTCCAAGATAGACTTTGAGCTAAGTTTTAAGCAATTATCTCAAATCCCAGAAAGAAGTATGTTTTTAAGCATAAGAGCTAGTAATATATTTTGTGAGTAGTATTGAGCACCGATATAGAGTGAGTTCAGACAACTCACCCCCCCCCCCATAAACCATGTAGCGATCATGGGTAGAATAAGGTCATGCTTTTTAGATGACTCCTTTAGTGTTTTTTTAGTATAGACTAGTGGATCCACTTAGTAGTTCAGGTTTTATACTTATGGCAAGGTATAGGATGACCCTGGCAGCGTGAGGCAAAATGATGTATCACCACGATAGCTATTTAGTGTTGGTTGTCGGTTAGTGAAACTTCCAAAACAGTATTTTGTATTTTTATATACATAAAAAATATTTGTATTTTCATATACAAACAGAGTTCATATTGTATCTTTGCATACATACAAAGTTATTGTTGTATTTCTAAATGTACAGAGTTAAAAATCATGTTTTGAAGCTTTTATTTATACTGCATTTATTTATATTGCTCTATATTGAAATTAGTTCAGTGCATTTATTTATATTGCTTTATATTGAAATTAGTTCAGTTCAGTTGAGACCAGGTTTGTTTCTTCAGTTTCTTTCAAGCTTATGTCTTATTTTAGAATTCCCCTCGCATATTCGTACATTCAATATACTGATGTCATTTGGCATGCATCTTCTTATGATGCAGACACGGGTAACCAGAATCAGCATCCAGCACATCGTTGATCCAATTGAGCACTCAGTGTCTAGTATTGAGCCTCTTTGCTTCTAAAGGATCATTTTTATTGCTTTCAGTTTTATTACTAGTTCATTATGATGTTATGGGTCTTGTACCGACATCTATATCTGTTGTTTAAAGACTTCATAGATAGTCAGATGTTAGTTATTGAGTTTCCACTTCCTGTTTTAATGGTTGAGCCTTGAGTTGCAACTTTTGGCAAGTGAATGTTATCTTGATACATTCTAAGTGTTTATTGAGCAATTCAATTTACTTTAAAAGTATCTTTTTCATGAGTTAAGTCTTCCGCTGAGTAAGTAATTCAGGCAAGGACTCGCTTGGGGCCAACAATGGTTCTCGAGTGTCAGTCCTGTCTAGGATGTAGGCTCGGGGCTTGATAAAAAATGTTGGTCCTTTACACTTCTTTCTAGGAATTAAGGTGAAATATTTCGAAGGAGGTATTCACTTAAGTCAAATCAAGTATGTTGTTGAGTTGCTAGCCAAGACAGAGATGACTTTGGCAAAGGATGTAGCCACTCCTTTGGCTCAAAAACATGGTTTGCATGAAGCTGTGAGAAGTCTTGTAGATGCCTTCTTCTATAGAATGATGGTAGAGAGCATTCAGTATTTTACCCTCATAAGACATGATATCATCCATGATGTGAATTCAGCATGCCATTTTATGCAAAGCCCAAGCATTGAACATCTTCAAGGGGTAAAATGGATTCTAAGGTACATCAAAGGTACTCTACATTTTGGATTCAAAATTATTTCACAATCACCATATAGGTTGTAGGGATACTCAAATATTGATTGGGGAGGTTGTACCACCAGTAGGAGATCAACTACGGGCTATAACATCTACCTAGGTGCTAATTGTATTTCTTAACCTCCAAGAATTTGACCACAATAGCACGATCAAGTGCTGAAGCTGAGTATAGAACACTAGCCTCCACTGGCGCAAAGATGACTTGGATCATGTATCTTCTTCATGACCTTGGATTGATCCAATGATCTGTTCCTACGTACGTTGTATTATGATAGCATGATTGCCTTGTACATGGCAGTTAATCCAGTTATGCATGCTAGAACCAAACATGTTGAAATGGACTATCATTTTGTTTGTGAGAAAGTGGTCAGAGGACAAGTTCTTACTCGGTTTGTGAAGTCTAAGGATCAAATCGTTGATATTCATACCAAAGCCTTAACGAAGCAGGTTTTTTCTAGGTTTTGCAGTAAGCTAGGAGTTACAGTTCCTCCACTACTAGCTTTAGGGGAACTGTTGTTGAAGGAAGACTGAAGACTGATGGAACATGTCGAAGCAACAAATCCATTGAAGCAGACTGACGAGTTAGAATTAGAGTCATACTAAGACTAGATTACTAAATTTTAAATTATGTACGACTAAGCTATTGAATCGTGTAGGAGGTTAAAGTCGACTAGGATATCATGTATATAATATATTTGTATTGTCGTAGGGCTCCTAGTATAGCTAAAATAGGACTCTTATCCTATATAGGGAGCTTGTAACTTAACATTCTTTTTTATCAATACAATCTTTGATTTCTCTAATCCTAGACGTGAGCTTTCTACAATAAATAGATAATGTATATTTGGATGTTAAAAAATAAACAGCTTTTATCGTTCAATATTTAAATCTAAAGACAATATCTTAATCATTCAGATTCAAATACCTAAATTTTAGTGAAAACAAATGATACCGAAACTATATATAAGGTTAATGCATATATATATGTTCCTTTCTTTACTTTAAAGGGCAATTGATTGGCAGTATTATGTTGGAACATAATCAACTTATTATATGATTGGAAATATATTGACATATTTTATAAAAAGACCGATATAAATTGACAAAATGAAGAATAACTTAAAATGAGAAAAATTGACTTAATATATTTAGTTTGATTTCAATAATTAGAAAATCAAAATAATCAATTTTAAATTAGCAAACTGTTTTTACTCCAAAAGGATTCCTACTAAACTAATGGTGATTGTTTTTCTCTTTTGGAAGTATCTTACTTGTTTATATCAATCTGGCGTGTCTGGCCCCTCAATCTACGTGCTCAAATTAGAGGTTAGTAATTGGTAGTTTATTGCTTTGAAATGACCCTTAGGTTGTTTTGAGTATTCAAACTTTTTATTAAAGACAGAATATTTCGTAAGTTGATTACATGTTTTTATGACTTTTGATGATATGTGGCATAGATTCTAAAAGAATGGGGTGTGTTTGGAGAAGAAAAATCAAGGTTGTGTTGGATACGAAGGAAATAAAAATGTTTTTCAATTTTCTCATGTTTGATAGGTATAAAAGTTTTGAAAAATATTTTTTCAAATCAAGTTATTTTCCTCAAAATTAAGGAAAATGACTTCCCTTCAAAAGTTAGGGAAAACATTATCTAAAACTCTCATCCAACTTCAAATTACATTTTTTTTTGAAAAAAATTCAATTTCGAAAAAATTAAGTTTGTTTTAAAAAATATTTTCAGTTTCAAATTTTAATTTTTTTCACCCTTAGTCTTGACCTCCCCACCCAACCCAACCCACCTCCCAAAATAAATTTTCAAAAAATATTTTAAGTTTCAATTTTTTATATTTCACCCCTATCCTCCACTTCTACCCCCCCCCCCCCCCCCCCCCCACAAACACTTACACCTAAAAAAATTAATTTTGTTTTTAAAAATAATTTTCAACTTCAAATATTATTTTTTCGCGCATACCGTTGCTCCCCCCCTCTCACCCCCTACAAGCCAGCCCCCATCCCACCCCCAACCCCCCAAAAAATTAAGTTTGTTGTTAAAAAATATCGTCGACTTCAAATTATTCTTTTTTCACCCCTACCTCGACACCCGCTCCATGCCACCCCTCCACTCCACTCCACCTCCCAAAATAAATTTTCATTTTATTTTTAAAAAATATTTTCAACTTTAATTTTTTATTTTTTCCCCACCACCCCACTACCGACAACCCCCTACTAGCCCCCACCCCCACTCAAAAAAAATAATTTATTTTTACAAAATATTTTAATTTTCAAATTTTTTCACCCCTCCCCCCCTCCCACTCCGCCCCCTCCCCACCCCTCCCCCCTACACACCCCCTCACAAAAAAAAATTAAAAATATTTTCAATTTCAAAAATTATTTCTATTCTAGTAAAAATAAAGATATTTCTCAAAAATATTTTTCATTCATAAATCAAACACTCAAAATCATTTCCAAAAAATATTTATTACTCACCAACCAAACATGAGAAAATAAGTCATAAATCTATACACACCAAATCTCGTGATGTTTTGAGTATGACGAACTAAAATTTTAACCATATACTCCCTCCGTTCCTTTTTATTTGTCATGTTGCGCTTTTCGAAGTTAGTTTGACTAATTTGAAAGTTAAATTAGATTACATTACTTCGATATTTTAAACAGAAAATTTAGATATTAAAAAATTGTACGAAAATCACTATACATAGCAATCTTTTGCATATCAGTATAATAAAAAAATCTATCGTAAAATATTAGCCAAAGTTTTTATAGTTTGATTCTAAAAGTGAAAAGTGTGACAATTAATAGTGGACGGAGGGAGTACATCATAATAAAAACAGATGAGGAGAAAAGGAAAATGTCGAGAAAAAACTAGAAATAATATTAGAATTTTGTGATGATAATGTGTTGTAAAATAGAATATTTTTTGCTCATTCCATGTTTATGTACATTTAAAGTGATGTAATGACATGGTCGATCATTTATACAAAGTTTTGTGAATTTACTATTTTATCCTCCCGTAATTGACTTTGAGTCTTCTATGTTTGAGTTTTGAAAAGTTGATTTTGAACTTTGAATTAAAATTTACATATTTGATAAAGTTTGAGTTTGAAAGGCTAAGTTGTAAAGAAAGTAGGTTTCGGTATCTTTTGGTGTTTTGTGTGTCGGAGTGGAATTCCACCGTTTCATCAATCCCGAAATATGAAATCTAATCTGTGAGAGTTGTCGATTTCAAATTCTAAGTCTTTTTGAGGATTTGAGGTCTTAAGTTATGAAATTGTGAAATTTTAGCTTTTTGGTTAACTTTGGTCAACATTCGAGATTTGAGTGCTCGGATCGGAATTCCAAGAGTTTCGTTGGATTCGGGGAACTATTTTAGGTTTAGTTAAGGTCTAAATTGATTTTTGAGAAGTTCCGAGTTTATTTAGGCATTGACTTAGTTTCTTGTGATTTGATGAATGTTGGGTTGAGGTCTACATTATAATGAAGTAATTCAAAGTTGAATGCAAAATTATAACGCAAGCTTTTCTGTACCCTATATTTTAATTCTTCTTATGCCTTTGGTCTCCTTTTTGTCTTTTTGTCTACGGTGCTTTGTTGGGAGTTTTTGGGACTAATAAGTGTCACTATCCTAGAAAAATTTATGGGCAACTTTCACATATAGCAAATATAAAATTCATATTTGTATGTTATGATAAAGTTTGCATAATTGCGCTTCATAGCAAACTTATATATGTATAATTTGCTATACATATACAATAGAAGTGAATTGTATAAAACGAATTGTATAAAATGAGAAAGAGAGAAATTATATACAATTTGAATTTGTATAAAACGAGAAAGACAAAAGAGACTTGGCAGGGAAATATTTGTATTGTATAATGATAAGTGTATAGGACGAAGATATATGTATTTTTGCATGCGTTTATATAATGTTTATCTCGCTTTATACAATAGAAACACAATTTATACAATTCTATTGTATAAAGCGAGAGAGGCAGCGAGAGATGAAGAGTGGCGAGCGAGAATATGAGGGAGAGAGATCTGACAAACAGTTTGTTATGGAATACAAATAAATCAAACGGTAGCTACTATATTTATTTTATATTATTAGTTTGCTACTCTATACAATTATCTCAAAATTTATACCACTCAATTTAAAAAGCGGATCATGCGAAATAAATTTAACATTGGAAAAAACTTTTTAAAAATATTTAAAGAGAAGTGCTGAATTAACAGAAAATATGGTCATAATTTAATCATAAAATGATAAGAAAATTAAAAGAATCATAATATTTTTTTATTTTAAAATAAATTGATCTTTTTTCTAATTTTTATTTTAAAATGTATTAAAGTTAAAAGGATAAAAATATTTTAAAAGGTGAAATAACATAGAAAAATTATCATTCTGTCCAAATTCTGACCAATTTTCTGGTCAAAAAGATATTTCCATATTTAAATAGGCATTAACTCAATTATAAAATTTATTTCTTTTTATAAATACCGAAAAACATTTTCAAGGAATTAGTTTAAACAGGTACAAAGCGACACATGTCATAATTTAGAATTAATGATTGAGATCTAATTGAGTATAGCAAAGTCCTCGTAGTTATTTATTCTCATATATTTGCAATTCATTACATTTTCCTTAAATATATCAAAAACGTTTCTTTACTGCATACATATTTAAAACTTTTACTAAATATTTTTACTTTTTTGAAGAAAATTATAATACAATTAAACGTTTTTATTATTCTAATAGAGAGAGCATTAAGAGCTACAATGTCTATAGAGCAATATGAACTCCATTTAGGAATAAGAAAGAATTTAAAGTTGAGTGACAAAATTTATTTTACTCCTACAATTGAAAAAAACGTCGGGTCACAATTTTAATTTTTCATTTGGAATATTATTTGAGCAATGACAAACGTTAGGGAAGAAAATAAAAATTAGCAAAAAATAAAAACTCGGGACAAATAAGTGTCACGATTATAAAAAAAATTTATACTCACTCAATTTAAAAAGTGGATCATGCGAAATTAATTTGGGATAATTGTATAGAATAACAAACTAATAATATAAAATAAATATAGTAGCTACCGTTCGATTTATTTGTATTCCACTGCAATCTCTTTGTCAGTCCCTCTCTCCCTCATATTCTGGCTCGCCACTCTCCCTCTCTCGCTCGCTTCCTTCGCTCGCCTCTCTCGTTTTATACAATAGAATTGTATAAATTGTGTTTCTAATTGTATAAAGCGAAAGAAAATGTATATACACATGTAAATACATATATCTCTGTCTTATACACTTATAATTATACAATAAAAGTATTTCTCTGCCCAAGTCTCTTTTGTCTTTCTCTATTTCTCGTTTTATACAAATTCAAATTATAGATAATTTCCCTCTTTCTCATTTTATACAATTCGATTAATTGTATATTCTCTTCCCAAGTCTCTTTTGCCTTTCTCCCTTTCTCGTTTTATACAAATTCAAATTGTATATAATTGTCTTATACACTTATAATTATACAATTCATTTTATATACTTCATTTTATACAGTTCGTTTTATACAATTCTCTGCCCAAGTCTCTTTCTGTTTCTCGTTTTGTACATTTCGTTTTATACAATTCGCTTCAATTGCATATGTATAACGAATTATATATATATATGTTCGCTATGGAGCACAATTATGCAAACTTTGATATAGAATACAAATATGAATTTTATGTTTGTTATATGTGCAAGTTGCCCAATTAATTTAACATACGAAAACATTTTAAAAATATTTAAATAGGCATAAACTCGATTATTAAAAAACATATTCAAGGAATTAGTTTAAATAGGTACAAAACGACTACGGAGATACAAAGTATAAGAGAAAATATGACACAACTCTCATCATAAGGAAGATGTAGAAGTTATCGAAGATCATCATCGCCTCCACATATTAAACATCACTGAATCATGCAATCACAGTACGCCAAGTAGCATAGTTCTAACCATTAGTATAGATTAGGCCAAACTTTGAGAAATGGTCAATCATCACCTACAACATTTAACACATCCTCTCGATCGACACAAGGAAACTACCTGGTGTTTAAACTATAACACCTTAAAAATTGAAACTTAAAATGGAAAAGAGAAAAGGCTACAATTGAGTACATATGCATGTGTACAGAAAGTTGTACGGTACAGGGTGTCACAGACCGTACAATGAACCATGGTGAAGGGTGAATATTAAGGTGTTTTTGTAAAATGTTCACGGGCTCTGAAGTGTTTCACGACCCGTCACCCAACTCGTGAAATTGAACCCCCAAAACTGAGGAAGGTTCATGAACACTTAGATGGTTCGTGAAGCTTTGTACGGATCGTGAAGTCATCTGTGAAACGGACTTCATCAGCTTATAAGGTATGAGTCAACTTCAAATTATCATATCTTTCCGGATATAATGAATTAGGTGGTCCATAACCTATTAAATTAAATTTCTTTTAGTTCTCTTTCCAACATCCCCAAGTTTTTCTTTTTTTGAGTTTGTAGTAAAAAGTTCTGCTCGATTTAGTTGAGCCTTGTTAGATAGTCTAAGTTTCACGGACGGCTATATGGACAGTGAAGTTTTTCACGGATTGTAGAGCTATACACCCAATGAAGTTTCATAGGTCCTTTTCCGACATCTATCCTAGTAGTAGAGGCTTTATAGATAGTTAGAGTTGAGGAGTCTCTTAGTATTTTTCTTTTATTTTGAGATGTTTTGTAAATTATTTTATTTATAACATTGATCACTTTCAATCTTTGAGTTGGGTCTATGTCACGCCCCGAGCCTACACCCTGTGCGGGACTGGCACTCCAGAATCATTGTTGGCCCCAAGCAAACCCTTGCCCTGACAGACATACATAGAAGAAGACTTAAACACAAGAAACAGTCTAAAATATTCTTGTGAAATAAACTTAGAATGTCTTTAAAGAAACATTTGAACTATTCAAGATGGCCACTCAAGTCTCAAAACATAAGTCAATAATCAAGTAGTGACGAATGAATTAACTAACTTACTAATTGTCTCTCTATGAAGCCTCTAAAAAATTGAAATGGATGTCAAGACAGGCCCACGACATCCTAATGAACTAATAATAAAACTGAAAGTAATAAAAGGGATCCTCCAGAAGCAAAGAGGCTCACCACAAGACTATGAGTGCTTAACTGGATCAACGAATGCAGATGCTAATCCTTGTTACATGTGTCTGCATCATAATAAAATGCAGGCCAAAAGATATCAGTACATTGAATATACGAGTATGCGAAGGGAATTTTAAAAAAGGACATAAGTTTGAAAGGAACTTAAGAACTTACCTGACTCAACTCAGCTCAATATAACTGAACTCATTTCAATATAAAGTAATTTAAAATAAGTGTAATATAAAGAAAGTTGTTTAAAACATGATATCAACTATGTATGTATGCAAAAGATACATATAACTCTAAAATGTATGTAAAAATAAAAATAAATTGTGTATATAAAAATACAATTACTTATGTGGCAGTTTCTTTAACCGACAACCATCACTTAAGAGTTATTCTGCTGAAACGACATTTTGCCTTACGCTTCTAGGGCCGTTTTACCTTGCTGATGGTATAGATACTGAACTACTAAGTGGATCTACTAGTCTATGCTAAAACTAAAGGAATCATCTAAAAAGTATGACCCTTTTCTACCCATGGTGGCTACATGGTTTATGGGAGCGGTGAGTTGTCTGAACTCTCTCCCATATAGGTGCTCAATACTACTCCCAAAATATGATACTAGCTTTTACGTTTAAAAACATACTTCTTTTTGTGATTTAAGATAATTGCTCAAAAACTTAGCTCAAAATCTATCATGAAATCAAAGTTTCCTCTCTTGCTTAATTGTGAAAGCATTTACTCTTTTTTAAAAACTAGCTCAAAGGCTCTTTGGAAATCTCAATTTCCGTTTTTATTCAAATGTGACAACATTTTAATCTCTTTGGGAATACATAATCCCCATATATCAACTTTTTGTGTATATATGCAAAGATACATATAATTCTAAAATGTATGTAAAAATACAAATAAATTGTGTATATAAGAATACAATCAGTCCTATGAGAGTTTCTTTAAGCGACAATCATCACTTAAGAGCTATTGTGTTGATACAATATTTTGCCTCACGCTGTTAGTGTTGTCTTATACGTTGCCGAGTGTATAGATACTGAACTACTAAGTGAATCCACTAGTCTATGCTAAAAAGCACTAAAGGAATCATTTACAAAGTATGACCCTTTTCTACCCATGGTGGCTACATAGTTTATGGGGCGGTGAGCTGCCTGAACTCTCCCACATATCGATACTCAATACTACTCCCAAAATATGATACTAGCTCTTACGTTTAAAAACGTACTTCTTTCTGTGATTTGAGATAATTGCTCAAAAACTTAGCTCAAAGTCTATCTTGGAAATCAAAGATTCCTCTCTTTCTTAATTGTGAAAGCATTTACTATTTTCTAGAAACTTGCTCAAAGGCTCTTTGAAAATCTCAATTTCTGTACTTATTTAAATATAAAAACATTTTTAAATCTTTGGGAATACAGAGTCCGCATATACTTTTGAAGAAATGAGCTTCAACTTTATTCTTTACTAAACTCAAAACTCAAGTCTTAAAACAAAGTTAAACTTAAGTTGTGATTTTTGGGTCAACTTCAAACAACCATAACTTTCAGTTCATTTAGTGGCTAATAACATATCATATAGAAGATCTTTGAATCTTCTTTCGAACGCCACTGAATTTGCTAAATTTCGAGTTTGAATGATGAAGATATGCCCGTTTGAAGTCAGCCTGTCCAGTTAAGAAATTTTTTACCCAAATTAATGAGGGGTATTTCGATCTTTTTCTTACCCTTTAGCTTTAAACATTTTTTGGAAATATTTTTGGTGGTCTAAACTAACTTAGATCAGTTTTATAATTCAAAATCATATTTAGGGTTTTGAGAGGAGTTCAACAGGAGGAAACACGGAGGAGTCCAAGTGTTCGCCAAGATTTCTTACGAATCGAGGATTTGTTTCGCCGAATTAAGGTATGTATGTTTTCATAGTGTTGGATTCATTTACCCACACGATAATCATGTGAATTTCATCTGTAGTTTTATCCTTGAGGTTGAATGATTTGAAATTTTGATGGGTGTTCTTGAGGTTTTGTTCTTCATGCTTTGTTGATGGAGTTAGTGAATTCTGATGCGAGGATTTCAATTTTTGAGAGTTGTTTTTGAGGAAAAGTGAGTAGATTCTCGTGTACTTATATTCAGTAATTCAATCGAAGGAAAATTTGAGGAAAACAATCGATTCTAGGCGAGTTAGGGTCAGAAAACGAGAAGAAATATTTGTCGGACGTACTGTAAGGGGTGGTGAGACGTTCCATTGATGCTCCGAGGGCAGGCTGGCGTCAAGCCTACAGTGATCCACAATGAGCCCTCTGAAGTTTAGCGGTTGGCCCTCCACGTTAGCAATGCGCCAGGGTCGCTTGTCCCCACTCTTTTTCTGTCGTTTGCTCTGTGTATGTCCTTTTAAAATGTATCCTTGAAGGAAATATTTTATTTTGAGCGAGGTACAACCAACAAAACTTGTATGAGGGCCCATTAACTTTTTGACATGTGGATTATGGGGCCCAAACGGTCATTTAAGGATGAAAAATGAAACCAAAAGGAGAGAGAATGTAAAGTTTGGGTGGGAATTGAAGAGAGATTGTGGGGTCCACGTTAAATTCAATTAAATAAATTAAAAATATTGTATTGAAAGTGAAACAATGCAGAAAAAAGTAACGAAGGAAGTAAGAAATCATATCTTTAGATATTTTCATATTCTATTTTATATCCACATTTATTTAACATGTTGAATTATTTGTCAAAAAAAAATATTCTTATATTATAAGATATAAAATAAGATAAATTTATTTACACTCTATTTTTTTTTTATAAATTCGCGTTACTTTTAACAATAGTTCTAATAAGATTTGTGTATTTTTTATTGTCTTCAAACTAACGTTATTTAAAAAAGTGAAAAATTTAAAAGTAACTCATGATCTAATGAGCATATTATTAGAGTATTGTTTTTATCTCAATGAGTTAAATGAATAATAACATTATATAGTATAAATTTCATTTTAATTTGAGCAAAATTGTCAAATTACTACCTGTTATATTTCTATTAAATCGTACAAAATTTATATTAAATTTATTGGATACGTTTTTTTACTATATTTTATTTCTCAAAATAGTAAATTAATGATGCTTCAATTTGGGCACGGCTTATTTGACATTTTTATTTATTAATATAAATTTTATACGTATCATATGACTTCTTATTTACTTCATCGCTTTTTTTAACTAACCAAAACCACTTCCCCTCATTATTGTTAACGCAATATGTACGACTTGCACGAAATATTTGCTATATTTTCATAATTATTGGAAGCAATTATGATAAGAGCTGTAAATTAGCTTCATTTTGTTCTCCTAGAAAAACTTTATTACATTAAGTGTAGTGTGTCCTGATGAGTTTTATTAAAGCTAGTAAAAAAGGGTGAGCACATCCAATTCTAAAGTCCTTTCTTATTCTTAAACCACTTCCATTCAGTAGCTAGAAAGATAGAGATCAACCTTTCTTAATGAGATTGAGTTCCATGAATATGCAGGCTAAAAAGATGTCATTTGTTGTTATTCTATCTATTGTGCATCAAGTTCTTAGAAGATCTCAATTTATATGAAATGATAGTACATGTATGTTTTATAGGCTTGAGTATATTCAGTCGGAAGAGTTTAGGTAATACTTTCAAAATGACTCTCAACGGAAGAATCCAAGTTATTAAGGAAGAATCGCAACAATTGTCCAATCCTAACGGAGTACGTAGTTCCTCCAAAATTCAATGAACAACAACGATTACTTCAGCTTTTGAATTTGTGGCACTGTAGTAGAATAATTACCAATGGTACGTTGTCTGCCTTAGTACCAAAAGACAGTGCAAGCTTTGTTATGTCGAAACCTAAATGTTAAGTCACCAACACTTTCAAATTCCACTTCTTCCCATCGCATCCATCTTCAAGACGATATAGCCATAAAGATGCACGTTTTAGTGGGAAAAATATTTTAACCCCGATGTAGATCAAAAGCATAAATAGTAGAATTCATTCGAGAGAGCTTGGTGGTCTTAAAAATGGTTCGGGTGGGGGATTTTCTTAAGAATAAAGAATTCAAATAGAATCTAATTCTTTACCGATTATAACTAACCAAACTACATCTAATCATTGAGAAACCCACGTATCCAAATCATAACTCTTGAATTCATAATTTAAATTCAAAATCGAGTTAAGAGTAGAGTTCGAGGAAGTTCTTTCGATTCATTTGAGAAGTCTTTTGCAAACTTTTAAAACTTGTTTTAAGACTTGAATACTTGAGTATGAGGATGATGAGAGTTGAGTTTCATTTTTTTAAATGAATATATGAGAACTAAGTATTTTCAAAAGTAAATGTTTTTACATTTAAAATGAGAGAAAACATCGATTTCCAAATGAGTTCATGAGGAATTTTTGAGTATAATCTATTTAAGAAAACCTTTTGAGTAATAGTCTCTAAGTTTGAGGATAATGAACTGTTTTTAAACATATGGCTCAGTTATAGTATTGGAGTAGTATTGAGCACCAATATCGGGATGAGTTCAAACAACTCAAAGTCCTCATAAATCATGTAGCCAACATGGGTAGAAAGGGTCATGCTTTTTAGATGATTTCTTATTGATTTTTAAGCATATGCTAGTTTATCTACTTATTTGAGACTTGCTTATACTCCGGCAAGGTATAGAACAGTTCTGATAGTGTGGGTGAGACGTTGTATCATCCATAGATTATAGTGATGGTTGTCGGTTAGAAAATCACTTAAATAAGAATTATTACTATATATTTAAATACATTGAGTTTCCATTTGTTGTTTTAAACCCTTTATATGAACTGCATCTTTGTTATTATTTTTATACTGTATTGAGTTGAGATTGATTTGGGTTGAGATGACGTGAGTATGTTTCATTCTTTCCAAGTTCAAACTTTTGTGTTATGTTTAGTGTTCCCCTTTCACGCTCATACATTCAATATACTTATGCAATTTGGCTTGCATCATCATGATGCAGATATAAGAGATCAGGTTCATCAATATATAGGCAATTCGTTGATACCATAACAGTTCGAGTTAGCTTTAGTGAGTCTCCTTGCTTCTGGAGGATTCCATTTACTTTTCAGCTTTGTTAGGATGTCGTGAGTCTTGTCTCGACTTTCATCTTTGTCATTTAAAGGTTTCATAAATAAATAGTAGTACTTGAGGAGTCTTTTCATTTCAAGTGTTCAATGTTTAAGACTTGAGTAGCTTCATTTGGCCAGTGAATGTTTTAATTAAAATATTCTGAGTATTTCTTTTGAAGATGTTGAGTAAAGTTTTGTTTTGAGTTCATTTATTGTTGAGTAAGGCTTTCGCTGAGAGTTGAGTTAGGTCAAGAGTGCGCTTGGGGCCAAAAATGGTTATCAAATACCGGTCACGTCCAGAATGTAGATTCAGAGCGTGATATTTAATATATCTAAAATTATATTAAAATTTGACTAATTCTCTAAATTTTATTTTTATCACATAAATTAAGACAAATAATAACATATGTTGAATCCGTACTGAGACAAATAACATAAATTGAAACAAAAAAATAACATATATTAAACACGTACTAACACGAACACACATACGTAATGTGATCATAGTCAATTATTAAATTCCTGTTCCTAATCTTCCTTTTACGGTGCTTTAGTTCGAGCCTCGAGGGAATAATACACATACATGGTTGCAGAAAACTAGTCAGACAAAAGAATCTATGGCTGTTCAAATCATGTCATGTAATTTTATTTGATATTTTCTCTATTCCTAATTATTTATTCATAATTTTCTTTTTAGTTGTCATTAATTACTTGTCCATTTTAATATATAAAGAAATGAGAATTTTTTTATCTATTATATCCTCAATTAATTACTTTAAAAAAGGTAAAACTTTTTGAAAATCTTTAGTTTTTTCATTCATCCACTTCATAATTAATAGGGGTTAAATAGTAACTTATATGTCAATTATTATTTTCTTAATAAGGGTGTCATTTTAAAAATAGACAAGTAAGTAGATACAAAGGGAGTATGAATTTTTTTTTTTAAAAAAAATTGTGATTTAAAATAAATTAAAGATATTTATATAATTATAGATTATTATATTAAAAATTAAAGAAATAGTTTAAAATTAAATCATTACTACAAATACAAAAGTATATCTTTTTTAACTCCAATTATTTAGCAAAGACTTGTAGGCGTCACAAATTTGGACCATTCCTTATGGGCATATAGTTAACTTTAATTGGGTACGGCAATATAGTAATCATTAAGGGTGTGTTTGGCACAAAGAAAAATACTTTTTAAGAAATATAATTTTGTATTTAATTTTTTTGTATTTGTTATGCAAGTATGTTTTTACTGAGCTAGTCAATTGAGATAATAGGTTAGTTTTTTCAATCTACTTTTCTGCGAGGTTTATTAAAAAAATTGGTTTTAATTTATTTGAACGATTTTGGTTTGTTACAAAATTGTAGTAAGTAAAGAAGATTTTCGAATCTTGTGATCGAAAAATTCAAAATGTGTCAAATGTTCTAATAAAATATCATTTATTCTTGTGGTTTTAAACATGTCATGTGGATAATTGAAATTAAAAAAATTGCTATAAAGAAAAATAGTCATTTTTAATAAGCGGACTAAAAAGAAAAGTAGATCAAACAATTTAAGATAAAATAAAAAATATTTTAATAAGAACTATTTATATATAATCTAGTTAAATACTATGGAAAGTGAAAGCAGAGGATAGGGAGGTGGGGTGGTAGAGATGAGAACCAAGAGGGGTGGGTCGGGGCTACATATGGTGAAAATTTCGTTGATTGATTCATGTAAATAGAAAGAGATGGAACAATCGTCACTCGAAAGCTCAAAACTGACCAGTATAAAATCATGTGATTTGTCCCCGTTTACGTACTCCACTAGCACTAGCCTAACGCCCTGCCTACTCGTCTTTAACTGGCTTATTTGTATCTAGCTACATGATGGAAATCCCCTCGGCCAATCGTCGCTCGAAAGCTCAAAGCTGACCACAACCCATGTGTTTGCTTACTCGTCTTTCACTGGCGTGTCTGTACTCAGCTACAATCTTTTCCCTTATAAAAGAAAAAAGGGCCCTAGCTCGGCCAATCATAGATAAATATTACCACTTGAAATATGAACTTAGTTATTACCACTTGAAATTATTCTTCTAAAATCTAGAATTTAGAAAATTGAAATCTTGACTATGCCTCTGAAACGACGTAGAACTCTATAAAAAGAAAGGCTTCCTCTTTTATTGGAAAAAAAACTTTTAACACTATAAAAATAGGACTAATACTAAAAATGCAACTCTCTCCCTCAATACTCAAATCTCTAACATCTCCAACAATTTCTCCTATGGCCAAATCAACTCCAAAGTTCACACAAAGTGCTCTTGGTTGGGCTGCTCAGGCAAGTTGACACCATTTATGTTCAAGAGAAGGTTTCTAATAATATACTATCTTAATTAGTACATACATTATTACTTCAACAATAGTATATATCTATATAGTATATTGTTTTTTTTTTCTAGCTAGTTTTTGGAAATATATTCTAACAATATAAAATTATTGTAGAGAAAATGGTGTTGAGGATGTGACCTTTAAGATCTTGTATTGTGGGATGTGTCGCACAGATGTGCACTTTGCCAAGAATGATTGGGGCAACACAACTTATCCTATTGTCCCTGGGTAATTACTTTTAGTTCATATTACAATTATCTAAGCAAATGATATTAATATCGTCTCAACGAGATTGAGGGCCTAATATTACGGAGATCTTAACTTTTCTTGCATAAATATAAGTTTAATAACAATAATATACTCCGTGAGCTTTGAAAAGGTTAGGACGATGTACACATGTCTTATGAAGATAGAAGGTAAGAAATGCAAGTTCTCAATGAAAAAATATAATATAAAGTTAGAATAATAAAACCTGACACAAGAATTTGAGATGTTAATTTAATGATATTGATATAGTGTTGTGCTGAATTTGATAAGTTAAGATAATGATATTGGAATAGTGTTAACTTGTTGCAGTGCTTGAAATTTGAAGAGGACACCAAAATACAAATTTGATCTTTTTTTGTAAATTGACAACAATAGATTTTGTATAATGCAAAAGGGCTAACTGTTTGAGGGACTTTAGAATATCTAATAATAAGAGAATAAGAATAGTGAAATAGGGATTGAAATAGGTATATATAGAAATAATAATATGGGTTCATGTTAATCGTTAGAATATAATTAATAAGACATCAAAATTGATAGTCACTTAAGAATGGATACTAAAATTACCTAAAATCAAATTCATTTCTCTTTTCAAATTTACCTATACGTGATTAATTTTTTTTTAACAATACATGAAATCACATCTTTGGGAAATAACGGAAACACCAAGAATATTGAAGTGTCAAGTCATTGCTTTAGTTGCCTTATAGTCGAGCCAATCCTGAATGGTATTTAAATCTCAACCTCATGCATGCATGTAGAAGGATTTGAGACAACAATGTGTTTGCATGGAGCAAAACGTTTCTTAGAATATGTTTTGTAATTTTTCTATGTTTGATTGATCAACTCTAGGAAAACGAGCTCCCTTAAAAAAAATGAGTTTCCTAATGTATGAAAAATAAGTTATATGAATGACGTTCCAAAATTATTATTTCCTCTCCATCTACTCAATCCTCATCCCTTGACCATCCCACCCTTCGCCACCTCCGAACCCCACTCCCATTCCCATGTATCTCTTTAAAATTTTCCTAAATAACATATAAATATTCTTAAAATAAAGCAAAATCATTAAGCCATGTATAAATAACATATAAATATTCTTAAAATAAAGCAAAACCATTAAGCTATGTACAAATTAAGGTAAAGTTGAATTAGTCAACTTAGGATCATTACATAATTTCTTACACTACTATCTGGATGGGACAAATATAACCTAGCTAACACACTTTTTTCAAGTTCTTTAATAAGTATTATAGAATGACATCTAAAAAGAAGATGACAAATTCGTTTGTCATAAAACCATAATAAGAATTAAAGTTGGTCTTTTCTCCTTGTCAAAGCCCACAATATCAAATATTTTTGTTTTCTCAGTTTACGTAACATTTTTTTTAGATCATAATATTTTTTATAGGCTATCAATTAAAGCTTGCAACCGACATATTTATATAAATGTTATTACATCATCAGAATGTATAACTTAAACTTTTTTTTATATATGTAATATTAGGTATGAAATTAGTGGAATTGTAATTAAGGTGGGAAGCAATGTGTCAAAGATCAAGGTAGGTGAAAGAGTGGGAGTTGGATATGTGGCTGCTACATGTTTGGATTGTGAGCTTTGCAATAGCTTCCAAGAGAACTATTGTGACCAAATGAGACCCGTCTATAATAGCATTCATTGGGATGACACTCCCACATATGGTGGTTACTCCACAATCATGGTTGCTGATCACAGGTAAAAAGATTTAATAACATTTTAGTATATTTTACGTATCTTTTGCTTAAGATAACAAAATTTAAAGGTCATCACAATTACTTTTTCTATCTCAATTTATATGACATAGTTTGAATTGATACGTAGTTTAAGAAAAAATAAAGATTTTAAAACTTATGGTCTAAAATAAGTCATATTTGTTTGTTTGACTATAAATCATTTAATTGTGGATAAAATAAGGATTTTACAGTTGATTGTTACTAAACTAAATATAAAAATGTGTCATTCTTTTTTATACGGACTTAAAAAGAAAGAGAATCACATAAATAAACATAGATGAAATACTTTTTAAAATTCGTTGTTAAATCAAAATCAAACAAACAAATTTAATATAAGGAGCAACTTTTATCAAATCATGAATGCTTTAATTTCTTCGCCCCGTAGCTCCATCATCACCACCTCACACCCTTACCCCCACCCTTAGGGGTGTATAAAATCGAACCGAAAATCGAATCAAACCGCAAATCGAGTCAAACCGGAAAAAACACCGACTAGTGGTTTGGTTTGACTTGATTTGGTGTTAGAAAAAAAAGCCCAACTATATTTGGGTTGGTTTGGTTTCAACTAAAAAGAAAAAACTCGAGACCAAACCAACCTGACATTATATATATAGTTTTAAAATTTTATTTTATACATAAAGATACTTTAATATGATTTTTAAATATCTCTTATAATAAAGTTTAAATAAAAATCAAATTAATATTAATGCATAAAGAAAATCAATTCAATACTAAGAATGACAATAATATTGAATATCTATTTTTTAGTTTTACATAGATTTAGACAATTAAAATACATGATCTAATTTTACTTTCTTTTACTCCCTCCGTTTCAAAAAAGAATGTCCCTATTTCCTTTTAAGTTTGTTTAAAAAAGAATGACTCTTTCCTTTTTTGGCAACACTTTAACTTTAACTTTCCACATGACATGTTTAAGACCACAAGATTAAAGGACATTTTGGTACATTTGACAAAACTTTAATTTAGAACCACAAGAAACCCCGTTCCTAGTCAAACTAGGTCATCCTTTTTGAAACGGAGGGAGTAATATTTAGTCTTGTAACTAATATTTACTAAATTTATTTTAGCATGATTTAGTACTTTAAATTATGATCAATTTTATTATGACTTATTAATTTGCAATATTTATTTTACGCGATTTATTATTATTTTTTGTTGAATATTTTAGTGTTATTAATCATATCATTGTTTTTGTTATTTTCTTGAGAAATAACTTAGATAGTTGCATTTTGGTAGGACTAAAGAAATATTTGAAGTAAAAGTAAATTATATGTTTGTATGAATACTTTAACGAAAAAACCCAAAAATTGAAAAAAAATCCGAAACCCCAAAAAGCCCGAAGTTGAAAAAACCGAATTTTATTGGTTGGTTTGGTTTATAAATTCAAAAATTCGACACAAATGGTTTGGTTTGATATTTGAAAAACCAGAACCAACCCGATCATGTACACCCCTGCCCACCCTTATCACTCCACATCGTATTTGTCTAGATTATATACAAATACTTTTACTATAATATCTTTTATTTACATACTGAACACAAAAAAAAAAATAATGAGTTCAGTTATTTTCCTTCGTATCGAACACAACCCTAATGTTCTCTTTTTAAAAAATGTAGATATGTAGTGCACATACCAGAGAGCTTGCCTATGGATAGAGCAGCACCACAAATGGGAGCTGGCTTGACAGTGTACACTGCTATGAAAAATAGCAACTTATTTGAGTCACCAGGCAAACATATGGCTGTAATAGGTTTAGGAGGTGTTGGGCATATGGCTATCAAGTTTGGGAAGGCTTTTGGTCATCATGTTACTGTTATTAGCACCTCTCCTTCTAAAGAAAAAGATGCCAAAGAGAAATTGGATGCTGATGGATTTATCTTGAGCACTGACCTCAAACAAATGGAGGTTTGTAAACTCCGCGCACATGTCACGTAGAAAGTTGAGATTAAAAAATTATTATTTTTAAAAAAGTCATTTTTTAAGCAAACTAATAAAAATTGGACAAATAAATTGAAATAGAGGGTATAAGATGAGTTGCTGACAATATACATGTTTACGATAATTAGATCAATGGGTTAAAATCTCATGTTGATTAGAAAATAGACTTATGATCTTTTATATGGATTTGGATAATTCTCCTCTCATGAACTAACTTTTTGGTTAATTAGACTCATGTGTGTCATATTTTACTATGGTATTGGAGTAGAACTCATCTCACCGAATGTAAGGCCCCAAATTAAATTTTTCCACGCACTAGTTGTGCAATCTTGGGCATGAAGTAGCTAGGATGTTGAACAATGCAAAAGTCTCATGTCTATAGTTAATAAGATGAGCGACTCTTTATAAGCCTTGGACAATTATTTTCCTTTTGAGCCAACTTTTGAGATGTGACTGAGGTCCAAAACCCAATTTTGTGTGATATCAAAGTCAAGTTCATCCTCATTTGAACTCTTGGTCCACTCTATAGTTGAACCTGGTCATAAGGACATGTTAGAATGAGTTAAAGTCCCAATCAATGTAGAACGGACCAACATTCTTCTTAAATAAACTTAGACAATCCCCCTCTTATGACCTAGCATGCATTTGGATTGATTATATTCAGATGTCATATATTTACAACACTCAACATACTTATTTTATGAATGTGATTAGAGCTGTTAAAACGAGCTGACCAATCCAAGGCTAGAGATTGCAACGGCCTAGTCTAGCTTACCTCAATCCTCCATTTAAAAGAGTGGGTCATTTGTACTTTTGCCCCTATTTTATGTTGGTTTTTAATTTATGTCCCTCATAACAAATAATATTTTCGTGAGACAATATACAATGATTAGTTTTATTCTTTAGTATAATAAATTGGAAGTTCAGTACTTATCTATTCTTTTTCCCTTTTTGCCCTTTTTGGTGGTTGACAGAGGAACAGAAGAAGTTTAGATTTTATTATTGACACAGTATCAGCAAAGCATTCTTTAGGGCCTTATCTTGAGCTCCTAAAAGTGAATGGAACTATATCAATTGTGGGAGAACCAGCTCAGCCAATTGAAGTCCCAGCTACACCTTTGATCTATGGTAAATATTTTCAATTCGATTATTTAGAGACAGATTCAAAATTTAAAGTTAGAAAACTTCCCACATATGTTGTTTAGTCTCATAAAAAATATCAAAAGGTGTGTTCAAATCCTCCAAAAATAGTGTATTTTTGAAGGATCCTACCACGGATATAGAAATATCCTTGGAAGTATAAAACATTCATGTTTTATTGAAGTTGTTTAATTATTTTTTGAAAAAATGTTTCAGGCAAGAAAGTTGTTAGGGGCAGCATTATTGGAAGTGTGAAGGAATTACAAGAGATGATGAATTTTTGTGACAAACACAACATCTTGTGTGAGATAGAGCTTGTTACAATTGACAAAATTAATGAAGCCTTTGATAGGCTTTCCAAGAATGATGTTAAGTTTCGATTTGTCCTCAATGTAGCTGCCCACCAATATTCCTCAAGGATTTAGAGACTATGTTTCTTGTTCAAGTGGTTTGAAATTGTTATTGTGAGTTATTCTTATGTATCTCTACTTTGTACATCTTAAATTGTGTGTACTTTTTGGGACTTCTCACATTTCTTTGAGTCTCACTATGAATATCAGACATCAAGCAAAAAAATAAAAATTGTTTGTACCTTTTCTTGTAGGTAGCTTATTATGTTTCTTGACTATTGATTTGTGTGACAAATTAGAGTTAAAGTTCAAATTATAAGTGGTCATCCTAGAGAAAATTATCAAAATGGTCCTTAATGTATAAGGGTTAAGTTATTTTGGTCCTCTATATTTATCATCTTATCTAAATAGTCCTTAATATATACAAAATCCTGACCATTTGTCATTAGCACTAAAACTAACCAAAAGATAAAAAAAATCTGTTAACTTTAAAACTGGGTACCTTGGAAATAAGACCCTTCTTCCTCAATCTGCACTTCCACCATTACAACAACAAACACACCCTTTTCCTTTAACTTTTTTCTTTTACCATTTGAGGTCAGCTCCATACATGTACATAATAATAAGAAGAAAATCAAGATTACCAAAACAAATGAGAACTAAGTAAATTGGATAAAAGTCTCTATTTTCCCTTTGAGGAGATCGCCATAAATAAACTGTTTTTAAGTTGACTAGTTATTCTCTCTTATTAAAGTGATTTATGGGGGATATAGCTATCCTTTTCGTTTTAATTTTTTCAAAATCAGTAAGTTTTTCAAACATTATTTTTTCATTCTATTTTTAAAATAAAAGGGTAAAAATTGAACACAGAAAATAAAAGGGTAAAAATTGAACACAGAGATAGAAAATAAAAATCTTACAAATGTTCAATTAAAATTTAAAGAAACTTTTGTAAGTGTGAGAAGATTTTTGGTAGTGGAAATTGTAAAAGAAATGGCAACTAAAAGAAGAAGGAGAAAAATGGCGGAAAAAAGACGATGGAGGAAGAAGGGTTCACCAAGTGTGAGACCCACAGTTAAGTTTAACAAGTTTCTTATATTTTCTGTTAGATTTTAGGGTTAGGATCAAACTAATACTCTTTTAGCATACATTAAGGACTATTTGGATAAGATGAAAAATATAAACGACCAAGATACTTCAACCCTCATATATAGAGGACCATTTTGATCATTTTCTCGATCATTCTATCACATTTTTATGTTCATTTTTGAAGGTTTCCTACCATGCGTGAATCAAAATATTGGATGTCAAGAAGCTAAAATCGTTTTAGCTTATTATAATTAGAAGCAGGCAAAATCGGAACTTCTTTTACTAGGCATAATAAATCAAATAATTTATTAAAATATTTATGGGACACATGTAAAGAATCTAATTAATTCCTTGTAAAAATAATTAACCCTAGTTAAAGGATAATCAAATCAATAAATTAAAATATTTATGAGACACGTGTAAAGAATCTAATGCTTCACTGGAGGAAATGGACAAAACCTCTACTGGACAGGAGCCGCTTCCCTACTTATACTATATACACTACAAGAAATCAGCTCTTTTGTGGCGACAGTTATTTTTAGTGGCGACCTTACCACAGTGGCAACTTGGTTACTTTTAGTCGCCAGGATTTTAGATGTGCTTATTCTATATTTATATATGATCATGAATTTACTTTCTACCATTTATTTTTTTAAAAAAATTGTATCATTAGTTCTATAATTGGTAGTTAATTAAGTGTGGTTAAGGTTAATCATAGTTAATTAATTTGTAGTACTGATTGGATAATACAGGTTATTGAGTTATGTAAAAGATACAGATGGGGAAGAAAGTGAGGTTTGATCATTATCAGCTAGTATGACATCGTCTGATTTCGTATTACAGTGGGAGAACAATGAGACTTCGGTGGATGAAGGTACAAAATATTAACAATAATAATAATGACCCGATTGATTTAGTGGCGATTCCAAAAAAATCGATTCGATTTGATCTACAAGTTGTAAGATCTGATCTAAAAATCAACCTGCTGCCGCCAACACCATCAGTGGTAACGCTTATTTGAATCTCTGGCAGCGAGCGACCTACCCTTCTCATCGAATTCTCAGGTGCATTTTTTTCTCTACTTTCCTTCTAAAATTTCTTGTTTGGTGCGTGATTAAACAACATTCGATGTACTTAATGGTGGAGCTAGATACCGCAAGGAGGTTAGGTTCATAAAAAAAAATCACTTTAATCCATCTTACTGTGATTAAGAAAAGATTATTGTGTGCAAAGCTTACACTGATATAATAAGAGTTAAATAATAGTATATGACCTTTAATTGTATCCTGATTTATACTTTGTCATGTGGTAATGTTATGAACTCTTAACCAACACATCTAGATGTGATAATACCTATTTTTATATATCTAAAAGAGGAAGAATTTTGAGTGAAATGATTGGACGTAAGTGACCAAGTGTTTATCATCTTGAATGATCGAGATGAGTTAAGATTAAATGATTGACCTCCTCTTAATATTTCGTGTAAAAAAAACTTTCTAACTAGAGTAATAGGAGACCAATCATTTAATAGTAATCCACCTCAATCATTAAACATGATAAACACTTGATCACTTGCGTTCAATCACTTCACTCAAAATTCTTTAGATGTTTTGATTGAGTGTTCATAACATTACCACGTGCCCAATTACAAATCAGTATACAATTAAAGGTCGTCTATTATTAATTAACTCTAGTTAAATTAATGTAAATTTTTCACATAATAATCTTTCTTAATCACCGTAAGAAGGATTAAAGTGATTTTTTATGAACCCTAACCTCCTTGGGGTATTTAGCTCCACCATTAAATCATCAAAGGTTGTATAATCACGCACCAAATAAGTATTTTAGAAGAAAAATAGAGAAAAAAAATGAACCCGAGAATTAGATGAGAAGAGTAGGTTGCTCCTGCCGGAAGATTCAAGAAAGTGTTACTACTGATGGTATTGGTTGTAGCGGGTTGATCTTTTAGATCAAATCTTACAACTTGTCGATCAACTCACACCAATTTTTTGGGAATCTCCACCGAATCAATTAAGTCATTATTACTTTTTTGGCAAAGGTGACAATCGAGTCATTATTATTATTATTTTGTACCTTCTTGCACCGAAGTCTCTTTTTGTTCCCCCGATGAAACACAAAATTAGAAGACGTCATACTAGCTGACTTTGTCTCCTTTTGATGATGGTAAGATCTCAATTTCTTCTCCATCTGTATCTTTTCATAACTCAATGACATGTATTATTCAATCAATACATACAAATTAATTAAGTATGATTAACTTTAACTCAGCTAATTTACTACTAATTCTAGAACTAATGAAATATTTTTTTGAAAAAATTGGTAGAAAATAAATTCATGATGTGGCGACTAAAAATAACCAAGTGTGCTGCAAAAAAGCTTCCACAAAATACATGTTTTGTAAGTTGCCACTGAAGTTAGACTTTTAGTGGCTATTACGGTCGCTACAAAAGGTCTTATACTATTAGTTGCAACTCTCGTCGCCACTAAAGAAAGCATTTCAGTAACGACTTATGTCACAATGTTTAATACTTTCAACTGCAACTCTAATCACCACTAAATCTTGAGATTTGATGGCAAGTTATTATCGCCACAGGTACTAATTATTTTGTGACAAATTTTGTCGCCACAAACCTATCTTTTCATTGTAATTCAAGAAACACAAAAATTTGTCCTTAAACTAGATATAAGAAGTACTTCTATTACTAAAAAACTCAACAAAATATATAATTCACAATGTTTCATTGTTCAATGTCATTTATGCATATACACAAATGAAAAAGAAAATTAACTATTAAGTGTCTTCAAGCTCCTCTCCTTTGTCGATGGCTTTTGGGATAACGTTAGAACCTTGCCTTTATTAGGAAAATACACAAGATCACTTCTGTTTTCATAACTTGATGGTGGTATAATTAATTCAAGTTCACCAAATGCATTCTATTTATAAGTTGTTTTCTAATTCCTTCACAAAATTGATGAAACAATCTAGTTCCATGCAAGAAGAGAAACAATGAAGAAGTGCATATAGGGGATGATGTTGGACAGCTCAAGATGTATTTCATGGAACTAACAATTGGCCACTTGTGCTCAAGAGTTGCAGTTATAACAAAAGGTCAATATAGATACCAAAGTGTTACCTGTTGAATTTTAATTTCTTTGCCCACTTCTAGTTTAATTTGTTCTTGGAGATTTGTATAGAAATTTGTCCTTGTTCTTCCGACAACTTTCAGTCCATCGTAATTTTCATCTAAGCTTCCTAAGCAATTCACATAATCAACAAATTAGTGGCAAACAACTTCATAGAAATGAAAATAATGAATAAATATGATAAAATGTCAGAAGCATCTGACTTGATTGTTTAGCCAAGTTAAAAAGAAGCTAAAGTCATAAGATATTAATCATACCCAAAATCGAATGCAGCAGCACGTTTAAAGTGAAACTTTTAGCTAAAGCAACTGTAGGAAAATAGTTAGATTTGGCATAATGAGTTAAGGAGAAGAGTGGATGGGCAGGTGGGAAGGGTCTCGCAGAAATGAAAAACTAACACTAACTTTCTAATACTAATATGTTGAAAAGGGTAACTGAAGCATAAATTCAATAAAAAAAAAACTGATATCATACAAACTTCATATTTTCAAAGTCACAACAATCAAAAGTGAGCACCAATAAAACCTTGAACCATATTTTAAGACTAAGCATAGAAAACAAATAAGTCTTCTCTCCATTTGACTGAATTAATCAATCATCAAGTCAATTATACTTCTTAACATTACATTACTTTTACTGTTTTGCAAGCATCTAGATAATTCCAAGAGAGATCTTTCCATGGTGTTTTTAGTTATGTACTTGCATTAGATTTGAGTTTCTCCTAAATGTTCAAGTTAATTTTAGAACTCAGCAAATACAATTCAAGTGGTTCTCAACACACAAACTAGACTAGCAACAATGTTAATCACATATCAATAATATAACTGATTCATATTAGCAAATTTTAGATGTTGATTTTATTTATCAAATAAAATGAAAAATTTGATTGAGGGGGCAAGAACATTTATTCATTCACACATTCATTTAAAGACCTAGAATGAAAACTAAAGTAAAAGGGAGGTTATTGACCTTCTCTGAGACAACGAATCAGTGAATCTCGAGTCTTCACCATTGAAAAGCTTGTTCAACAGAGGAGACAACTAGGGCGATAGCAGAGGCGGCGATTATGTGGTTCAAAATTGATTGAATGAAAATGGGAAAGGCACTGGGGTTTTTAGTTGGGTTATTTGGGCCGGGTTAAGGGTTTTGGTTTTTCAGGCCTGCTTATGTATTAAAAAGGGAAAAAACAGGAAACTAGTCATAAATCTTAATAAAATTATTAAAAATACTTATGTTATAAAATAATTATTAAAAATGTCAATATGTCGATAATTTAGTAAATAAATTGAATTTTAATATAATTAATCTTCTTTCCTTTTAGTTATTTCTCAAATCGGTCTCATATTGGACCATAATATATTTCACTATGTGATAAAAAGAGAAAATTCATTACCCACTTACCCCTGTTTCTAGGTTTTACCTCAAATCACTCTGATCTCTCTCTTTCCGTTTTCACCATTGTTATATCCTTTCTTTGTTCAAGAAAATCAACTTTTCAAATTTTCTACACTTTATTGAAGAAATCTCACAATTTATTCAAAAGTTTCTTCTCCCATTTGTAAAGTAAATTGAAATCAACAAGTATTTTGTTGAAGTTTCTTGTGATTTTGTTTTCATATTCACCAAGTATTTGTATTTTAGATTTTTTGTCTTTTAAAATAAAAGGGTAAAAATTGAACACAGGGACAGAAAATAAAAATCTTACAAATGTTCAATTAAAATTTAAAGAAACTTTTGTAATTGTGAGAAGATTTTTGGCAGTGGAAATTGTAAAACAATGGCAACAAAAAGAAAAAGAAGGAGAAAATTGGCGGAAAAAAGTCGATGGAGGAAGAAGGGTTCACCAAGTGTGAGACCCACAGTTAAGTTTAACAAGTTTCTTATTCTTTCTGTTAGATTTTAGGGTTGGGATCAAAATAATACTCTTTTAGTATACATTAAGGACTATTTGGATAAGATGAAATATTCAAAGGACCAAGATACTTCAACCCTCATATATAGAGGACTATTTTGATCATTTCTCGGTCATTATATCACATTTTTATGTTCCTATTTGAAGGTTTCCTACCATGCGTGAATCGAAATATTTGATCTCAAGAAGCTTAAATCATTTTAGCTTATTATAATTAGAAGCAGGCAAAATCGGAACTTCTTTTACTAGGCATAATAAATCAAATAATTTATTAAAATATTTACGGGACACATGTAAAGAATCTAATTAATTCCTTGTAAAAATAATTAACCCTAGTTAAAGGATAATCAAATCAATTCATTAAAATATTTATGAGACACGTGTAAAGAATCTAATGCTCCACTGGAAGAAATGGATAGAACCTCTACTGGACAGGAGTCGCTTCCCTACTTATCCTACACTACAAGAAATAAGCTCTTTTGTGGAGACAGAAGTCGCTACAGAACACCTCAAAGTCACCACGAATTATTTTTAGTGGCGACCTTACCACAGTGGCATACTTGGTTACTTTTAGTCGCCAGGATTTTAGATGTGCTTATTCTATATTTATATATGATCATGAATTTACTTTCTACCATTTAAAAAAAAATGGTTTCATTAGTTCTATAATTGGTAGTAAATTAAGTGTGGTTAAGGTTAATCGTAGTTAATTAATTTGTATGTACTGATTGGATAATACAAGTTATTGAGTTATGTAAAAGAAAAAGATGGGGAAGAAAGTGAGGTCTGATCATCATCACCTAGTATGACATCGTCTGATTTCGTATTTCAGTAAGGGAACAAAGAGACTTCGGTGGACGAAGGTACAAAATATTAATAATAATAATAATGACTCGATTGATTAGGTGGCGATTCCCAAAAAGATCGGTTCGATTTGATCAACAAGTTGTAAGATATGATCTAAAAATCACCCCACTGCAACCAACACCATCAATAGTAACGCTTATTTGAATCTCTGGCAGCAAGCGACCTACCCTTCTCATCGAATTCTCAGCTGCATTTTTTTGCTCTATTTTCTTTCTAAAAATTCTTGTTTGGTGCGTGATAATACAACATTCAAAAAACTTAATGGTGGATCTACATACCGCAAGGAGGTTAGGTTCATAAAAAAAATTACTTTAATCCACCTTACTGTGATTAAGAAAAGATTATTGTGTAAAAAACTTACACTGATATAACTAGAGTCAAGTAATAGTATATGACCTTTAATTGTATCCTGATTTATACTTTGTCATGTGGTAATGTTATGAACTCTTAACCAACGCATCTAGATTTGATAATACCTATTTTTATATACTGTAAATGAGGAAGAATTTTGAGTGAAATGATTGGACGCAAGTGACCAAGTGTTTATCATCTTGAATGATCGAGATGGATTAAGATTAAATGATTGATGTCCTCTTACTATTCTGTGTAAAAAAACTTTCTAACTAGAGTAAGAGGAGACCAATCATTTAATAGTAATCCACCTCAATCATTAAAGATTATAAACACTTGGTCAATTGCATTCAATCATTTCATTCAAAATTCTTCCTCTCTTAGAATATACAAAAACATATATTATCAAATTTAAATGTTTTGATTGATTGTTCATAACATTACCACGTGACCAATTACAAATGAGTATACAATTAAAGATCGTCTATTATTAATTAACTCTAGTTATATTGATGTAAAATTTTCACATAATAATCTTTTCTTAATCACCGTAAGAAGGATTAAAGTGATTTTTTTATGAACCCTAACCTCCTTGGGGTATTTAGCTCCACCATTAAATCATCAAAGGTTGTATAATCACGCACCAAATAAGCATTTTAGAAGGAAAATAGAGAAAAAAATGAACTTGAGAATTTGATGAGAAGAGTAGGTCACTCGCTGTAGGAGATCGATTCAAGAAAGTGTTACTACTGATGGTGTTGGTTGTAGCGGGTTGATCTTTTAAATCAGCTCTTACAACTTGTCAATCAACTCGAACCGATTTTTTCGGAATCTCCACCGAATCAATCGAGTCATTATTATTACTATTTTGTACCTTCTTTCTTGACCAAAGTCTTTTTTTGTTCCCCCGATGTAACACAAAATTAGACGACGTTATACTAGCTGACTTTGTCTCCTTTTGATGATGATAAGTTCTCAATTTCTTCTCCAACTGTATGTTTTCATAACTCAATAACATGTATTATTCAATCAATACATATAAATTAATTAAGTACGATTAACTTTAACTACAACTAATTTACTACTAATTATAGAACTAATGAAACAATATTTTGAAAAAATTGGTAGAAAATAAATTCATGATGTGGCGACTAAAATTAACCAAGTATGCTACAAAAAAGCTTCCACAAAATACATGTTTTGTAAGTCGCCACTGAAATTAGAGTTTTAGTCGCTATTACAGTCGCTACAAATGGTCTTATACTAATAGTTGCAACTCTCATCGCCACTAAAGAAAGTATTTCATTAGCGACTTATATGACTCAGATGATTAATACTTTCAATTGCAACTTACAAATGCATTCTATTTATAAGTTGTTTTCTAATTCCTTCATAAAATTGATGAAAACAATCTAGTTCCATGCAAGAAGAGAAACAATGAAGAAGTGCATCTGGGGGATGATGTTGGATAGCTCAAGATGTATTACATAGAACAAAACAATTGGCCACTTGTGCTCAAGAGTTGCAGTTATAACAAAAGGTCAAAATAGATACCTAAGTGTTACCTGTTGAATTTTCGACATTATAGAATCCACCGCTTTTAATCTCTTTGTCCACTTCTAATGTAATTTGTTCTTGGAGGGTTCTATCGAAATTTGTCCTTGTTCTTCCGACAACTTTCAGTCCATCGTAATTTTCATCTAAGCTTCCTAAGTAATTCATAGAATCAACATTAGTGGCAAACAACTTCATAGAAACAATATAATGAATAAATATGATAAAATTGGAGTTGAGAAGTATCTAACTTGAAGAGCTGATTGTTTAGTAGTCATCACAAGCATATAGTTAAAACTGAAAATATGACCAATTAATCAAACTAAATTTTCAATAAAAATAAAAATCATAACATAATCTTCCTAGATATTATTCATATCCAAAATCGAATGCAACAACAGTTTTAACTGAAACTTTTAGCTAATGCAACTGAATTAAAATATTGTGATGAGCAGCATCAAACAGTTAGATTTGGCATAACGAGTTAAGAACAAGAGTAGATGGGAGTGGCAAGGGTCTCGCAGAAACGAAAGTGAACAAATAAGTCAATTATACTTCTTATATTCCATAAAGGAACAAAGGAAAACTACATTTTCTTTTCAAAGAAATTACTTTACTAAAACATAAATATATCATATAATTTGTATGATAATACTAGGAAGCATTTCACCAGGATACTTCTTAACATTACATTATTTTTACTGTTTTGCAAGCATCTAGATAATTCCAAAGAGAGATTAACTGATCAGTGATTTTTTTCATTCAGGTTTTCAGTTCATACTAGCAAATTTAGATGTTGATTTTATTTATCAAATAAATATGAAAAATTTAATTGAGCGGGCAAGAACATTTATTCATTTAAAGACATAGAATGGAAAGTAAGTAAAATTGACCTTCTCCGAGACAACGATCAGTGAATCTCGAGTCTTCACTATTGAAAAGCTTGTTCAACAGAGGAGACAACTACGGCGGTGGCAGAGGTCTCGCCGGTCATCTCCCGACGTCCTAGAGGCGGCGATTATGTGGTTCAAATTTGATTAAATGAAAATGCGAAAGGGATTGGGGTCTTTAGTTGGGTTATTTGGGCCGAGCTAGGGTTTTTGGTTCAAGAATTGAGGCCTGCTTATGTATTAAAAAGAAAGAAAATTAGCAAATTAGTCATAAATCTTAACATAATTATTAAAAATAATGATTATTAAAAATGTCAATAATTAGAAAATAAATTGATTTTTAATATAATTAATCTATTTTTCTTTTATTTCTCAAATCAATCTTATATTAGATCATTATTTATTCCACTATCCGATAAAAAAAAAAGAAATTTCATTACCCACTTACCCCTCTTTTAAGGTTTTACCTCAATTCACTCTTATCTCTGTCTTTCCGTTTTCACTATTGTTATGTCCTTTCTTTGTTCAAGAAAATCAATTCTTCATACACTTTATTTAACAAAATCTCACAATTAATTCAAAAGTTTCTTCACCCATTGGTAAAGTAAATTCGAAACCAACAAGTATTTTTTGAAGCTTCTTGTGATTTTGTTTTTATATTCACCAAGTATTTGTACTTCGGATTTTCTGTCTTTTAGTCAAGAATTGTTTGATTTTTTTTGTGAGTTTGTTTTCGTATTCACGAAGTATTTTGTGAGATTTTCCTCTTTATGTATTTCAAATTTTTCATCTTTAAGCACTATTGTTCGAATTTTTTTGTAATTTTGTTTTCATATTAGAGATTTAGTAGATTATAGAAATCTACATTAACATTCTTACATCAATATCATTTGATTTTTTATACATTTATATTTAATAATTTCAAATTTTATTTATAGGATTACTTATGCACAAGTGAATACAAATTTGGTTTTGGTGAGAAAAATATCAGAAAAAATAACATATATAGCAGACGAAGAAGCAGAAGAAAGAGTGAGAGAAGAAGGTTGCAAAAATTGTACTCATATTAATTTTGTTTGTCAATTGCTTTTCTTTTACATACTCAACATTTGTATTTGTATAAAGAACATTGTAGTTTTTTTTAAGTTTATAGTCATTCCAATAGGTATGCTCAATGAATTTGTATTTCTTAAGCATAGATGTGTCCTATTTTTTCATAGTTAATTTATATACCTTTTTTTTTTAGAATATTGTATTCTTCCTCAACAAATTGTATTATTTTCATTATGTATGCTATATTGTTTTTCCAGAATCTTGTATACGTATTCATAGTTAATTTGTAATTTTTTTTTGAAATATTGTATCCTTCTCAACAGGTTGAATTATTTCCACAATGCATGTTATTTCCTCCAAAATTTTGTATCATTTCATAAATCATATTCGTATGTAATGATTTGATTATATCGGAATACAATAGTAACATTTTGTAATATAAATAAATAAAACATATATTTGGCAATCAAGTAATACAATTTTAGTTTTCATTATGAAAGTAATATACCAATTTTAATTTGAATGGTAAAGTGAACGCATAAAATGTAAAAATTATTGGTATACAATTACGAAGAAAACATAATAAAAAAAATTTCTTTTCTGTTAATATGAAGAAAACATAATACAATTTTCTCTTCTTTTAACTAATTTTGTTGTGTATCTCTTCTCTTTTCGTTATTTTTAGAAATTTAAATTATGTGCATTTTGATTTGTATTTTAAAATGTATTTTTTGTCATATTAATATGAGAAAAAATGTCGTTAGTTTCCAAATATCTAAAAGACCAAAGGAAAACAATAACTTTATCGGCAAGTAACAAATCCTTGTCCTATCAAATATAGATTTTCATAATTGTAATAGTAACAAATCCTTCCAAACATAGACTTTCGAATTGAAATTATAGTTAGTTATAGATTTGATTGTCAAATTAGTATAAATAAATCATACGACTTAGAGTTTTACTTTTAAGTTTTACAATATGGTGCCCGAAAACTATGTGTCCCATCGTAGGTCAACAAATTCATTCATCAAAGTTATGTTAAAGAATGACAAAAGTTCCACATCGGTGGTTAATGATATGGGTGGACTCCTTATAAGGCTTGACAATCCTCCTCCCTTTGAGGTAATTTTTGGGGTGTGAGTTAGACCTAAGACCTAATTTAACATGGTATCAGAACAGGGCCCGTCTCACTGATGTTGGGGCCCCAAAAATCAAAATTATCCACGCACATATGCTAAGCACTGGGCGTGAGGTGGGGTGTTAAAGAATGGCAAAAGTCCCACATCGGTGGTTAATGAGATGAGTGAACTCCTTCGAAGGCTTGGCAACCTTCTCCCTTTGAGTTAGCTTTTGGGGTGTGAATTAGGCCTAAGACCTAATTTCACAAGCTAAGCCAATTTCCGAAAAAAATAAAATTGATTGACATTCCCCCAATTGTTGATTCATATTCTTCTTCGTCGCCTTATTTAACAATTCACTTTAACTTTCATACGAAATTTTGGGGTATACAATTCAATAATCAAACCATACTCATGCATAACATATGTCAAGATTCAACTGAATCGTCCCAAGTCATTCTTAATCTTTCTGATATTATGCTCTATAGAGACTCGATCGCGCTATATCAGATATGCGGTGACACACGAGTTTGAAGATGAACATTGTTCTATACTTGATCGTACAACTCGAAAATTGACAAGACTGATGACTATAGCGGAATCTTATAAATGTGGTCATAAAGTGTTGGGGTATGTGTTGGATGTAACACTAGTGATTGATCACTTTTGTGATAGCGGCATTTTATATGCATCAGAAGAATTATCCAATGGGGTGATGCCAGCTTGTAAATTATCAATATGTTTGCTAAATAAGATAGAAGTTGATGAAAGAGAGTGTATAGTTTGTCTAAGTGAAATAAACAAGGAGAGTGAAGCACTCTGCATGCCTTGCTCGCACATATTTCATGAAGAATGTATTATAAAGTGGTTAGGAAAAAAATCATTATTGTCCTCATTTGCTGCGTCTGGTAAGCTGATATTGACATTAAATTATTACGCCGTTGACATTAAATGAACTTCCGGCCACAACTAGTTCAATGTAAGGCATTTTCTTCATTTTTAGTTCATTTGCTATTGATGTTTTTCTTCAGAGAAAGGAAAAAACTATCCATGTAAAACAATGATGATTAGGAATTTAGTAAATTGGCTTAGCACAATCATGAAATCATCCATTGAAACTCTCTGTAAAGCCAAACGGTTACACTGTTTGGTTCACTCCCATTGAGTTTCCTGCGAATGTTGAATCAACTTGATCATTGTTTATTCAATGTCTTTTGACATGGTGTCTGTCTTCAACATGTTCTATTTTTTAGATTTTTCGTTTGAGGTAGTCGACTGAAGGTGTCTCCTTAGTCGACTGTAGCTAGCAGAGGAGAATAATTCAAAAGGCAATAAAGTAAACTTAACACAAGATGTTTTTATAATGGTTGAGATCTGTTATAATTCTACCCTCCTGAATTCTTCAAAGGAATACGTACAGATAACGTGTTTTTGTTTGTTTGAAACTTAACGATAAATATTTTGAGCAACACTTTGTATTATTTATAAACTTCAAACAATACAATGATTACAGAACTATGTAACCTAAGAAATTATAAATTCTAATTTCTTTCTATCCCATGACACAAAAAACCCTAGCTTTGTATCTTCTAATGTTCTTCAAGTTCCTCAACTTGTCGAACAACTCCTACTCATAAAACTCAGATTCCAAATAGGACTCTTGAATACAATCTTACAATTATTCACTCAACTCGCAGCACTCCCAAGTATTATTAAAACTCTCTCAAAACTCTTGATTGTGTTTTGATCTTCTCTCTTTGTAAGTGCGCAAATCTTTCTGATGAAAATAACTCCCTATTTATAGATCAGAATTTCAGCAAGTCCTTGTTTAGTTCAACTTTGTCTTTGCCTCTACAAATCCTTGTTGAACTCAACTTGGACTCCTTTTCAGCATTACTTATACAAAGTAACCTTCTTTACCCAAACCTAAGCGAACTTAGCTTGGATTAGGTAATAACTTTTCCAAATGTGTTTTCCTATTCAAACTTGAATTCCCTCAACGTGTTGTTACCTGTTATACGCAACTTTGCCTCAACTTTGCCATATTTCAAAACAATCGAGATTTTAACAAATTGCTCTTTTTTGACAATGGCAAAATTTATATTCTTGCATTGAATAGGTAATTAAACACATGCATAATCTTCCCCCTTTTGACATTAGGCAAAAATGACAATCCCTGCACAAAAGAGACAACTCTTTCGAAGATATATGCAACCATATAAATAAGAAAAACAAAACACCATAAACTAAAACCCAATCACAAATATTCAAAATATTGGAAAGCTACAACAAAAACATCCCATTCTACAACAGGAAGGTAAAGTTAATAAGTACATTATAAGCTTTAATCAGCAGACAAACATCAAAATACCAAAACACACAAAAAAAAAGAACTAGACATCCTGAGAATGAGGGATCATTGAAGAGATAGCAGGAGGAGTGGCTTTGAACATCTCAAAGAGGCCCTTAAGATTTGCAGAAATTGTGGACTTCTCATTCTCGAGCTCAACTGCAACCTTAGCCAGTTCACCTTTTAGTATGGGAACTTCCTTCTCAAAACAGGCATGCTCAAGCCCATAGGACACATGAAGATGATCCATGGATGCAGAGTGAGAAGTCCTAAGTGAAGCAATCTCCTCATCCTTACTAGCAAGCTGAGCACGCAACCTCTGTACAGATGCATTATCCCCCTTTTTAAGAGCTGGCATAACAACTTCATTTAGAGTACCTAACACATCTTTCTTTGTTTGTTCCCGCCACTGTGGAATAGGTACTCTAAAGTGTTCAAATATTTTTCCCAACCAGAACCCATAGCCTAAAGAGTGAAGTTTGTTATCCTCCACACAAATGCACCCAATGTGATTCATTATCAACTTTGGTAGATTGATGGGTTGTCTAGCAAGCAAGAGTTCCATCGCTTCTTAGAATGCATTAGAACAAGTCCCTCTTCTAAAGCCCTCCTCAAAGACCTAGTAACCTTTAAAGGAACAACAATGGAGGGAGTTGACTTCTCACCATTTTCAAGAGCGTCCATCGGAATAGGCCCTAGTTTTCCAGACCTTTTGAGAAGTCGAGATCGAATTTGTTTAGGAATGAAAAAGGTGAGAGGAATGTCATCATCAGACAAAGTGCTTGAGTGTTCCCCCTTACTTTTGCCGGAGAATGTTCAGACCCGAGTTCCCCCTGAATAGATTCATTTTCAGATAGTGGGTATGCTATGTAAGTGATTCCCAGAGTGTCCACATAGAATACCTCAGAGGGATAATGAAAGTTGGGCATATCTTGGCAAGGGATGATGCTAGTACAAGGCAAGGTGGGGAATATGACTTCATTTTTGTTTTTCTTGTTGAGAAGGAAAGGTTTTTTCTTGATGGAAAATGGTAGAGGTGTATCATAATTTTTTTGTTAATGTGCAGAGAAGTTTAAGAGTTTTTCTTGGATGAAGTGGTATGATTTGAAGTTTGGCGGCTTTTCGGGTAGACTATGCATGATGACATTGATTTTGGCGCGTGGGATAGAAACACATGTGTTTAATATTTTAATGAGATATTGATGATTAAACAAATAAAAATACATACTAATATACCTTCCTGTATATGCATGGTAGTTTCAGCTCCAGATTTTTCCTTTATTCGTGAATGAATGCAAGAGTAGTTATAGTTACAGATGTATTCATGAACTTCAATTTATTAGGTGAATCATGTATTCATAGGGGTTCCATTTTTTTGGATAGTTAGTGTAGTTTTACCATCCCCAATTCCAACATGTTCCTCTCAAAATGTTCCCTAGCTAGTGCCTTGGTAAAGATGTCAGCAATTTGTTGGTCAGTGGTACATAAATTCACGAGATGAGTCCTTTCTCAACATTATCTCTTAGGAAGCGGTGACGAATATCAATGTGTTTTATCCTCTTGTGTTGTACAGGATTCTTTGCAATATTGATCGCGCTTGTGTTATCACAAAAAATGGGAATCCCCTCCATACTGATACCAAAATCACCGAGCTACTGTTTTAACCATAAGTGAGCGCAACATGAGGCAACTACTACATATTCTACTTCTGCCGTGGATAATGCAATTGATTTTTGTTTATTTGATCCCCAAGAGAATAAACAAGATCCTAGGAAGTGAGTCATGCCAGTAGCGAGATAACCAGCATAATCCGCATCAGCATACCCTACTAACTCAAAATTACTCCCCTTAGGATACCATAGTCCTAGATCAGTGGTTCCTTTTAAGTATCTAAGAATTCTTTTAGTAGCTTGAAGATGAGATTCCCTAAGATTAGTTTGAAATCGAGCGCACAAACCCACACTGAATATAAGATCTGGTCTGCTAGCAGTGAGCTACAAGAGTGACCCAATCATACCTCGATACAGTTTTTGCTCCACAGAAGAACTTGTTCCTTTGAGATCTAACTTTGTGGCAGTGGATATTGGAGTGTCAATTTGTTTAGCATCATCCATCTTGAATCTTTTGAGTACTTTTTTGGCATACTTTTGTTGATGAATGAAGGTACCAACCTGTGTTTTCTTTATTTGGAGATCTAGAAAATAGTTTAATTCACAGTCATACTCATCTCAAACTCACTACTCAAAAGATCTGCAAAGTCGCTTGTAAGGGTCTTATTTGTGGCTCCAAAGATAATGTCGTCTAAATACACTTGGACAATCAATATGTCTTTTCCTTTGTTTGTCAAGAAAAGTGTGTTGTCAATTTAACCTCTTGAGTACCCATGGCTTAGAACGAACTTTGATAATCTGTCATACCATGCCCTTGGAGCTTGTTTCAACCCGTAAAGAGCCTTACAAAGTGTATAGACATGGTTAGGAAGGTCATTATTCTTGAAAGCAGGAGGTTGTTTGACAAATACTTCTTCTTATAGTAGCCCATTAAGAAAAACATTTTTTACATCCATATGATACAATGTGAACTCCATGTGAGATGTGAATGCTATGAGTAATCTGATTGCCTCCAACCTTGCCACTGGTGCAAAAGATTCATCATAGTCTATCCCTTCTTCTTGATTGTACCCTTGGACTACCAGCCTAGCTTTGTTTCTTTTTATGGCACCATGTTTATCTAACTTGTTCCTGAACACCCATTTGGTACCAATTTTAGTTTTGTTTGGTGGCTTAGGTACTAGATGTCAAACCTTACTCCTTTCAAATTGATGTAATTCCTCTTCCATGGATATAATCCAATCTGCATCTTGGAGAGTTAACTTATCTTCTTTGGTTCCACCATGAATAAGAATGCATTATGGGCACAATGATTCTTTATTTCTGATCTGGTGGTAATACTAGAAGAGAGATCAGTAAGCAAATTTTCCCATGGGTGTGATCCTTGGTATTTGTACTCTTTTAGATCCAGGTTTGATTTTTCTCTATCTTGACCTTCATTCAGATCTAATTGGTTTTCTTAAGTACCAGTTATTTCATCAGAACCCTCACTTGTTACATGATTTTTAGTACCCTCTCGATTTCCTGTGTAAAAGGAACCTATTTCTTGTACCTGTTCCTGTTCACAGACTGTATCCTCTTTCGCAGGTACTTCACTTTTCTGCACAACTTTGTTAGATATAGTGTTGCTTTCATAAAAAATAACATGCACACTCTCTTCTACACACATTGTTCTTATGTTAAGTACCCTTTAAGCTTTGTTATGTGTAGAGTATTATAGAAAAATTCCTTTGTCACTCCTAGCAGATTTTTCCCATTGTTTTGAATAAAACACTTACAACCAAACACTCTTAGATGAGAGATGTCAGATTTTCTACCTTTTAGTAATTCATAGAGAGTTTTATCTAACACAAGTCTGGACATACATCTATTTATAGTATAACATGCACTATTTATTGCATCTTCCCAGAACTGATTGGTGATTTTATTTGCAATCATCATTGTTCTAGCCATTTCTTGCAGAGTTCTATTCTTTCTTTCAACCACATCGTTTTGTTGGGGGTTATAGGGGCAGAAAAATTATGATCAACTCCATGGACATCACAATATTGGGAAAGTTTTGAGTTCTCTAATTCTGTTCCATAATCGGATCTGATTTCCATTAATTATTTCTCAAATTTCTTTTGGAGTTTTCTCATTAGTGAACGGAAAGCCTCAAATGCATCATCTTTTGATGTGAGAAATAGTGTCCAAGTGTACCTAGTATAATCATCAACTAATACGAACACATAACTTTTTCCTTCCCTTCTTTGAACCCTTATTGGTCCACATAGATCCATGTGAATTAGTTCTAAGAACCTGGTTGAGCTTATCACCTGTTTCAATTTAAAAAATAATTTTATTTGTTTCCCTAGAGTACAAGCTTCACACACATTTTGTTCCTTGAATTTTGTTTTAGGAAGTCCTATGACTAAGTCCTTTGTGATGAGTTTATTCAATTGTACTTGGCTAGCATGACCTAACCGTTTATGCCACAACAACGGATCTTTGTCCAAAAACACTCAAACATACTAGATTCTCATAAGAGGTAATTGAAGTGTCTACAGTGTAGACATGCTGGTCTCTTTTTTCGATTAACACTACATTTTGTGTGCTTAGATTAATTACTTCAACACCAGTGAATAGGAAGATTACCTTATTTCCTTTGTCGCATAATTGAGATATACTGACCAGATTCTGTTTAAGTCCTTCCACATAGTATACCTTTTCAATTGAATGTTCGTCAGATCTACCAATCTTACCAATCCTTTGATTTTTCCCTTTTTCCCACCACCAAAAACTACCATTCCACCTTTTCCTTCTTGTAGTGAGAGAAACAATGTTTTGTCCCCAGTCATGTGTCTTGAGCAAGCACTATTCATGTACCACTGTTGCTTGCTTTCTCTCACTTTTTCCTGAAAATAATAATTAAAGGTTAGATTTAGGAACCCAGATAAACTTGGGTCCTTTGTTTTGATCAAACGGATAAATAAGATCTTTATGAGCCCATTTGGGCAGATTGGTTTTCCTATGAGTAGACGTGTTCCATTGAACATTTTCAAAAGTTTCTCTTGTTTTATTTTTTGCAGTGGCTTTGAATTTCGGACAATTTTGTTTAAACTGACCTGAGTTACCACAAATAATACAAAACACAGGATTCCAATCATATGCTCTTCATACCCTATTTCGGTTCTTATTTTTAGAGTATTGTTACCTAGATGTGTTACTATCATGGAAGATTTTGTCCATTTATTAGCTCTTTCCACATCATTTTTTATCCTAGATAATTCAAGATTTATTTCTTATAATTCTCTTTTTCCAGTTTTAAGTCGTTTTTGAGTTTGTTCACTTCAAGTTCATGCTTGGGTTGTTCACATGCCTTTTCTTTACCAAGTACTTTCAATTTTAAAGTCTCTATTTTTAGTGCCAGATTGTGGGTTTCAAATTGTTTGGTTTTCCCTTGTAGTTCACTGTTTAGTTTATCAAGATCAATATACTCAAACTCCATGGAAGCAAGTAATTGATTCTTGGTTTTAACTAGTTCTTGAATTGTCTCTATGGAAGTGCGTAGTAGGTAGGATAGCTTTTTCTTAGAAAACTTTACTAGTTTGTCTTTAAAATAAAAAAGATTTACCTCCGTTTCTTCAGAGCCTGATTCAGGTTCAGGTTCTGATTCTTCTACGGCCATCAAAGCAATGTCCTCATCATCTTCTTCATACATGTCCGGACTTGTTTCCCAAGCTGCATACATTGCTTGTTCTTTTTCTTTATTTTTCTTTTTATTAAGAAGTTCCTTTTTCTCTTTTTCAGCTCTTTTCTTTTTCCATTCTACTTCCCACATAGGACAATCCTTAATCTGATGATCTATTTTACCACACTTGAAGCAGCCTCCGCCTTATAGTTTCTCAACAAATTTTTCTTTTGTGGGTGGTGATTTCTTACCAGAATCCAATCCTCTTTTGAAGGATTTCTTGAAGTTTCTACTTATCAGTGTCAGGTCATCATCAATAATATCTGATTAATCACTTTCAGTTCCTTTAAGTCCAAGATTTTTCTCTTTATTTCCTTCACCTCTTTTTGTCAACATTCATCTCATAAGTTTTGAGATTTTCTACTAATTCATCAAAAGTCATATTGGTTAGATTCTTGGCTTCTCCGATTGCAGTAACCTTTATTTCCCATGATCTAGGCAGAGTTCTTAATACTTTGTCAACATGTTCCTCAGTCGTGTATACTTTGCCCAAGGATATTAATTCGTTTACTACAGTGGTGAATCTGGTAATCATGTCTTGAAGTGATTCTCCGAATTTCATCTTGAAGGCTTTATATCCAGAGCAAAGTCTGGCAATTCTAAATTTTCAAACTTGACTTGTACCTTCGTGAGCGTTTTGTAAAGTATCCCATATTTGTTTTGCAGAGGTACAACTTAAGATGCGGTTAAACTCATCAGGTCCTAATCCGCATACGAGAATGCTTTTAGCTTTTGCATTTTTTCCTAGCATCTTGTAGTCAGCTTCATCGCATTTTCTCTAGGTTTAGGTATCTTATTCCCTTCACTGTCAGTAATAGTAGGAGTTAGTGGCCCATTAGTGATTCTAACTCATAGTTCGTAGTCTTCAACTTGAATGAAGTCTTCATCCTTGTTTTCCACCATTAGTAGTATTGTCCATTGAATAATGAAGGTCTGTTGATGTGTTGTCCTTGACCATGTCCGAGAGGAGGTGTAGAACTCATAATGATCTTTATCTTGAGTTATTAGACTCTTGATTAAGATAACCTGCACTGATACCACTTGTTATAATTCTACACTCCTGAATTCTTCAAAGGAACACGTACAGGCAACGTGTTTCTGTTTGTTTGAAACTTAACGATAAATAATTCGAGCAATACTTTATATTATTTACAAACTTCATACAATACAATGATTACAAATCTATGTAACCTAAGGAAATATAAACTCTAATTCCTTTCTACCCCAAGACACAAAAACCCCTAGTTTTGTATCTTCTAATGTTCTTCAAGTTCTTCAACTTGTCGAACAACTCTTACTCACAAAACTCAGATTGCAAACAAGACTCTTGAATACAATCTTACAATTATTCACTCAACTCGCAACACTCCCAAGTATTATCAAAACTCTTGATTGTGTTTTGATCTTCTCTCTTTGTAAGTGCGCAAATCTTTCTAATGAAAATAGCTCCCTATTTATAGATCAGAATTTCAGCAAGTCCTTGTTTGATTCAACTTTGTCTTTGCCTCTACAAATCCTTGTTGAACTCAACTTGGACTCCTTTTCAACATTACTTATACAAAGTAACCTTCTTTACCAAAACCTAGTCGAACTTAGCTTAGATAAGGTAATAACTTTTCCAAACGCGTTTTCCTATTCAAACTTGAATTCACTCAACGTGTTGTTACCTGTTCTACGCAACTCTGTCGCAACTTTTCCATATTTCAAATCAAACGAGATTTTAACAAGATTCAATGTGGATCTTACGTCCAATCCCCTTGGGTTGCAAGGGTGTTCTGTTCAAGCTTATGAACTTTTGGTGTGATACAAAGCCTTACCAACAATATTTTTCTCTCCTCTCCTTTTTGTTTACACAGTAGAACAAGGTAATACAATGCTTGATAAAAGTAGAGCCGATTGTGAGATAATTCAGACTTGTTGTACAATTGCTCCTGTCAGTCGAGCCTCTATTTATAGTGTCTGGAGTCTTGAATCTTTTTCTGTGAAGAAATAGCGACCCACGAGATTTGATCCTTGGAAAATAAGGTAAGTGATCCTACTTTCCCAAGAATAAAGCTCAAGACTGATTTCCAATCTTGATTCTTGTTCAGCTTCCTTGACTGTCGGTATAGTCGTTGTATCTTCCATAATTGACTGTAGATTGTAGCCGTTGTGTCCTTCAGTTTCCTTGATTGAGTGTAATCATGATATATTCAGTTGTCCTTGAATATTGATTTGAATATAGTCGTTGTGCGCATAATTGTTGAGATATTCTGCTTCCATGATTTGTGCTTTTTGTGACTTTTGCATTCTGATGATCTTTTTCCGAATCCTTGATTTATTGCGCCTCAATCAGGATCCTTTGATTGGTAATCTTCTCTTGATTTTTGGGAATCCAAGATTGATTTTTTTCCTTTTTGACGATATGTTTATCCTGCAAGGATTAGGTTTGTTATCATTAAAACCTTACTTCAACAATCTTCCCCTTTTTGATGATGACAATATATAGTAGAGATACTTCCTTGTTGTAGTTGACTTGTATGGCTTGAGAGTTGATTTGCTCCCCCTGAATGTAGGAGATAGTTTTTGAGAAGCTGAGTGGTTTAATATACTCCCCCCTGAAGATATGCAAGATTTTTTCTATGCTATGCAAATACAATTCATATATCCAGCGATCCCAACAAAGATAACAGAAAGAATAGAGAATCACACTATTGAAAAAGTAGCACAAACAAATTTGGTTATCATGAGATTTGAGCTTGAATTGGATGACAATTTATTTTTTATGTTTGTGTGATCATTAGTATGAGTGCCATCTCTTCTTAGAATAGCATGCACATATTGCTTAATAGCTTATGCTTCTTAGTTCTTACCCACTTAATTTCATATGCTTCTTACACTCCTAATCGCGTATGCTTCTTACCCACCTAATCTCTTATTGCTCTTACATGTCTTGCTCTATCAAAGTTTACAAGCTATTGAATCTGTGATATAAAATGAAATCTTCGTACCTTTTTTGTATAAAAAGGATCAATTTTTGATGTAGCTATCACTTTGAGAGTTTGACCTTCTAAACTTTAGCCTGTTTTCAAGTTTAACATTATTGTAGAAGAAGATACCTTGTGGAATTAGTAGATGTGCGTGTAAGTTGACCCCCAGACATCACAGTTATAGCAGTGCAACGTCTTTTATTTAAGAGTTTGCGGAAAATTATTATTATTATTATTTTTAAGAGAACAATTTTCTATATTTTGGCATATCATAAGTTCAACAAAACTCTACTTCAGTAGTACAAGATCCATGACTACAAGAAAGCATTGCTAACCAACAAGATTTATGATCTGTTACTGTTTTGACAACTTTCTCGTCACCTTTTTTTTGTTGCTCTCATTGTTGTTACTGTTTTGACAACAAGATTTATGATCTCTTTTATCATTTTGAATTGGTTGTGGTGGTTTTCCCATTAACCTCTATGAATAGCAATAATACAACAGTAACATACCTAGTGTAATCCCACAAGTGAAGTCTAGCCTCTATTTATAACAATATATTGTAAACTAAAATAAAATGAAACCAGCTTGGGAATATGTTTCACATTTGAGAGGCACTTTTAACCTTTCCATTATTTTTGGATTATCCATTTCCCCAGAGTTGTTCCCATTAACCTCATTTTAGTCCTTTTTCGTGGTGAATTCATTCTCCAGCCAGAGTTCTTTTAGCCATATGCTCAGTCCTCCAGAATCATGTTTGTTGGTATGAAAGTTTTTCTTTCTTATGTTCATGTAATCATTTAGTTTATCTTCTCATTTAATTTGAGTTGCTAAGATGTTTTTGCTACTGCAAATTTTCAATGTGAAACTAATTTGAAGAGTATTTCCAAAACGTCTTCTTTTCCATAAATTACTTCCCTAAAACGTGTTGTTTTCTATAAATAAAAGTACAAAAAATATTTAAAGTTTCCAATTTTATGGAGTATTTCTTTAAACGTGTTGTTTTCCCTAAATAAAAATACAAAAAATATTTGAAGTTTCCAATTTATAGAATATTTCCTAAAATGTGTTTTTTTCCATAAATAGAACTACAAATAATATTTGAAGTTTCTAATAGTTCCCTAAAAGCGTGTACTTGTCTTAATTATTCCCCAGGTATTTCCTTTTTTAATATAGAAACTCACTAATCACTTTAGGTTTGATAGTGATAATATAAATAAACTTGACATGGGGTAAGTCTCCCATTAGTTAAAAAAAATATTAATTTCTTCTCTCAAAAATTGCAATATGTTTCCATCAGGGTTTGAATCCCACGTTTGCTTCAAAAACTCTTTTGTTAGTGTTGAACCAATTGTTTCTTCTTCTTCTTTGCCCGACTTAACCATTAACTTCAATTTTAGTATACTAAAACAATTTTGGTATATAAGACCTAATGATCAAGCATCCGAATACCGGAGTAGAATATGGGAGGACTCTTCAACCAAGTCGACCCAAATTATTTATCATCTTTCCGATACCATTCTCTATGAGAAACTTGATCACGCTCTACCACAAGTGTTTATTCAATTAAAAGACAAGTTTGAAGATCAACAACACGCTATAGTTGAAATAACAACTCGGAAGTAGCTAAGCATCACGACTACTAGTGAGATGTCAGAGGTATGTGTGGATGTGGAATTACAGATTGATCACTATTGCGATGGTAGAATTATGTTAGCATTGGAAGAATCATCATCTGTGGATGGAATGGTGCCGACTAGTGAATCATCAATAGAGTTGCTAGAGCCGATGGAAGTTGATGAAAGAAATAGCAACGATGAGTGTTTGGTATGTCTAGATGAGCTAGGGAAGGAAACTGATGTATTGCGGTTGCCTTGCTCTCATATGTTTCATGCTCACTGTATTACAAAGTGGTTACAGAATAGCCATTACTGTCCGCTTTGCCGCTTTGAGATGCCAACGGATTAGATAAAACTGCCTAAACGATCAAAAACAATTTTGTATAGTAGATTATATTTCTAAGTTGATGTTCTTTCATATGTAATGTACTACACAGAACCAAAACAAATGGTTTATTATGAATATTTGTTGGAATAATATGGTATTCCGTTTTTTAATGGTTTCAAATTGTGTGATTAATTATATGGTTTGATATAGTTATTAGCCTTCAATTTACATTATTTTTCTAGTATAGACCTTTTAATGTGAATATTGTTTCTATTTTATGGTCATTATTCAAAGTTACATTATTATCTTGTTCGCTCTAAATTTTCAGAGAAGTCATATAATTATTTTATGAGTATTTGCTTTTATGATCCATTCGAAAACCAAGTTGTTAAGAATCAAAAGTAAAAAAAGAAAAATAGAAAACCGATAAAAATGTCTTTTTTTTTAAAAAATAAAAAATAAATTAAAAGTTATAAATAGAGATAAGTACAAGTAATGGGGTTTAGGCCTTACCTTACTAATTCTAATGAGATAATAAATCTCTACTAATGAACAAGCATGAAGAAAAAAAAAGAACTAGAGAAAACTAGGTATTCTATGATCATCATGAAGTTTATAATACTCTTTATGGTGATATTACAAATGAAGATGCTTAAGTAATGCAAGAATATAAAATCTAAGAATAAAGATGAGTTAGCCACCTCAAAGTTCATTTGATATATGTATGAACTAAAACAACTAGTTTGCGCTTCTTCGTCAAATCTGTCCAAAAATAATTGATAGTTCATCACTTCTTGGATTTTTTGGATCTGGATAAAGTTATTGACACTGTCATATGATTTTGCTTTGCTAGTCGCATCGGTAGGTGCCTTGGAACAAAATTTTCAATCACCTTACCATCCCAGCTATGTTGTCTTCTATGTGTTTTCTTTTTGTATTTGGTGCTTCCACTTCTTTGTTGTCTAGGTGAAAATCTCCTCCTTAGCCACCTTATCAAAGCATATATCCAACATTTCTTCTTCATCATCTTCATCGTCTCCATCAAACATGTCATTGTCCAAGTCATAAAGAATATCTCTATCATCCACGTTTACTTTTGTAGCACTCAAGTAAGATGATGTACCTATGTTTGCCATAGATGGAATTGTTTTACTTGTAGGCACAAATTCAAGTGCTTGAGGGCTTAACTTACTCCTACTAGGTGAAGGAATATGATTCTCTTCCTCAACTGAATCGGCCCATCTTGAAGAACTTTCGCCCCCTTGTTTTCCTTAGATTAATTCAAATTGTTTGTAGCCACCTCTTGATCTAAAATAAACATGATAGGTGTATTTGGATTGATTACTTTGCCATCTATCTTCTCTATAACAATAAAATCATTTTCATTTGTCACAAGAGCTTGTTGATTAGTATGCTCATCGTGACAACATTGTTTCAACTTTCCTGTTTGCTCAATCTGCTTGTCCAAGTCTAAAGTATTCCCAGATTTAGCAGATAATTCATCCGTAACATATAGCCCTTCATTTTGTCAAAAGTTCTCAACTCGCAACTGTATGCGTCTAAAGTTTCGTTCCTGAAAAATAGCAAACAGCAAAAGAAAAATAGCAAGCAAACAATAATATTTGAATTTGGATTTATGCGAAGGTTACAATCTTTATGAAATCTTTAATAAAAGATGTAATCCTCTATTTTTCTCTCCAAGAATGATCTTGATTTGATGGAATACTTGCGGCTCAACACTTGGAGCGAAGACTTCTTTGTATGCGGAAGACTTGCAGATCACCACTGAAGAGCAACTACGTATTTTTTGTATATATGTATTTGTGTGTCTTTTGGTCAGAAGAAGACCTCTTTATATAGGTTTGAGTTAGGGCTTTAGGGGTATTTTGGTCTGAGCAATTTTTACCCCTGGGCCTGAAGAACATGAGTTGGGTTCATCTTGTCAACTTAATGGACTGGCCCAAGTGATTTGGACTTGATTTAAGTCATACAATATTGACTTAGATATTAATCCGACTTTATCAACCAGTAATTTGACTTGATCAACGTATGGTGATTTAAGATTTAACCCAATTTTAATATGGATTTATCAATAAAACTTCACTGTCTACAAATGCCCCCTGCTTCGAGGCTTGTTGGGGTGCTCGATTTGTCGAACTTGTAAACACAAGCCTTGAAGTATTTGTGAAGCAATTTTTTTTCGTCGTAGTTAATCTTTCACGAGACAATTGAAGCTTCATGAGAAATGACCATGCTGCAAATTTGTGATTTAACCCAAATTTGGATCATCAACTATGAAATGACCACCAATTGAATGAGCAAGGATTGCGTCCACAAGCTTGACTTGGCGATAGAGACTTTGTGGTTTCGACGCAAATTTTAGGCTTTCACTTGAATAGAACGCAAGGAATTCAAATCTCATGACGTGAGTCTATTCTCATTCGGGCATATTTTTTATGTATCTCCCGAGAAAATTTTACCATAATTTGATTTCTATGGAATTTCCATAATTTGATTTCCATGACTTAATTCTTATGAAAACTTACCATAATTTGGTTTCCATGAAATTTCCATAATTTGATTCTCATGGAAAATTTCCATAATTTGTAGGAAATAAACTTTCCATCTTCATAATTTTCCATAATTTGTAGGAACACAATTTATGTACTTTGATTTCTATAAATACATATGCTCTTATGAGGATTGATTGTCAATTTGAGGCATACAAAACTCAATTTCCGTCACTTTTTTTCCAGCACAGTACGCCTGCGTTAGAAAGTTAATAACTTGTTGTAGAAATATTGAAATCATGATCCGTTTGATGTTCCAGAAACTAGACTCCAAGGGCTACGACATATCCAGAATTAAAAACCAAAAACCTTCAGAATTGACGGTAATTGATTATTTAAGTTTGCTATCAGATCTGTCCTTTTTTTTATAGCTCTATGCAGTTCCACCAAAACGTCTATATCTTGGTGCAGGAGATTTCGAAGGACGAGCGACTTATTTCTATATAAACTAGACATCAAAGTCTACAAAATATCCAAAAATCAAGGTAAAACTCTTCATGAATTGACGAGAATTAATTTTTGACGTTGGTCTTCAATTCTGTCGTTATTGTTTTGCAGATTTGTGGAGTCTCACCAAAACGTTTGTATCTTGGCGTAGGAGAACTCAAATGGAAAGAGACTTGATTATATAGAAAATAGACTCTTAAGTCTTCATGACTTTACTTCTCTACGTCTTTACCGAAGAGCCGCATATTGATTGAGAATTTTTTATCATCTACATGGAGAGACAACATAAAACTCTTAAGTCAATAGGATCATATTCATCATGACAAGCGTGAGAGAATATGCCATAATTTTCATCATGTCAATTTGAAGCTTCGTGCAATTGGCACCGTGAGACACATCATTCATCATGACGAGTGCGAGAACATATGCCATAATTTTCACCACGCCGATTCGAAGCTTCGTGCAATTGACACTGTGATACACATCATTTATCATGACGAGCGCGAGAGCATATGCCATAATTTTCACCATGTCGATTTGAAGCTTCGTGCAATTGGCACCGTGAGACACATCATTCATCATGACGAGCGTGTGAGCATATGCCATAATTCTACCATGCCGATTTGAAACTTCGTGCAATTGGCACCGTGAGACACATCATTCATCATGACGAGCGTGTGAGCATATGCCATAATTTTACCATGCCGATTTGAAGCTTCGTGCAATTGGCACCATGAGATACATCACTTTTCCCTTCTTTTTTTCTTTTTTTCAGGTTTACAATGGACTGCAAAAAGTCTCATATCATATAAAAAAAAGTCAAGTATAATCCATAATTGGCGAGGAACCACTTGATGCATCTTCGTTTGTAGTTTCAACTTTGATGACGAACCACACTTTGTGCCTCTTCTTTTACAATTGCGGCTTTAGCGACGAACCATTCTTAGTACATCTTCTTCTACAATTGAAGCTTTGATGACGAATCATATGTGGATCATCTTATTTTATATTTACGACTTTGATGACGAACCACACGTGAAATACATTTGCTATCTCTTCTTTTGTAGTTTCAACCACATTTGTTGTCTTTTTTTTTCTTCTTGCAATTGCGACTGTAGCGATGGCCAACTTTGACGACGAACCACACTTGATGACTCTTCTTTTGTAGCTTTAACTTTGATGATGAACCACATTTAGTGTCTTTTCTTTTGCAATTGCGACTTTAGCGATGACCGACTTTCACGACGAACCACACTTGACACTTCTTTTGTAGTTCAGCTTTGATGTCGAACCACCCTTGGTGCCTCTTCTTTGGAAGATCATGTAGATAATTTCTTCAAGTTTTACGCGGAGTATGATACTTTAAAATAAAAAAATGACTAAAGAATCACATGAAAATACCCTCTCAGATGCGCAACGCCCTCTCAATGATGCAAAGTTGACACATGAAAAGTTAGATGGATCCATGAAGAAACTTCAAGCAACTCTAGTAGATGTGGAGGAAAATAATGTGATGTCTAACGATGAAGTTGAGAGATTAGCCAAACTAGAAGAGGCAATCGAGAAAAGCCGCCAAGAAATCATAATCCTCAAACTTTTTTTCGTAGTTGGATTTTTTTTATTAGCTTAGAATTTTCTGATTCACTCATTATGGTATAGTGGTTTTTTTTTGAAGCAATAAAATAGTAACTTATATTTCAATATGAAACACCTCGTCTTGAACTTTGAATTTTGGTTGTTTCTTTCCACGAACCCCCTTTATTTATTGGAAAAAGACTCCATAAGGTAGCGTTCAAATGAGGATTGCAACAAAACATTACTTTTTTCAGCTTTCTTCAGCTTTGCGCACATGTGGAAGAAAATTCATAGCGTGGATTAGGAGTATCAGAATAATGAGCTTCATTTTTGGTTGGAAATATAACTTGGAGATATTCGATCTATGTAAAACTCACGTCCATGGGATTTACGGTTTATTACAGATCTGTTTTCAAAGTTGGGTCAAACTCTGCGTGCTTGAATCTTCAGATTTCTTCAGCTTTGCACACATGTGGAAGAAAATTCATAACGTGGAGTAGGAGTGCCAGAATGATGAGCTTCCTTTTTTGTTGGAAACTTAACTTCAATATCTTTAGTCTGTACAAAAATCACATCCATTGGATTTACGGATTAATGCAGATTTATCTTCAAAGTTGACTCAAAATATGTGTGCTTGATTCTTCAGCTTTGCGCACATCTGGAAGAAAATTCATAACGTGGAGTAGATGCGCTGTAATAATGAGATTCCTTTTTTGTTGGAAAGATAACTTCAAAATCTTCAGTCTCTACAAAAATCGCATCCATAGGATTTATGGATTAATGCAGATTTGTCTTCAAAGTCAGCTCAAAATCTGGGTGCTAAACTCTTCATTCGAACGAATCAACATGATGTTCACATGGCGACATTATATTTTTTTTCTTCTTATGACTGAACATAGAGTAAAAATACACTAAGCTACCTACGTACCTCAGTGAAGAGGATCAAGTCATAACGTAGTTCAGAAAATGAGCTTTAATTTTTTTTTGAGTCCTACCTTTTGTCTAGGCTGCCTCTTTCGAGATTTTCAACCTAGTGGACATTTTTTTTTGGGGGGGAGCCGTACATAGTTTATACTCTTGTGGGCCAGGAGTATGACGCCGCTTCAAGTATAGTACTTCTTCGAGAATTTTCCATTGATGGGACCAATTCGCAAGTCGTCTGCATCCACAAGTTTGTAAGCTCCTCTTGAATAGACTTCTTGGATGACGTATGGTCCATCCCATTTTGAGGTGAACTTGCTTTTCGATTTATGAGATATGATAATTGGCCTTCTAACTGCAAGAACTTGATCACCAACTTGGAAGGACCTTAGGCGAACCTTTTTATTGAAAGCACGAGAAAGACGAGCCTGATAGCATTCAAGACTTTGTTGAGCTTCCAACCTTTTCTCATCGAGAGCTTCCAAATCTTCAAGACGCAGGCGAGCATTATCTTCTTCAGTAAGTCCTTCTTGGATGGCAAGCCTCAATGAAGGTATTTGTCGTTCAAGTGGAAGGACTGCTTCAGTTTCAAAAACAAGAGAATAAGGAGTTGCTTGAGTCGGCGTGCGATGAGTCGTCTGGTATGCCCAAAGAGCTTCTTCCATTCTATCATGCCAATCTTTTTTAGATTTGGAGACGACCTTCTTTAACAAGTTGCACAAGGTCTTGTTAAATGCTTCAGCTAGACCATTTGTAGCAGCATAATACATTGAAGAATTACGTTGCTTGAAGCCAAAAAGGTCGCAAATCTTATCCATGAATTTATTGGAAAATGGCTTTCCATTATCTGTTAGTATATAACTAGGAATGCCAAAACGATAGATGATATTCACCTTCATGAAGTTTGCAACATTTTCCTTCTTTACTTCTTTGAGGGCTACCACCTCTGTCCATTTTGACAAGTACTCTGTCGCAGTAAGGATGTACAAGTGGCCGCCAGAAGATTTCGGCAGTGGTCCAACTACGTCTAGCACCCAAGCGTCAAATGGCCAAGATGCTACAGTCGGATGTAATACATCAGGAGGTTGGTGCATAAAGTTTGCATGAAATTGGCATGCTTGACATCTTCGAGCATAATCCAAGCAATCTTTTACCATTGTTGGCTAATAATAGCCCATTCTTTTTTATATAAAAATGCAACTTTGTCCCAGATTGATGCGATCCACAAACTCCAGAATGTGATTCTTGCATAGCTTGATTTGCTTCTTCTTCTCCCAAACAACGCAAGAGAACCCCCTCGAAAGATCGTCGATATAGAGTATCTTTATAGTAAAGAAACCGAGGAGCACGATGACAGATTTCAGTCTTTCTCTTTGGATCTTCTGGAAGTATATTGTAGCACAAGTAATCAATCAAGGTATGTCTCCAGTCGTCTATCTCAACCTGTGAAACATCTACAAGATGTTCAAGCTTACTTTCTTCATTTGCATCTGGTGGTACTATCCATTTTTGGTAGATAGTGATTTGAGATTGGTCGGGCAGAGTCAATGTTGAAGCCAAAGCAGCTAAAGCATGATCTTTCTTATTCTCCTTTCTTGGAACATGCTGAAGAGTTACATCTCCGAGCCATCAAATCAATTTTGGTGCATAGTCATGATAGAGGAACAATTCTGGCTTTTTGACTTCATAGCAACCCAACAATTGATTGATCACTAATTCATAGTCTCCAAAAACTTGTAATTGCAATTGCTTCATATCGACCGCCATTTCAAGCCCAAGTATTAAGGTTTGATATTCTGCAACATTATTGGAGCAACATTGTGTTAAGGTGAAGGAATATGGCAAGATCTCATCTTAAGAAGTGACTAATATCACTCCAGCGCCGGCTCCTTCACGTTGTGAGGCCCCATCAAAATACATCTTCCAAGGAGGTTGAACTTCAACAACCATTGCATCTTCATCAGGTAATTCATCAGTGAGTTCCCAATCATCAGGTATCGGGTGGTCTGCTAAGAAGTCTGCCAATGCTTGCCCTTTCACACCCTTTTGAGGAACATACACAATTTCAAATTGCTGAAATGGGGGGTACCATCTTGCTAGTCGATCATTGAGGACGGGTTTTGACACAAAAAAATTGATGGGATTTTCTTTAGAAACAAGATGGACGACGTGAGCTTGAAAGTAGTGTTTCATCTTCTAAATTTAAAAGACCAAGGCCAAACATAGCTTTTCGATTGGCGAGTATTTTAACTCATTTGGTGTCATCATCCTACTCAAGCAGTAAAGGGAATTTTCTTTCCCTTCGCCATTCTCTTGGGCTAAGAGTGCTCCCACTGATCTTTCTTGAGCTGATATGTAAAGTATCAATGGTTTTTTAGGAACAGGAGCTGCTAAAACTGGTAGTTTGGTCAAGTAAGACTTGATGCTCTCAAAGGCATTACTACAAGCTTGGTCCCATTCGAAAATAGTGCCCTTTTTCATAAGACAACTGAATGGTTGATACTTTCCGGCTATATTCGAGATGAATCTCCTAAGATATGCTAGCTTCCCTTGCAAACTCTTCAATTCATGGATGTTTCTTGGCTCGACCATCTTCAGAATTGCATCTATTTTTGCTTGATCAATTTCGATTCCTCGATGATATACAATGAAGCCAAGGAATTTCCAGAGGTAACTCCAAATGCACATTTCAAAGGATTCATTCTAAGTTGATACCTTCGTAGTAGATTAAAAACCATCCTTAAGTCTTGCAAGTGGTCACACTTTTTCCTTGATTTCACTACTAAATCATCAACATAACACTCAACATTTTTGTGAAGAATGTTATCAAAGATGTTCTGCATAGATCTTTGGTATGTTGCTCCTACATTCTTCAAACCAAAAGGCATTACTTTGTAGTAATAAATGCCTTTAGGAGTGCGGAATGCGGTCAACTCTTCATCCTTTGGTGACATGTGGATATAGTTGTAGCCGGATGAACCATCCATAAAATACATCGCCTCATACCCAGTAGTGGCATCAATCATTAGCTCGAAGCGGAAATTCATCTTTTGGACATGCATTATTGAGATCCCAAAAGTCGACATAAATTCGAATTTGTCCATTCTTCTTCCTCACGGGGACAATACTTGAAACCCATGTGGGGTACTTAACTTCACGGATAAATCCAGCCTCAATAATCTTGTTAACTTCAGTTTTTATCACGGGAACCAATTCAGGCCTAAAACGCCGTTGAGCCTGCTTGATGGGACGTGCACCGCTTTTCACAACAAGATGATCGACTGCTACCTTCGGGTCTAATCCAGGCATTTCTTTGTAACTCTAAGAAAATACATCTTTATACTCTTTGAGTAAGTCGACGTAGGCCCTTTCCTCATCACTTGCTAGTGAAGCATTCACATAAGTGGGTTTTGGATCTTCATTAGTTCCAAGGTTGATTTCTTTCAATGCATCAACGGTCACCTTTACTCCTTCTTCAAGTTCGGGTGGCGCATCTTTAGCATCTTCATCTTCTTGAGGTTCTCCATCGTTGAAAGCTATGTGGTAAGACCATGAAACATTCTCCGACTTTCCAGCAATTTTAATTGGAGAATAAGTATGCATTTCATCTTGTGTAGTGACATGATATGAAGATCCAACACTTTCTTCATCTTCCTCATGTCGCTTAGTGTAGACCACAACATGCGACTTTGCCTTTAGTACTTCTCCACAAGAGACCACAATGTTCGTATGTCGCCTCATTCTAGAAGGGATTAGACTTTGAAAGTCTTTAGAAGCATTTTGAGATTTGGGTAAAGTAGATGCTTGCATACCCTTGCTATTTCTTCGACCCTTTTTTTTCTTCCTCAATGGACCTAACCTCTCAAATACATAAGTCCTCTATGTTGAGCTTCCAAGTCGATCACAGACAGAAGGCCTCTTGTTAGAATTAGCAGACTCATCTTCCGCTGTTATGTAGTTGTTGCTCACCCTTTTTATGGAGACGCGGATAGGTGGAGGCTTTTTGTAGCCCACCCCTTCACGTTGTTGCCTCATAACGGGTTCAGACGGAAGCTTCCCCAATTTTGATGGTTCATTTTGATCGAATCCAGCTTTTGCTAGCAGCCTGTAAGCATTAGGATCAAAACCTTCTTTTGTACGCTTCATTGGGAGTGCTTCATATTGGGGTGACTTAGAGGCCTCAAATTTATCGTGAAGCAATGCCTCAGGAGCCATAGACTTCCCATGTAATTTTGTGGATGACTTCATCATATCAATTAGCCTTACAGGAAGGGTCAAACCTTCCGGTGCATTTTCTCGCAACTCGAGAGAGTGTCCCTTGTCCTCCTTTGCCGTTGGGACATAACGAAGAATGGATGTGACATTTTTACTTGAAAAACCATCAATCATGTTAGACATCTTGTTTGGATTGCCAAGCTTTGGATCTTTCTTGTTTGCGACTTTTGGCTTACCGACCGCTACCTTAGCCATCTTGTTGAGGAGTCCGACATTTCCGGATGCAATGTCATTAACTTTTATGGAATATTTCTTCAAGTAAAACTTTGCATCATCAAAGTGAGCTTTAGCTTCAGTGAATGGATTATCATCTGCAATAATTCTTTTTGCAACTCCATTCTCATAATACTTCAAACATTGGTGGTAGGTAGATGTGACTACTTTGTTCTCATGTACCCACGGCCTACCAAGAAAAATGTTATATGAAGTCTTTGCATCAATTACATGTAACCACACGCTTGATTGTAACTCTCCGATGGTGAGGTATACTTTGACGGTCCCTATGGACTTTGTCCTCCTTGATTGAATCTTTGGATCATCAAGCGACTATCAGTAAGATCTGCTGTTGATATCCCAAGTTCTTTCATTGTGCGAATCAGAAGGATGTTGATTCCAGATCCTCCATCGACTAGGATTCTATTTACTCTTTTCTCACGTGCAAACCCGACCATGAATAAAGGGCGATTATGAAACGTGTCACCAAACAGAAGATCATCTTCAGAGAATGTAATTTTGGCCATACATGTATTTTCGACTCCAGGAGATGAATGTGAAGCATCTTTTGGTGATTAGCATGATGGATTTTCAACTTTAGGAGACGACTTTAGAGAATCATTTGATGATTGATATGATGGAGTTGCATCTTTCGCTTCTTTTTCATCTACATTACAACATAGAGCTTTTGTGCCATCAGATGTGAACTTTGTGTAGAACCAATATGGCAAATATTCTCCAAATGTAATTGGTCGAGGCCTCTCTTGGTAGTGGTGCGCCTTTATTTCCTTTTTCTTTGAATGCAGACTCAAAGTTTTGGTTTTGGGTCTCCTTACCATCTTTTCCCTGACGTGTCGCTTTGTTAATCTTCGTGCGAACTCATTTTTGGCGTCTACGGCGTGTCACAAGAGTCCAACCCATATCATCAAGATAATCGACTGGGTCTTCATCTTTACAGTTTAGACTTGCATACCTTCATCGGTTGATGAAGTCAAAGACCGGCACTTAATTGCGCTGACGTGTGTTTATAAGTTCCACCATGCTTACAGTACGTCTTGTGCTATAGAAGCGGTTGAAAAATTCTTGCTCCATTTGTTTCCAACTATCAATGGAACCAGACTCAAGGTTTGTGTACCAATCGAAAGCATTGCCCTTAAGGGAGCGGATAAATTGTTTGACGAGGTAGTCGCTGTATGTCCCAGCACTGTTGCACTTCAATGAAGTGTGCCACATGTTGCTTTGGGCTTCCCTTACCATCGAACTGCTAAAATTTTGGAGTTTGATAACCGGCAGGCATTTTCAAGCTATCAATCCTTGCAGTGTATGGTCTTGCATATGTCAAGGAAAATTTCGTAGCAACCTCGTACTTGTCTTTAATGGTCCCTATGATGAACTCCTTGATTTGGTTGATGGGGATCGTTCCGTCAGAGGAAACTTGGATCTCTTTAGCATGTTCCACTTGCTTTGAAGGGCGATCAACCGTCTCTTGTACTTGTGGACGTTTTCCAGGCGCATAGATTGATTCTTCATCTATCATGCCTTCCATCCTATCAGTTAGTTTAACAATTCGAGCATCTTGATCTTGAACATACTTGGTCAAGCCTTCAATAGCTCTTGTCAAGCTCGCAAGTTGTTCTTCTACAGATCAAGTGCTAGTCACCATTGCGTGCATTACCATAGTAGGTGATGGAGAATGGTGTTGATTTTCCCAAACATGTTATGTGGGGTAGATCCAGTGCTCAAGACATGATCGTCGACTAAAGCAAAAGGCTTTTCGTATGTAGATAGGCTCAATTGGGCAAGAACCCTCTCGACCATTTCAGTGATGTCTTCTTTTACGTCTTTCGCAGGAGACTTCACACATTTTGGGGACAAACCAAAGGCAACAGCAGATTCGGATGACACTCCTGAGGCTTGTTGTCCCAATAGCTTGGCTTGGTTCCTTGTGATAGGTCCCATGTTTCCCGCACTAAAATCAAGGATGTCTTCCACATCGAGGTAGAATTTGGATCCATCAGTTTTTGCGGAAGCAGATGCAAATCCAGACGCAAATGCAAATTTTGATACAGATGTAAATTTTGATGTAGATGCAGAAATGGATGCAGATCCAGATTTCAATGCAGACGCAGATTTGGATGCAAATACAGATCCAGATGTAGATACAGATTTGGATGCAGATGCAGATGCAGATCTCGATGCAAATGCGGATATGGATACAGATCCTAATTTGGATGCAAATGCAGATACAGATGTAGATCCAGATTTGGATGCAGATGTAAATTTTGAGTTGATCTTCTTAGAAGTCATCTCAATGTTCTTGAACTTTTATTTTGGAAGAGAAAAGTTGAGAGGTAAAGATTGTCCCACTGGGCATGCCAATTTATATGCGTCTAAAGTTTCTTTCCTGAAAAACAACAAACATGAAAGGAAAAATAGCAAGCAAACAATAATATTTGAATTTGGATTTATGCGAAGGTTACAATCTTTATGAAATCTTTAATAAAAGATGTAATCTTCAGATTTTTCTCTTCACGAATGATCTTGATTTGATGGAATACTTGTGGCTCAACACTTGGAGCGAAGACTTCTTTGTATGCGGAAGACTTGCAGATCACCACTGAAGAGCAACTACGTATTTTTTGTATGTATGTATTTGTGTGTCTTTTGGTCAGAAGAAGACCTCTTTATATAGGCTTGAGTTAGGGCTTTAGGGGTATTTTGGTATGAGCAATTTTTACCCCTGGGCCTGAAGAACGTGAGTTAGGCTCATCTTGTCAAATTAATGGACTGACCCAAGTGATTTGGACTTGATTTAAGTCATACAATTTTGACTTAGATATTAATTCGACTTTATCAACCAGTAATTTGACTTGGTCAACGTATGGTGATTTAAGATTTAACCCAATTTTAATATGGATTTATCAATAAAACTTCTTTGTCTACAACAACACATCAAACTAAGTACATTCAACGACACTATTACTCCTATTAAACTCAACATGCTTAGAGTTTCTTTGGAGCAAAATGTGATTATTTGAGGACTTATAGCCAACTGTTTTTCTATGTGAGACCAAAGTCCATTGATTAGTGGATCTTTCTGCGGTAGTGTAGCCTTTTTTGGCTTCATATTGCCTTGATTTAGTAGCCACGACTGCATTAGGCGAATCCAACTCCTTATCTTTCACAAATCTAAACGATAACTTCTCTGTAGTGACTTGTGATGTAACGATCAACTACCTTGAGTTATTATCTACATTATTTTGTGCCTCGACATCAATATGGAAAAGAGTGTAAGAACTCGTTGTGGTCGCATCAACTCTTTTCACATTATTTTTTTTTGAATTGGAAGAAGTTGGTAATGTTACCTCTTTTCCAGTATGTTGAAGAGAGAGAAATTTCTTTTTCTCATCCAAAATTGATCGCATATCTCCTTCGAACGTTGCCCCATTATTTTTTGTTTCATCAATAAGTCCACCTTCTACATCTATAGTCAGTTTACATTCTTCCTCCTTGTGACCCTGATGTTTACATGTTGTGCAGTACGAAGGCAGTTTGTCATAGACAATTTTCTGCAAGACCTCTTTAACGAAACCATTTTTTCCATCTTTAAAAAACATTCTAACACTATACGGAAGCGATGATAATAGATTAACCTCAGCTTTTACCCTTGCTATAGGCCTTGACTTACCCGTTGTTGCCTTATCAATTTGTAGAGGTATCCCAACGGCTGATGCAAGTGAAAACAGGGCTTCACGAGCAAACATCTCTGTTGACAAACTCGAAAAAGAAATTCAAGCTAAAGCAATTGATGTCTCCTCTTTTGGATTAAGTCCAGCATTGAATCCGACGTTGGTATTGATTACTCACACACTTTTCTTTTATTGTGATGAATGATACTGCCCTAGCGTACACCTCCACAAATTCTTCCCGATTCAATAATCGTACCAGAACATGACGATGATCCAGTAAACCTAAATTGAAATCTCCTTTGATTGCAAAGTGTCGTATGAAACTCTTTCTAAGACCAATAATATTGGGTCTCCCATAAGAAAACTTAGAAACAAGAGCATACTACAAGTTTTCTTCTTGGATATACGATTCCAAATCCAAACATATGTCACAGGTTTTAATTTTACTGGAAGTTTTCCATCATATTTTTTAGTATAAGTCGATGGGTTAGAAATAGACGCATAACTAGATTTTCTGGCGTCTCTTCAACAGCTCGAGGCTGGGGAGAGACTATTTCGGCCATGGAGGCCTAAAACTCCATAGGAGTCGGCCATGGCCTAAGTTTTTTTTTTCGCGATAAAAATGACTTATTAGTATAGTTATCGATTTAAAGTATTTCAAAATCAAAATTGATAAATTAAATGAATAATACATAAAATCGAAAAGAAGAACCCTTACCCTATATTATTAAACCATTGATAACAAGTTAACAATTACCATGTAAAAAAAATGTTAACCATTCAACTAAACACCTTCGCTTAATTAAATAATGAATGAATAGAGGGCTTCTATGCAAGTGTGGAGCTACTAGGAATATCGGTAGAGATGGCTTCGTCGGCGAGTGCTATGGTGGCTCCACAATTGACCCTAATGAATTGCTTCCCCTAAAATCTTATAACTATTGGTAGATGTGTCAAATGAGTCGATTGAACTGAATTTAGGCAAGTCAAATTGAATTGAGTTGATAAGTTGACACTTTATTGACCAGTCCTAAAGCTACTTGGACTAAAATAGGTTTGGCTGAAATAGTGTCTGCCCACGAGAGGTTTTATATATTGCCTGAAAGAGATGCCATTTACTTTTATCTAGTTATAGTGTTTTCCTCAACTCCAACAATAAACAACAGAGAGAACAAGTTAATAAGTTTTGATTCATACATAAACGAGCAATTGCAAGAGGAAGAACATGAACAGTAATAGTAACTATAAAGGAAAAGGATATGAGGTACTAAGAGAGAACTGGGGATGAGAGGCACAATCTTTGGCTAAGCACAATGACAATCCACATAAATGAGCAATTACAATAGTGTATATTTGAAGGATCCGACACGGATGTTGAAATATTTTTGGAGGTGTAAAAAATTCATGTTTTATTGAAGTTGTTTAATTATTTTTTGAAAAACTGTTTCAGGCAAGAAAGTTGTTAGGGGTAGCATCATTGGAAGTGTGAAGGAGTTACAAGATATGATGAATTTTTGTGGCAAATACAACATCTTGTGTGAGATAGAGCTTGTTACAACTGACAAAATTAATGAAGCCTTTGATAGGCTTTCCAAGAATGATTTTAAGTTTCGATTTGTCCTCAATGTAGCTGCCCACCAATATTCCTAAAGGCTTTAGAGACTATGTTTCTTGTTCAAGTTGTTTGAAATTGTTATTGTGAGTTATTCTTATGTATCTCTACTTTGCGCATCTTAATTTTTGCGTGCTTTTTGGGACTTCTCACATCTGTTCAAGTCTCAATATGAATATCAGACATCAAGTAAAAAATAAAAAAATTATTTGTACCTTTTCTTGTAGATAGCTTTTTATGTGTCTTGACTCTTGATTTGAGTGACAAATTACAATTGAAGTTCATATTATTAGTTGTCATTCTATCCCATTTTTATGTTCCTATTTGAAGGTTTCCTACCATGCATGAATCAAAATATTAGATGTCAAGAAGCTAAAATCATTTTAGCTTATAATTAGAAGCAGATAAATTCGAAACTTATTCATTAAAATATTTATGAGACACGTGTAAAGAATCTAATGCTCCACCGGAGGATATGGACAGAACCTCTACTGGACAGGAGTCGCTTCCCTACTGATCCTACACTACAAGAAATCAACTCTTTAGTGGTGACCTTACCACCATGGCATGCTTGGTTACTTTTACTCGCCACGATTTTAAATGTGATTATTATGTATTTATATATGAACATGAATTTACTTTTTACCATTTTTAAAAAAATATAGTTTTATTAGTTCTATATTAGTAGTAAATTAATTGTGGTTAAGGTTAATCATACTTGTTTAATTCGTATGTATTGGTTGGATAATACAGGTTATTGAGTTATGCAAAACATACACATGGAGAAGAAAGTAAGGTCAGATCATCATCAAAAGGAGACAAAGTTAGCCAGTATGACGTCATCTGATTTCGTATTACAGTGGGAGAACAAAAAGAGACTTCGGTGGAACAATAATAATAATGACTCAATCGATTCGGTGGAGATTCCAAAAATATTGGTTTGAGTTGTTCGACAAGTTATAAGATCTGATCTAAAAAATCAACCTGCTACCACCAACACCATCAGTAGTAACGCTTTTTGAATCTTTGGCAGCGAGCGACCTACTCTTCTCATCGAATTCTCATGTGCATTTTTTTTCTCTATTTTCCTTCTAAAAATTCTTGTTTGGTGCGTGATTATACAACCTTCAACTTACTTAATGGTGGAGCTAGATACCGCAAGGAGGTTAGGGTTCATAAGAAAATTACTTTAATCCTTCTTACGGTGATTAAGGAAAGATTATTGTGTGAAAAATTTACAATGATATAAATAGAGTCAAGTAATAATAGATGAACTTTAATTGTATCCTGATTTATAATTAGTCATGTGGTAATGTTATGAACTCTTAATCAACGCATCTAGATTTGATAATACCTATTTTTATATACTCTAAATGAGGAAGAATTTTGAATGAAATAATTGGGCGCAAGTGACCAAGTGTTTACTATCTTGAATGATTGAGGTGGATTACTATTAATTGATTGATCTCCTCTTACTATTCCATGTAAAAAACATTCTAACTAGAATAATAGGAGATCAATCATTTAATAGTAATCCACCTCAATCATCCAAGATAAACACGTGGTTCCACAACAGTCATAAATTTCGACGACTTTAAATTCTTATATGAATCAGTGGCTTTCTCCTAAATGTTCAAGTTAATTTTAAAACACATCCACGTGGTTCTCAACACACAAACTGTTGTTCATTTTGTATTCCTAAGATACTTATAACAAAATTTTGAAGAACTCGGTAAGACACAACAAAGTTTAAGAACATTTACATAACTAGAAAATTAAAACTAGTAGAGAAACTAGATTCAGAAACAGATTAGAAAAAATATATGAAATGTTTTTCTTAAAGAAGAATTGTTGACAATTTGTGTTTAAAGAATCTTACTAGTTCCAACAAACTTTGCAGAAACACAAAGTAACCAAAGTTTAATGAACCATTGAAGAATAGAAGAACATAAATTAATTCACAAATTTTAGATTTGTAACACATACCAGAATTCGGGAAAACAGGAAGAAAATCAAGCCCACTGAATGAACAGTGTCCCCTTAAGGAAATTATTCCCCTCTAGTATCCGAGGTTTGATTTGGAATATACCTCCCAGGATATAATGATCTCAATCACCAGTGTATTGATACCCAAAACGTTGGTGTCAGCGAGCCACTCAGCGGCAGTAAAGTACACTTAGAATACTAGATTTAGTAGTAGAAGAAGAAATCTATAAATTCTATATTCAAAATGAAAGGAAATCCCTCAATTTATAGAAAACAAAGGGTAGTGCGAAAAGGTTCTTATTGTGCCTTACCGGAAAGGTCACAAACCATTGAAAAGTCACAATCTTTCGGAAAGGTCGTCACTTTTCATAAAAGTCACAACATTCCATAAAAGTCGCAACTTTTCTTAAAAGTCACAACTCTTTATGAAAGTCGCAACTTTTCATTTTCTATTCACACCTTTTAAAACCCAACAATCTCCCGCATGAATGGGGAATGACTCTAAGACAAAGAAACGGACAATTATGTGTACTTTACAAGCAAGAATTAATTGCATCTGGATAAGTAGGTTTTCCTTTGGACTTTTCTTAGTGAACATATGTCGGATATACTCGGTCAATCGATAGATGCGATATCTTTGAACCGTCGAGCTTTGGTGTATACCTAGACAACCATATGTCACACAATTAACTCTTTACCGTTTATGGTTCTTACGGTTGTGTTTGTTTTAGCCATGAACACCTCCTGGTTTCATGAGTGTATAGAGAGATGGGCTTTTGACAATCATCTTCTTTGAAGCGGCTTACACTTCACACTCACATAGGTGATTCCTAACCGTGTTATCGCATAGATACACTATTTTGTCAACTCTGCCAAACTTAGGAAATCATTAAAACCATTAAGCTTTATTAACTCATTAACAGGCCTTAATGTTGTATACTTGTCCCTGAGCATTATCTTCATCATGAAAAAATTGAGTTTGTTGACAATGCCGAACCGTCATTCACAACTTTGTTTTTCTCCTTGAATCTAGCTCTTGGGATCTCCAGTCTACTAGATAAAGTTACCGCCATGATGACTTGTCCTAAGTCGTAAATCCATTACCTTAGATGTTCTTTCAACTTTCTCTCTAGTTAGGCCTTTTTGTAAGTGGATCCGACACATTATCCTTCGACTTTACATAGTCAATTCTGATAATTCCACTAGAGAGTATTTTTCTAACTGTAACATGTCTATGTCATATATGACGAGACTTTCCATTATATGCTCCATGCCCTACCTATTGCATCTTGACTATCAAAGTGTATGCATACTAATGTCAATGGTTTGGGCCAAAATAGAATATCTATCAAGAAATTCCGGAGTCTTTCAACTTATTCACCGACCTTATCTAGAGCGCCTAGCTCAGAGATCATTGTAGAGCTCGCGATACATGTCTCTTTTGAAATATTTCCAAGTGGCTGCTCCTCTACCAAGAGTAAATACATATCCACTCGTGGATTTTTCTTTATTTGTTCGGTTATCCAATTTGCATCACTATATCCATTCAATACTGCTGGATATTGTATAATGCAAGGCATAGTTTTAAGTATTATTTTAAATACTCCAAAACTCTATTTATTGCCATCTAATGCGTTTATTTGGGATCACTTGTGAACCGACTCAGTTTATAATAGCAAATGTTATATCTGATCGCGCACACTTCATGATATACATCATACTTCCCAATATTCTAGCACAATCCAATTGTGAGTCACTTTTGCTTTCACTCTTTTGAAATGCAAAGCTCACATTTATTGGAGACTTGACAATATTGACATCCAAATATTTGAACTAGTCAAGTACCTTTTCAATGCAATGAGACAGTGAAAATGCTAAACATTATGGGTTCTAAGGATTATTATATCTAAGATCGCATCAGCAACTCCAATATTTTTCATTCCAAACTTTCTTTGTAGCATACGTTTAGTAGCATTTATGTCATTAGTGTCTCTATTGATGATCAACATATCACTAATATAGAAACAAACAATGACCTTATGATTTTAATGTGAAAACATTTATCACTTCCATCATTCTTAAATCCATTTGCCAACATGGTTTTTGGTCAAATTTCTTATGTCATTGTTTGGGTGCTTGCTTTAGTCCATAATATGGCTTAGCAAGTTTGCACACTTTCTTTTATTTATCAGGAACCACAAAACCCTCGGGTTGTTCCATGTAAATTTTTTCCTCCAATTCTACATTTAAGAAAGTTCTTTTCACATTCATTTGATGAATTTCGAGGTCATATACCACAACTAATAATTTTAGCATCTGAGTGGATGTAATTCTAGTTACTAACGAGTATGTATATCGACAAGATTAAAACCTTATTTTTGTCTAAAGCCTTTGACACAAAGTCTTGATCTATATTTGTCAACAATTCTATCCACTTTCATTTTCCTTTTGAGGATTCACTTTGAATCCAAAAGTTTATTTCCTGGAGGAAGATCAATCAACTTCCAATAGGATTGCTCAATATTGAACCAATCTCACTATTGACACCATTTGTCCAAAAGAATGAGTCTACATAAGACACAAGAAATGTTACAAAATCATATTTGAAGGAAGCATATGTCCCTTGACATTTACTACGCCTCTTGATCTCTTTATTAAGTACATTCTCCTTTTGTTTCTTCCAAGGTCGTTTAGACCTTTCACTAGACTACTCAAGTCTAATTTTACAGTCCACAGTCTTAGGTCCTATTTCAATCCTTTTAGGAATAGGAACTTAGACTTTGGCTAGACACTCCCACACTTTGAAATATTTCAAGTTGGATTTCCTTCCTTTACATTTCTCATATGTAATAGATTGTGTCCTGAACAAACAAAATTGCTTTCTTTATCAAAAGACAAAACTTTTTTTTTTCCTTTTGCAGTAAGGATAGTTCCTCCACAAAAGTTTCGTGGTAAACCCGAACTTATAAATAATGCATCCATCATTTCTTTCAACGTTCGGTTTTTCATTAGATTGAGGTGAATAGGGAAGTAGTTTGATGGACAATTCCATTTTCCAAACATATTTCTGCACTAGGAGATTTATACTCTCCATTCTTATCACTTCTTATCTTTTTTCAAACTGATTTTCAACTTCGATATTACATTGTCTAGACATTTCTATTGCTTCATCCTTACCATTCAACAAATAGACATGATATCACAAATGTCAGTGTAAATCAATTCTAAAGGATTAGAATTCCCTTCAACAGATTTATAAGAATGCTCAACAAACTTAGATTCCACAAAAACTTGACATTTTTTTTTGTTTATTGCACTCAAAGTTAGACAAAACTTCTAAGTTGACCAGTTTTCCTTACAAAGTTTTGTAATTGACATGCCCCAAGTGTTCATGTCACAAACATTGACTCAAGCAAGTAAGAACAAATAAAAATATTGAGTTTGAAAAGCTCTTCGCGAGGTAGCCTTTTTCCTCACTAATATTTTGTTCCTATTTCTTACAATTTTGTGTGATACAAACATTGTTTAGAGTCATTACCTTGTGAAATGTCCTTTTCATAAGGACTTTTCTATAACTTTCAATTTTGATTGTTATAGAACTACCCACGAACAAAGTTTCATCGGATTCAATAAAAGCAATATAGTCCAAATGTTACTATTACAAAAAAAATAACAAATGACTATTTACCAATATTCATGTCTATACAAATACTTTTATTATAATAGACATATCTTTTCATGAAAAATCACAATATTTTAAGTGACATTTCTTTCATAAAAGAACACGATTATTTTGAACAACTATATATATAATTTGGCTATTTCATACTAGTCACACTATATACTAGTAATAGAAAAACTCAACAACCACAATATCAAATATACTCCAAGAATTTTGTGGGTCTAACATAATACAAAAGTATCTGTGAATTTCATATCTTTTGCTCCAAAGTTAAATTAGACACCAATTATAATCATAAGCAAAGAACCCCCACATTTTAAATGTGATCTCAAAAATATTTTTCAAGTATTTGAAAATAAATTTTTTCACAAAATATTCCAGACTCTCAAAATGTCATTGGTAGTATGAAACCTCTTTTGAAAATACTATTCTACAAAAAAAATTATAGAGTTTCAGTTCTCTTTGACAATCTTTACATAGTGTCCATAGAGGCACAAACTCACCAACTCTAAGTCGCTGGTCTTTCTCGTCTATCACAAATAGATATACCACTTAGTATTTAGAATACTAACAATAAATACAAAATTTTGTACATTTTTTTTTCTATTTAACAATTAAGTTTATAAAACATAAAAAATACAACACTGACTTATAATGTGAAGTTTTCATATTCTTCAAAGCAATTGCAAAGTCCAATTTATTCAGAGTAGAAAACTATAAAAGTTTTTTAGTCTACAATAATCAGACACAATCAAATTGATAGGGAGTACAAAACTACAAAATTTATTTTTTTAATTCCAAACAGAATAAAACATATTCTTAGATTATCACATAGAAATGTTTTTTTTTTGTTTCAAATAGTTCCAAGTATATCATTTGGACATACTATTTTATCAATAAAAAATATGCATGTCTCACTCTGCAAACTAGTGAATTTTAAAGGCAACACTATTTTCCAAGGAAAATTCATTCGAAAACCATACGATTTGCAGAACTTTTTCCAAAGGCATCCATGATAAATATCAAAATTGTTAACCTTTAAAACTGTTTTCCTCCTTAAATGAATAATAAGAAGGTTACATCTTTAATTGGAATACAAAAAAAAAAAAAATTTCCTGTTACATTCTCACTTCGACCTTTCTAAACAAAGCAATGAATTATGGAGAAATAATCCATTTATCTTCTACTACCATGATCAGATTCTCTCAATCAGTAGAATACAAAAAAATACTAATAGTATAGTAATTTCCTTAAGATTGTTGTTCATTTTGTATTCCTAAGATACTTAGAACAAAATTTTGAAGAACTCGATAAGACATAACAAAGTTTAAGAACATTTTCGTAACTAGAAAGTTAAAACTAGTAGAGAAACTAGATTCAAAAACAGATTAGAAAAAATATATGAAATATTTTTCTTAAAGAAGAATTGTTGTCAATTTGTGTTCAAAGAATCTTACTGGTTCCAACAAACTTTGCAGAAACATAAAGTAACCAAAGTTTAATGAACCAGTGAAGAATAGAAGAACATAAATTAATTCACAAATTTTAGATTTGTAACACATACCAGAATTTGGAAAAACAGGAAGAAAATCAAGCCCACTGAATGCACAGTGTCTCTTTAAGGAAATTATTCCCCTCTAGTATCCGAGGTTTGATTTGGAATATATCCTCCCAGGGTAGAATGATCTCAATCACCAGTGTATTGATACCCAAAACGCTGGTGTCAGCGAACCACTCAACGGCAGTAAAGTACACTAGGAATACTAGATTTAGTAGTAGAAGAAGAAATCCGTAAATTCTATATTTAAAATGAAAGGAAATCCCTCAATTTATAGAAAACAAAGGGTAGTGAGAAAAGGTTCTTATTGTGCCTTACCGGAAAGGTCACAAACCTTGAAAAGTCACAATCTTTCGGAAAGGTCGTCACTTTTCATAAAAGTCACAACTTTCCATAAAAGTCGTAACTTTTCATAAAAGTCGCAACTTTTCATAAAAATCACAACTTTTCATAAAAATCGCAACCTTTCTTAAAAGTCACACTCTTTATAAAAGTCGCAACTCTTCATTTTCCATTCACACCTTTTAAAACCCAACACAAACTAGACTAGCAACAAAGTTAATCACATTTCGATAAATTGACTGTTCAGTGATTTTTTTTTCTTAAGGTTTTCAATTCATATTATTGACCTTCTATGAGACAACGAATCAGGGAATCTCGAGTCTTCACCATTGAAAAGCTTGTTCAAGGTGGTGGCAGAGGTCTTGCCGGTCTTCTCCCGACGTCCTAGAGGCGTCGATTATGTGGTTCAAATTTGATTAAATGAAAATGGGGAAGGGATTGGGGTCTTTAGTTCGGTTATTTGGGCCGGGTTAGGGTTTTTGGTTCAAGAATTGAGGCCTGCTTATGTATTAAAAAGGGAAAAATTAGCAAACTAGTCATAAACCTTAACATAATTATTAAAAATATTTATATTTTAAAATAATTATTAAAAATGTCAATATGTCAATGATTTAGAAAATAAATTGAATTTTAATATAATTAATCTTCTTTAATTTCCCTTCATTTCTCAAATCAGTCCCATATTGGACCATTATTTATTCTACAATCCGATAAAAAAAGAAAACTCATTATCCACTTACCCCTCTTTCTAGGTTTTACCTCAAATCACTCTTATCTCTCTCTTTCCATTTTCACCATTATTCATTATTATCTCCTTTCTTTGTTCAAGAAAATCAACTCTTCAAATTTCCTACACTTTATTTAAGAAATCTCACAATTAACTAAAGTTTCTTCACCCATTGCTAAAGTCAATTCGAAATCAACAAGTATATTTTGAAGTTTCATGTAATTTTGTTTTCATATTCACCAAGTATTTGTATTTTGTATTTTCTGTCTTTTAATCAAGTATTGTTTGATTTTTTTTTTGTGTGAGTTTATTTTCTTATTCACCAAGTATTTGGTGACAATTATTTCTTGCTAAACAAGCCACCGAATTCTGAAGAAGTCGTGGATTAATCTTCTACTTCCATGATTTGTTTCTCTTAATCAGTATAATACAAGAAATACCAACAGTATAATAATTTTCTTAAGATTGTTGTTTATCCTGTATTCCTAAGATACTTAGAACAAAACTTTGAAGAATTTTGTAAGAAACAATTAAGTTAAAAGAATTTTCACAACTAGAAAATGAAAACTAGTAGAGAAATAGAATCAGAAACAAACTAGAAACAATATATGAAATATTTTTCTTAATGAAGAAAATTGTGCCCACTGAATGCACAGTGTCTCCTTAAGGAAATCATTCCCCTCAAGTACTTGAGGTTAATGGAATATATCCTCCCATAATAGAAAGATCTTACTCACTGGTTTATTGGTACCTAAAACCACGGTGTCAGCGAACCACTCAACGGCAATAAAGTACACTTAGAATAATATATTTAGTATTAATAGTAGTAGAAGTCCTGATAATTCTGTTGTAAAATGTGAGGAAATCCCTCAATTTATAGAAAACAAAGGGTAGTGTGAAAAAGTTCTTATTGTTCCTTACCGGAAAGGTCACAAACCTTTGGAAAAGTCATAATCTTTCGGATAGGTCACCACCATTAATAAAAGTCTCAACTTTTCATAAAAGTCGCAATTTTTCATAATAGTCACAACTCTTCATAAAAGTCGCAACTTTTCATCAAAGTCACAACTCTTCATAAAAGCCGCAACTCTTCATTTTCCATTCACACCTTTTAAAACCCAACAATCCCCCGCATGAATGGGGACTGACTCCAAGAAAAAGAAACTGACAAGTATATGTACTTTACAAGCAAGAATTAATTGCATCTGGATAAGTAGGTTTCCTTGGACTTTTCCTAGTGAACATATGTCGAATATTTGTAAAAATATAGTATAAAATAAAATAAAATGAAACCAGCTTGGGAATATGTTTCACATTTGAGAGGCATTTTTAATTACTTTTGGATTTTCCATTTCACCAGAGTTGTTCCCATTAACCTCATTTTAGTCCTTTTTCGTGGTGAGTTCTTTTAGCCATATGCTCAGTTCTCCAGAATCGGTCCTAATTTTGTATTCACTCGTTTAATTTGAGTTGCTAAGATGTTTTTGCTACTGCAAATTTTCAGTGTGAAACCGATTTGAAGAGTATTTCCAAAACATGTTCTTTTCCTTAAATTACTTCCCTAAAACGTGTTGTTTTCCATAAATAAAAATACAAAAAATATATATACAAAGTTTCCAATTTATGGAGTATTTCCTAAAGCGTGTTGTTTTCCATAAATAAAAATACAAAAGAATATTTGAAGTTTCCAATTAATGGAAAATTTCCTAAAATGTGTTTTTTTCCATAAATAGAACTACAAATAATATTTTAAGTTTCTAATATAGAAACTCACTAATCAGTTTAGGTTTGATACTAATAATATAAATAAACTTGACAATAGGGTAAGTCTCCCATTAGTTAAAAAGGAATATTGATTTCTTCTCTCAAAAATTGCAATATGTTTCCAACAGGGTTTGTATCCTATGTCTGCTTCAAGAACTCTTTTGTTAGTGTTGAACCAATTGTTTCTTCTTCTTCTTCTTTGCCAGATCTAACCATTAACTTCAATTTTAGTATACTAAAATGAGTTAGGTATATAAGACCTAATGATCAAGCATCCGAATACCAGGGTGAATATGGGAGGACAGTTCAACCAAGTCCACCCAAATTATTAATCATCTTTCCGATACCATGCTCTATGAGAAACTTGATCACGCTCTATCACAAGTGTTTATGCAATTTAAAGACGAGTTTGAAGATCAACAACACGTTATAGTTGAACAAACAACTCGGAAGTTGCTAAGCATCACGACTACTAGTGAGATGTCAGAGGTATGTGTGGATGTGGAATTACAGATTGATCATTATTGTGATGGTAGAATTTTGTTAGCATTGGAAGAATCATCATCTGTGGATGGGATGGTCCTGACTAGTGAATCATCAATAGAGTTGCTAGAGCCGATGGAAGCTGATGAAAGAAATAGCAACGATGAGTGTTTGGTATTTCTAGATGAGCTAGTGGAGGAAACGATGTATTGTGGTTGCCTTGCTCTCATATGTTTCATGCTCACTGTATTACAAAGTGGTTACAGAATAGCCATTACTGTCCGCTTTGCCGCTTTGAGATGCCAACAGATTAGATAAAACTACCTAAAGATAAAAACAATTTTGTAGTAGATTATATTGCTAAGTATGTTCTTTCATGTGTAATGTAAAATAAGTTTAGTAAGTATTACTTACATGACTAAATATTAAAATAAAATAAAATTAGATCATGTATTTTAATTGTCTAAATCTATGTAAAACTTAAAAACAAATATTCAATATTATTGTCATTCTTAGTGTTGAATTGATTTTCTTTTTGCATTAGTATTAATTTGATTTTTATTTAAACTTTATTATAATTACCAACATGTATAGACTATAATCTTATTAGATCATTAAGAATTATAACTTCCAAACATGAAATAATTATATGAAAAGATAAAAACTATGAAAAAGTATAAGAACTACTTGAAAATTATATCAAAGTAAGTATTTTTACGTATAAAATAAAATTTTAAAATTATATATATAATGTCGGGTTGGTTTGGTCTCCGGTTGTTTTTTTTAGTTGAAACCAAACCAACCCAAATATAGTCGGGTTTATTTTTCCAACACCAAACCACTAGTCGGTTTTGTTTTTCCGGTTTGACTCGATTTGCGGTTTGATTCGGTTTTCGATTCGGTTTCGTACACCCCTAGTAAACTATATGTTTTTGATGCATCTCCATCATTTGTAAAACACGCTCTAGATAGAGATGCTATGGGAACTACATCGTCTAGATTAGTTCCTCTTTGTATGGATAACCCTATTACTATAAATAAATAAAATCCTGCCGGTTTTTAAGCAAAAATAAAAGTAGCAGAAGTTCTGATAATTCTGTTGCAAACTGAGAGGAAATATCTCAATTTATAGAAAACAAAGGGTAGTGTGAAAAGATTCTTATTGTTCCTTACCGGAAAGGTCACAAACCTTTGGAAAAGTCACAATCTTTCGGATAGGTCACCACCTTTCATAAAAGTCACAATTTTTCATAAAAGTCGCAATTTTTCATAAAAGTCACAACTCTTCATAAAAGTAGCAACTTTTCATCAAAGTCACAACTCTTCATAAAAGTCGCAACTCTTTATTTTTCATTCTCACTTTTAAAACCCAACAATCTCCCGCATGAATGGGGAGTGACTCCAAGAAAAAGAAATGAACAAGTATATGTACTTTACAAGCAAGAATTAATTACATCTAGATAAGTAGGTTTCACCTCCCCTTGGACTTTCCGTAGTGAAAATATGTGGAATATTTATAAAAATATATTATAAACTAAATAAAATGAAACCAGCTTGGGAATATGTTCATAGTTGAGAGGCATTTTTAACATTAACCTCATTTTAGTCCTTTTTCGTGGTGAATTCATTCTCCATCCAGAGTTCTTTTAGCCATATGCTCAGTCCTCCAGAATCATGTTTGTTGGTATGAAAGCTTTTCTTTCTTATGTTCACGTAATCATTTAGTTTATATTCCCATTTAATTTGAGTTGCTAAGATGTTGTTTTTGCTACTGCAAATTTTCAGTGTGAAACTGATTTGAAGAGTATTTCCAAAACTTCTTCTTTTCCATAAATTACTTCCCTAAAACATGTTGTTTTCCATAAATAAAAATACAAAAAATATTTAAAGTTTCCAATTTTATGGAGTATTTCCTAAAACGTGTTGTTTTCCATAAATTAAAATACAAAAAAATATTTGAAGTTTCCAATTTATAGAATATTTCCTAAAATGTGTTTTTTTCCATAAATAGAACTACAAATAATATTTGAAGTTTCTAATAGTTCCCTAAAAGCGTGCACTTGTCTTAATTATTCCCCAGGTATTTCCTTTTTTAATATAGAAACTCACTAATCACTTTAGGTTTGATAGTAATAATATAAATAAACTTGACATGGGGTAAGTCTCCCATTAGTTAAAAAAATATTGATTTAGATCTTCTCTCAAAAATTGCAATATGTTTCCATCAGGGTTTGAATCCCATTTGCTTCAAGAACTCTTTTGTTAGCGTTGAACCAATTGTTTCTTCTTCTTCTTTGCCCGACTTAACCATTAACTTCAATTTTAGTATACTAAAAACTATTTCGGTATATAAGACCTAATGATCAAGCATCCGAATACCGGGGTAGAATATGGGAGGACTCTTCAACCAAGTCGACCCAAATTATTAATCATCTTTCCGATACCATTCTCTATGAGAAACTTGATCACGCTCTATCACAAGTGTTTATTCAATTTAAAGACGAGTTTGAAGATCAACAACACGCTATAGTTGAACAAACAACTCGGAAGTTGCTAAGCATCACGATTACTAGTGAGATTTCAGAGGTATGTGTGGATGTGGAATTACAGATTGATCACTATTGAGATGGTAGAATTATGTTAGCATTGGAAGAATCATCATCTGTGGATGGGATGGTGCCAGCTAGTGAATCATCAATAGAGTTGCTAGAGCCGATGGAAGTTGATGAAAGAAATAGCAACGATGAGTGTTTGGTATGTCTAGAGGAGCTAGGGGAGGAAACTGATGTATTGCGGTTGCCTTGCTCTCATATGTTTCATGCTAAGTGTATCACAAAGTGGTTACAGAATAGCCATTACTGTCCGCTTTGCCGCTTTGAGATGCCAACGGATTAGATAAAATTACCTAACACAATTTTGTAGTAGATTATATTGCTAAGTTGATATGTTCTTTCATGTGTAATGTATATGCAGTACTACACAAACCAAAAAAAATTGGTGTATTATGAATATTTGTTGGAATAATTTGGTATTTCTTTTTTAATGGTTTCAAATTGTTTAATTGATTATATGGTTTGATAGCTTAACAATTATTAGTTATTAGCCTTCAATTTACATTATTTGTGGTGTACATAAAAAGTCCTTTTAATGTGAGCATTATTTCTATTGTATGATCGTTACTTAAAGTTACATTATTATCTTGTCGCTCTAAACCCTTACCCTAGACTATTAAACCATTGATAACAAGTTAACAACCATGGTAATGGAAAAGTGTTAACCATTCAACTAAACACCTTTAATTTTGGTGTTGACTCTTCCACCCATTCTTGTAGTGAATATTCAGGTACCGTTTAGTTTAACTTTAAGAGTTTTTCTCCATTGGGCTAGTTGTCATTAATTTGGTCTAATGGTTAATTTAAAGACACGTAATTTTTGTGATAAAGAGACACATGACATGTGTTTGACACTATAACAAAAACAACTTTTACCGTCAATAAATAGACACATGAATAGAGAGTGCTAAAGCCTTTACCGGCATTAGTTAAGTGTCACTAGATCCAGTGTCGCTAAAGCCTTAGGGACATATGCAAAGATAAATATAATATGAGTCTCTTCAAAGTCAAAGTTATTCAACACTCAAATGGCTTGACTTTACTAACATCCCTGTAGACTTTCAATATAGGTAGTGTAAGCTATAATAAAATGATGAACTGAAAAACGTTATTCGTGATACGGCTACATACAATTGTCCATGTGTGAATACTTGTTTTGGTATATAAATGTAATATGAGGTGAGGTGTTCGAAATAATCTGTCATTTTCACAACACTGTCAATGTTAAGCAATCTAAGGGGTTTCGGACTAGGAATTGGAAGTTAAAGAGTAGCAAAGTGATAAGGTAAATGTGAAAGAACTTATTTAAAGTCGAAGTCGCCCATGGAACCTATCTTAGGCTTACAATTTAGTAGTTGGAGTTGAAGAAATTGTTTCAATGCCGTAAAAGATTGTAATATTCCAATTTGTTAAGAGTTACGCAAGTTTAACCAGGACAATGAAATGAATCATAATAGTTCTTTTTCGTCTGTATAAGGTTAAAGTGCAAACAGTGTGGGTAATGACCTTTGAGTCAGTCAGTTATGGTAAAATGATGTTAATGATGGAACACAAGATCTATTAAAGGATATATATCATTGTAACTCGAGTTGAAACATAATACAAATATAATAGGAGGTGAGTTGTTCAAAATAAATTGGCATTCACAACACTGTAAATGTTAAGCAAGCTATGGGGCTAGGGGATAATTGAAAGTAATAGGTGTCTAGCTTATGAGGTAAATAGGAAATTATAATGTATTTAAACATAAGACATTTGTTCCACAACCATTGTTCACTACAAGAAAACTGTGAATTACAGGGAGATTTTTCTGCAAATTTTCCTATAAAACAAATCTGCAGATAAAACCCTCCTAGATAATTATTTCCTGCATATTTCAAAATCTCTAACTAATTTACCTAGGGATTTAAATTCCACAGATAAAATTCTTGCTCTTTTTCTTGCAAAAAATACAAAAGATAAAAATGTGTTATAAATCTTAAGAACAAAAGAAGAATAGAAGAAGAATATAAGACACTAGATGAACAATATAAGCTATCTTTCTTTCTTTCAAGTGTATTCAAGATTATTCTCAACACCACTATTTATAGGATTACATTGAGAAATACCAAAGGGTGTCATAAACATTACATTAAACCTTGAGAATTACTACCCATTAAGGAGGAAATAAACTCATCCATTTGACCCTTTATCAACAACGTTATTACAAATAAATGATGCATTAACCTAGGAGTTACGGTCATCCATTTGACAACATTATCAACAACATTACTACTCATAAAGAAGGGAATTAACCAAGGAGTTATAGTCATCCAATTAAACACTAAAATGATTTACAACACTCCCCCTTGGATGACCATTGATAGATAATATGCCTCGTTAAAACCTTACTAAGAAAAAATCTCGTGGAAAATAATCTTAGTGAAGGACAAAAGAGTACACTTATCTTGTAATACATTTTATTTGCTGCCTCGTTAAAAATCTTGCCAGGAAAATCTATTGGGATAAAACCTAGGTCAAGGGAAAAAGAGTGCAAGGCATAGTTTATTCCCCCTATTGCAAACATCATTTAGTATCTTGGAGAGCACATTTCAATCTTGGATACCATTTTTTCAAATATTGAGGTTGGTAATGCTTTAGTAAACATATTCGCTAAATTATCAACTGAGCGAATTTGCTAAACATTTATTTCACCTTTCTTCTCAAGATCATGAGTGAAAAAGAATTTTGGTGAAATATGTTTTGTTCTGTCTCCTTTAATGTATCCTCCCTTCAACTGAGATATACATGTAGCATTTTCTTTTTTGTATAATGTAGTTGGGATACCCTTTTTCATAGGGAAACCACACATTTCTTGAATATGTTGAGTCATTGATCTCAACCAAACACATTCTCGACTTGCTTCATGGATGACTATTATTTATGTATGTTTGACGAAGTAGCAAATAATGTTTGCTTCATTGAATGCCAAGACATAGTTGTGCCTCCATATGTAAACAAATAGTATATATGAGATCGAGCTCTATGTGGATCAGACAAATATCCAACATATGCATAACCAATCATTTCTGACTTTGATTTATTATAATATTCCATATCAATGATTCCTTGAAGATATCTGACTATATCTCTGACTTCATTCCAATCTCTTTTTGTTGGGACGAGCTGTCTTGCCAATAAACTTACTACAAAACAGATATAAGGTTGAGTATTATTGGCAAGATACATTAGCACCTCAATAGCACTAAGATATGGAGTTTCATCGCCAAGAAGTTCTTCATCATTTTCTTGAGATCGAAATGGATCTTTATGTATGTCAAACGATCTCACAACCATCGGGGTACTCAACGGATGTGATTTATCCATGTAAAGTGGCTTTAAAACCTTTTCTGTGTATGTTGATTGATGGACAAATATTCTATTTTTCAAATGCTCAATCTATAGGCCAAGACAAACTTTTGTCTTACCAAGATCGTTCATTTCAAATTCTTTTGTTAAACACTCAACAGCTTTTGAAAGAGCCTTAGGAGTGCCAATGATATTTAAATCATCAATATACACATCTATTATAACAAAATCATATCTCGACCTTTTTATAAAAAATAAAGGACGAACAGAGTTATTTTTGTAGCCTTCCTTTAGCAAAAATTGGCTAAGACGATTGTACCACATTCGTCTTGATTAATTTAATCCATATAAAGATTTCTGAAGCCTTATTGTACAATTCTCTTGCGAATTCTTATATGTTTCAGGCACATTGAATGTTTGAGGAACTTTCATGAAAATATCGTGGTCCAATGAGTCATATAAATAAGTTGTGACAACATCCCTTAGACGCGTTTAAAGTTTTTCATGAACTGCCAGATATATTAAATACCTGAAGGTAATTGCATCCACCACATGAGAATATGTCTCCATATAATTAATGTCAGGCCTTTGCGAAAAACCTTGTGCCATAAGTCGTGGTTTATATCTTACGATTTCATCTTTTTTCTTTTGTTTACGCACAAAAACCTCATTTGTACCCCACTGGATTGACACCTTCAGGAGTTCGAACTATTGGTCCAAAAACTTCACGTTTTTCAAGTGAAGTCAATTCCGCTTGAATTGCATCCTTCCATTTTGATCAATCATTTCTCTCTCTGCATTCATTGATAGATTTTGGTACAAAATCATCACCTTGTTGCATTATTTCAATAACAACATTATAAGCAACAATATTGTCCACCACAATATTATTTTGATTCCACCTTTTTCTTGTCGAGACATAACTTATTGAGATTTATTTATTATCATTATTTTTCAGTTATTTGGACCTTCTTTGTGGACTTATCATTTGCTATGTCTCAAAGCTCTTCTTGAGCAATTTCCTTCATTGTATGATCTTCATGATCATTTGTTTCTTTTCTTTTTTAAGGATTTTTATCCTTTGAACCAATTGGTCTACCACGTTTTAAACGTGGTTTAGACTCATTTGCTTTAACAATTTGTCCTATCAGAACATAAACTCAAACTGGAGCATTTTGCAGTTGGAATATAAGATTTAGGCTTCATTTTGTTTCCAATAAGATTAAGATGTCTGAATCTGAATACACATCTGAATATTAAGATTTGCATTAACATCTGATTGTTTTGATCAGAATACACATCTGAATATTAAGATGTGGTCTCTAAATCTGAACACTAAAAAATTAATGTTGTTTGTTTTCAACATCTGAATGTGGAAGTGAAATTGAACATTATATTAATAAAATATTATAAAATTTTCATTTCAACAAAATATATCACTTTTGATTAAAAAAAAGTTTTAAAAGTTCTAATAATCATGATTTGGAGTACTATTTTTTTAATTCAAAATCTTGATTAACAACAATACACCAAAAATATTATTGTAACCAGTGTTCTTGACCACACATCAATGCAAGAAAATTGTTAATATTAAAAAAAACTTGAAAAGATTTATAAAAACTTACCAGTTAGGAAATAAATGGAGTTTGATTGAGAAAAGTTAGAAAGAAAGTTTTTAGTTATGAGATAAAAAGTCACGCCCAAAGCAGAGGAATTATGATTTATTATTTGATAACTTATTAAATAAGTCTGAATGTTGTTAAGAGTCTCCTACTATTAAATGAGTCAGAATGTTGTTAAGAGTCCCTGTTGGACCCGTAAACTACTTGATCTAACCACGTGCAGGCATGTCAAGGACTTGGGCATTGGTCTTGACATGAATGGGGGCAAAACAATGCAACACAGGTTCAAGGTGCTTGGGTGTAAGCAAGGCAACCTGAACGTGCAAGGCTTACGTGCGGGCTGGAGTCACCAGCATGTTGGCTTGACAAGGCAAGGTTGTGAAGACTTGACGATGGCAAAGACAAAGGCATTCACATGGATTGCTGAAATAAAACTAAGTGTTAAAGGGCAGCTGAAATATTCTAAGTGTTGGAATGTAGCCTAAAATATTCTAAGTGTTAGAATAATAAGATTTCGTATGGATAAGGATAGAATTTGAATTAGATTCTATCTGTTAGAAATATAGCTGTTGGAAACATTAGTTTGAATCCTGTGGTGACAAGTGTCAGACAGGTGTCATTTGTAACTGCCGCATTTAACTGCCATGTGCAGAAAATTTATATAAGGTGGAAATTTCGTTTAAGGCTGTAGAGAGTGATTCTGCCCTTAGACAAATTCGTGAAGCCTTCCCTTTGTATGAATTACGAGATTAATAAAGGTTGGGACGAGTTTCTGTACATTCTGTTCCTTGTTTAATTCTGCTGCTTAAGTATTTCTATACTTAGTCAAAACTGTGTGAGTGAGATAGGCTGAGTGCTGCAGACGTTTGCAGGACTGCCTAGGGTGGTGTTCAGTAAAACTAAATCGACCCTCTTTCAATTGGTATCAAAGCACGATTAAACGATGGTGAAAAACGCAGAACTGTGGAAACTGGCATGAAAAATTGAAGCATTCATTGAGATTACAGATGATACTCTGGGAGACCATTCGTTTGTGGATCTGTTGACACAAATCATTGATTTGAGACTAAACGCTGAGAAAGTTCAGGGTGAAATTGGTTTGTATCGAAACACTGTTGATGAACACATCACTGAAATCATGAACTTTCGTGACGCAACTACACAACAACTTGAGGGACTGCAGAAGGAGAATGAAAACCTTCGTGCAGAGATCGTTGTATTGTGTCGGGCTGTGGCAACGTTGAGTTCAAATCGGGTTGAATCATCTAAGGTTAAAATTCCAGAACCTAAAGCCTTTAGTGGTGCAAGAAGTGCTAAAAATTGAAGAATTTTGATTTGGGACATGGAACAGTACTTTACTGGTGCAAGGGTGCCTGACGCTGATAAGTTAAACATTACCACTATGTACTTAACAGGTGATGCTAAACTTTGGTAGAGGACTCAAAATGCAGATGATGTGAGTGCTAGTCGTCCTAGAATTGATACGTGGGATAAGTTAATAAAAGAAATGCGCGATCAATTTCTTCCTAGCAACGCCTCCTGGCTTGCAAGGGACAAGTTGAAAAGGCTAAGGCAAACAGGTTCGCTGAGGGAATACATTAAAGAATTTACCTCTGTGATGTTAGACATTCAAAATATGTTTGATGAGGATAAGTTACATAACTTTATTTCGGGTATGCAAGGCTGGGCTCAAAACGAACTTTGCAGGCAGAATGTCAAAGATCTGCCTGGAGCAATTACTGCTGCAGATTCGCTGGTTGATTTCCGGACGACTCGTCCTTTGACAGATGTTCCTTCTACTTCAAAAACTAATAAAAAGGGCGACAAGAAAGGGGAATGGAAAAAGGATAGTCGTAAGGAAAATACAAATGACAAAGGAAAGGCACCAATGAGGGATAATAAAGACAGACCAAAGAACAAAGATGGTAATTCTAAGGGCTGCTGGACTTGTGGTGGTCCTCATTTGGCCAAGTCTTGTCCAAACTGGGAAAAGGTGAACGCTTTGCTTGCTGGAAATATGAATCACAGGGAGGAGGATGAAGAAATTGTGGCTGCGATGGCAAATCCATTAGGACTTTCCTTCAACCATATTACGTTGGTTAATAATGTTTGAGAAACATCTGGTACTTCAAATCCTCATGCTCCCCTAATTCATATAGAAATGAAAGTTAAAGAACAACGTGTGATGGCAATGGTTGATTCAGGGGCCACTCATACGTTTGAAGATGTGAAAATTACTACAAAATTGGGGCTGAAGTTAACTAAAAGCCCTTCCTACGTCAAAACAGTCAATGCTAAGGCACAAGCCATTGTGGGCATGGCTTATGATGTGCCTATGTAGACTGGAAGTTGGGTAGGGAAACATAATATAATGGTGATGCCGCTTGGTGAATTTGAGATCATACTTGGGATTGATTTTCTAAGAAAATTCCAGTTTGTACCATTTCCTCATTTAGATGGAGTGATGGTCATGAATGAAAGCAATGCTGGATTTCTTAAAGGAGTTCATCCATTTGGGAATGTTAATAAAGTTGCAAAGAAGAAAGACAAAGGAATATTGTTGTCTGCTATGTCAATCGACAAAAGGTTGAAGAGGGGTGATGAGACTATAGTTGCTGCCTTGGTCGAAGTGAAACCTGATGTTAAGGTAGAAGTGTCTGATTGTGTTGCTGAATTGTTAAAACAGTATGCTAATGTTATGCCACCTGAGTTACCAAAGAAGTTACCACCAAGGAGGGACATTGATCATAAAATTGAGTTGCTGCCTGGTACGGTTGCTCCTGCGCAGGCTCCTTATCGTATGGCTCCTAAAGAATTGGCTGAATTGCGTAAACAATTGAACGAATTATTGGATACTGGATTGATTCAACCATCTAAGGCTCCATATGGTGCTCCTATTTTATTTCAAAATAAACAGGATGGGACGATGCGAATGTGTGTAGACTACAGGGCGCTGAACAAGGCAACTGTAAAGAATAAGTATCCGGTTCCATTGGTGCAGGATTTAATGGACAGGTTGAGTAAAGCATGCTGGTTCACAAAACTTGATCTCAGGGCAGGCTACGGGCAGGTTAGGATAGCGGATGGCGATGAACCAAAAACAACATGTGTAACTAGATATGGTTCATATGAGTTCCTTGTAATGCCATTTGGGCTAACCAATGCTCCGGCAACATTTTGCAACTTAATGAATAATGTAATGTTTGACTATCTTGATGATTTTGTTGTTGTCTATTTGGATGATATTGTCATTTATAGTCGAACATTGGAGGAACATGTTAATCAGTTACGTTTGGTTCTGTCTCAATTGAGAAAATACACACTTTATGTTAAGATGCAAAAGTGTGAGTTTGCTCAACAGGAGATAAAATTCTTGGGGCATCTTGTTAGTAAAAACCAAGTTCGAATGAATCCTAAGAAAGTGCAAGCCATTGTTGATTGGTAGGCACCTCGTCATGTGAAGGATTTGAGGTCGTTTCTTGGGTTGGCTAACTATTACAGAAAATTCATTGCTGGTTACTCAAAAATGGCAGCGGCTTTGACAGACTTGTTGAAGAAGGATACGAAATGGGTTTGGTCTGAACGATGTGGTGAAGCATTTCAGAATTTGAAGGAAGCTATTGCATCTGAACCAATACTCAAATTGCCTGATTTTGAGTTACCATTTGAAGTACACACTGATGCGTCGGACAAAGCTATTGATGGTGTATTAGTACAGGAAGGTCATCCTGTGGCCTTTGAAAGTAGGAAACTGAATGATGCTGAACAGAGATACTCTACTCATGAAAAAGAAATGGTGGTTGTTGTTCACTGTCTACAAGTTTGGAGAGTTTATCTCCTAGGTACTCGATTTATAGTGAGAACTGATAATGTAGCAAATACATTTTTTAAGACACAGAAAAAGTTGAGTCCTAAACAGGCATGGTGGCAAGAATTTCTGGCAGAGTATGATTTCCTGTGGGAACATAAGCCAGGAAAACATAACCAAGTTGCTGACGCACTGAGTAGAAAAGAGGTATTCGTTGTAGTATATTCAATTTCCAAACTTGAAACTGATTTTTATGATAGAACCAGGATGTGTGCCGCAAATGATTCACTGTATGTAAATGCATGGGTCAAGTGCAAGATGGCACAATGAGACGGTATTGGATCGAGGACGATCTGCTCCATTTCAAAGGGGGGAGAATCATTGTACCAAACCAAGGAGGATTGCGCAGAGACTTAATGAAAGAGGCGCATGATTCTACTTGGGCTGGACATCCAGGTGTTGAAAGGATGTTAGCTTTACTGTCTTGTGTTTATTTTTGGCCAAAGATGGAAGACGACATTGAGGCATACGTCAAAACTTGTCATGTGTGTCAAGTTGACAAGACTGAACGTAAGAAGGAAGCAGGTTTGCTGCAACCTCTGCATATTCCTAAAAGTCCTTGGCTATCGGTAAGCATGGATTTCATTTCTGGATTCCCTAAGGTAGATGGCAAAGCATCTATCATGGTGGTGGTTGACAGGTTTTCAAAGTATTCTATTTTTATTGTTGCACCTGAGTTATGCTCATCTGAAGTTGCTGCTGATTTATTCTACAAATATGTGGTTAAGTATTTTGGTGTTCCGACTGATATCGTGAGTGATAGGGATACAAGGTTCACTGGCAGGTTTTGGACAGCTTTGTTCAATATGATAGGAACCGAGTTAAAATTTTCTACTGCAAATCACCCACAAACAGATGGACAGACAGAAAGGATCAATCACTTATTAGAAGAATATTTGAGGCACTATGTGATAACAAGTCAACGGAATTGGGTTGCATTGTTAGACACTGCGCAGTTTTGCTATAATCTGCACAAGTCGTCCGCAACAGAAATGAGCCCTTTCAAAATTGTTTTAGGCAAACAGCCTATGACGCCACTAGATGTTGCTAAATCTAAAAATCTGGGAAAGTATCAAGCAGCATACAGGGTTGCAAGGGACAGACTTGAAACGTTATCTGAAGCACAGGATAGTTTGCGCAAGGTTCAGCGGCGCATGAAGAAGTATGTTGATCAACATCGTCGCTCAGTTGAGTTCAATGTGGGTGACAAAGTGTTGTTGAAACTTACTCCACAAATCTGGAAACAGATTGTAAGTAAGAGGCATCGGGGTTTGATTCCTAAATATGATGGTCTATTCGAAGTGGTGAAACGAGTGGGCGAAGTTGCCTATAGATTGAAGCTGTCAGAAAGGTTAAAGATTCATCCCACTTTCCATGTGAGTTTCTTGAAACCTTACTTTGCAGATGCAGATGATCCGGACAGAAACAGATCAAAGAGGGCTCCTCCATCAGTACCTACACAGTTTGATGCTGAAATTGAGAAGATCCTTGATCACCGGGTTTTGGGCAAAAGTAAGAAGAATACAAAGACAGAATTCTTGGTTCATTGAAAAGGCATGAGTGCGGCTGATGCAGTTTGGGAGAAGGCAAAAGACCTATGGCAGTTTGATGCCCAAATCGATGACTAACTTAAAATTGTCTCGATGAGGACATCGAGTTCAAGTGGTGCGGGTGGTCTGTTAGACCCGTAAACTACTTGATCTAACCACGTGTAGGCATGTCAAGGACTTGGGCATTGGTCTTGACATGAATGGGGACAAAACAGTGCAACACATGTTCAAGGTGCTTGGGTGTTGGCAAGGCAACCTGAACGTGCAAGGCTTACGTGCGGGTTGTAGTCATCGGCAAGGCAGTATGTTGGCTTGACAAGAAAAGGATGTGAACACTTGACGATGGCAAAGACAAAGGCATTCATATGGATTGCTGAAATAAAACTAAATGTTAAAGGTCAACTGAAATATTCTAAGTGTTGGAAGCTGGCTGAAATATTCTAAATGTTGGAATGTAGCCTAAAATATTCTAAGTGTTAGAATAATAATATTTCGTGTGGATAAGGATAGAATTTGAATTAGATTCTATCTGTTAGAAATATAGCTGTTGGAAACATTAGTTTGAATCCTATGGTGACAAGTGTCGGACAGGTGTCATTTGTAACTGCAGCATTTAACTGCCATGTGCAAAAATTTTATATAAGGTGGAAATTTCGTTTAAGGCTGCAGAGAGTGATTCTGCCCTTAGACAAATTCGTGAAGCCTTCCCTTTGTATGAATTACGAGATTAATAAAGGTTGGGATGAGTTTCTGTACATTCTGTTCGTTGTTTAATTCTGCTGCTTAAGTATTTCTATACTTAGTCAAAACTGTGTGAGTAAGATAGGCTGAGTGCTGCAGACGTTTGCAAGACTGCCTAGGGTGGTGTTCGATAAAAATAAATCGACCCTCTTTCAGACTCCTACAAATCTGATTCGTTCAGACCTCTTCAGACCCATTAACAGTTTTTTTTTAAAAAAATAAATCAAATTAACTTAATAGGTTGAATCTGAATGATTAAGATTCTGGCCTAAAAACACAAACATACTTAATAGGATAAATGTGAATGATTAAGATTCAGACCTCCATTAAGTGCAAACAAATGAGGCCTTAGTAACCCTTGGAAGCTGGTTAGTAAATGCATCTGACAAATGATTTGTAACATTTTGCAAAGAAATCATCTTTTTTAACCTCTTGCTCACATCTATTTATTCGAGGATCCAAATGAAATAGAGATAATGAATTTCAATCTATCTCTTTATCCAACTGCTTATGTTCTCCCCCTAATGTTGGATATAATTTTTCATCAAAATGACAATCAGCAAACCTTTTTGTAGATATATCTCCTGTCATTGGTTTCAAATATTTAATAATAGAAGGAGATTCATACCCAACATACACTCCCAACCTTCTTTGGGTACCCATCTTTGTGCGTAGAGGTGGGGAAATTGGAACGTATACCGCCCACCCAAAAATTCTAATATGGCAAATATTTGGCTCATTACCAAAAACCAACTGTAATGGAGAGAATTCATGATAACTAGTTGGCCTTATGTGCACCAATGTTGTTGCATGCAAAATAGCATATCCCCAGATTGAAACAGACAATTTTGTCCTCATTAACAATGGTCTAGCTATCAATTGGACACTTAATCAAAGATTCCGCTAGACCATTTTGAATGTGAACATGAGCAACTGGATGTTCAATTGTTATCCCAGTGGACAAACAATAATCATTAAACGTCTGCGATGTAAACTCACCAGCATTATCAAGACGAATTGTCTTTATTGCATAATCTGGAAATTGTGTTCTTAATCTTATTATTTGAGCCAACAACCTCACAAAAGTCATATTGCGAGTTGATAATAAGCACACATGTGAATAACTCGTTGATGTATCTATCAAGACCATATAATATTTAAATGGCTCATATGTAGGATGAATTGACCCACATATATCACCCTATATACATTCCAGAAATGCAGGGGATTCAATCACAATCTTAGTTGATAATTGTTTAATAACCAACTTTCCTTGGAACAAGCAACACAAGAGAATTTCTTCGATTGAAGAATTTTCTGATTCTTCAAAGTATGCCCATGTGAATTCTCAATAATTTTGTGCATCATATTATAATCGGGATGGCCCAACCGGCATGTCAAATGATAAAATCATTAGGATTAGTAAACCCTTTGTTTATTATGACATGTGATTCAACCATACTAATACTTGTATGATACAATCTAGAAAAAATGCGGATAATTTTTCATGCACATATTTTTTTCCCAATTTTACGTATTCAACCTTTCCTTCATTGATAGTCTCAACATGATAGACATTTTGGCGAATAATCTTGAAACTTAATAAGTTTCTTTGAGACTTACTACAGTACAATGCATTCTCAATAGTTAATATTGTTGCCCCAGGTAGTAGTAAGACCACTCTTTCAAAGCCCTCAATTAATTTTACACTACCAAATATTGTATTAACATAAGCCTTTTTCATATTAAACTTACAGAAATATTTCATTTCTTTTAAAATAGTGTGAGTTGTAGCACTATCAAGAAGCCACATATCTCTATTACTCATCTTAAACCAATTGAAGATTGGAGAATTTTATTAATCTTCATAAAATAAAAGTACATCATAAGAAATTTGAAAAATCAACAACTTTGAAAGAAAATAAAATTACTTATTTTTCTGAATATCAAAACAACATAATGAAAAATGTAACAATTAAAAGCACATAAATAAAACAACATAATTATTTTAATCAAATGATGAAACATTAGTTTTGATCTCCAAAGAAGTATTCAACTTCCAAATTAGTAATATCATCAAGGTCATCAAAATCATCATCTTTTAAAGCTATATTTGCTTCAATATTTTCATCATATTTTTGTGAAGGCCCTGCCTCGACATCATTTTTACAAGTCAAGTGACTCCACCCGAGCATTAGAAGAAGATGTACTATTTTTATTTTATTTTATTTTCAAGGAATCTTGATAAAGCCTAAAAAAATTCTCAGTTTGCTCGACATTCATTCTTCCAATGCTCTTTCCTATCACAACGATGATAAGTGACTGTTGAATGATTGCTTTGAGAACCCATATGGTTCTCCCTTTTGTGGCGATCACCACCACGACAATTATTATAACTTCCTCAGCCATTGTCACGTCCACAAGCATTATTTTGACCCTAACTTTTATTTTGTCTTCTTTATATTGGTCATGTGTTTCAACCTCATTCGCTTCCGATTACGGAACAGTTTCCGTAGGACGGGCCTCATGTTTTTTTTATAAAAGAGTATTATGTTGCTCAACTACAAGAAGACAGGAGATCAACTCAGAATATTTTTTAAATCTCCTTTCGCGGTATTGCTTCTGTAATACCAAATTTGAGGCATGAAAAAATGTGAGAATTTTTTCCAACATGTCCTCATCTTTTATATCTTTCCCACATAATTTCATTTGGAAAGTAGTTTTATATACAACAGAATTATATTCACACATAGTTTTAAAAATTTGTAACCGTAAGTGAATCTATTCATAACAAGCCTTTGGCAATACCGTTGTCTTAAGGTGGTCATACCTCTCCTTCAAACTAGTCCACAATTCAAGTTGATCTTTCACCGTAAGGTATTCAAACTTCAATCCTTCATCCAGATGATGACGAAGGAAAATCATTGACTTTGCTTTGTCCTGACTTGACATTGTATTACCATTTGTAATAGTGACACCTAGACCTTTAGTGTCAAGGTGAATTTCAGTTTCGCGTACCCATGATAAGTAATTATTTCCAGAAATGTCAAGTGTCACCAACTCAAGCTTTTATAAATTCGACATGATAAAGCCATCATATAAAATAATTAAATTAGAGTAAAATAGACAATGAGTAAATAATTAAGAAGCAAAAGTTTTTTTTTCATCAAAGTAAAATTAACATACAATCTATATTAATATTATGCCTCACAAGTAACAAAAACAACTTTTAGGTAAAATTGTTAGATAAAGTGTTTTCATTAAAAATTAATCAATAAGATAGATAATTCACTTTTAAAATTGAGAATAGAAAACACTAGAATTTGTAGTCCATTCATTATTTTTCACAAAACAATGACCTTCATCTTCTCTTTGCAAAATTGATAAATGGTTAATTTTTTTTCTCATTCATTTATAAATAAAATGCAAAGTAGAAAAATATAACCACAATTTAAAAAATTTATCATTAGATTATAAATGGATACCTCACAAGCAAGGGCGGACCCACGTTGGGTCCAGGGTGTTCGCCCGAACACCCTCAGTAAAAAAATACACGATATATATAAGGTAAATTTTTTGTATTTTTGTAGATGTATGTATTTTGAACCCCTTTAATAACAAATAAAATTAGATTGCTCAATGGTAAGACCTCTGAATATTAAGCTGCACGCCCCCATGGTTCAAATCCCTGAGACAACATTTATTTCTTTCCCTTTATAATTTCAGTTTATTTTTGCAATCAGTTGGGACCCATTTTGAAAGACTTTTTACACGTTTATGCTTTTATTTTTTGAACCTCCTGAACGAAAATCCTGCGTCCGTCACTGCTCACAAGAAATGTTGTTCAACCTTGAGATTTTGTGCTAATAACGTCTTGTAAAACTTAAGAACAAAACAAGAAGTGAAGAAGGATATAAGACAATAGAGGAACAATATAAGCTATTTTTCTTTCTTTCAAGTGTATTCAACATTATTCTCAACACCACTATTTATAGGATTACATTGAGAAATACCAAAGGGTGTCATAAACATTTCATTAAACCTTGAAAATTACTATCCATTAAGGAGGAAATAAACCTAGAAGTTATGGTCATCCATTTGACCACATTATCAACAACATTACTATCAATAAAGGATGAAATTAACCTAGGAGTTATGGTCATCCATTTGACCACATTATCAACAACATTACTACTCATAAAGAAGTGAATTAACCAAGGAGTTATGGTCATCCAATTAAACAATAAAATGAATTACAACAAAATGAATTTTCTAATTTATTCGCAAGTGAAGCCGCAAGAAAATATTCAAATAAATTTCTTTAAACAATTAATTATTATCTCCTACTTATTTATTCAGTTATTCATTGAAACCCTAGACACGTTTCTACCTACCTATCCATATTTCTCACACAACTACCCGCCCAATGCACAATTTCATAAGTTCTGAATCCCCCACGAAATTCAATTTAATTGCCCACTCATTTATAGTTGCTCCTAGAAATTCCACTCTACCATTATTCCAAGTCATGACATTATAAATGTTAAATTTTTGGTGTCTTTTTCCGACGTGGTACAAAAGATACCACAACATTACACTAATTATTTGGTGTCTTTCTCCCATTTGATTAGGCATTAAAGTAAAATTTTATTAATTCAATTGAGTATTTAAAATACCATTTAGATATTCATATATTCATAAGTACTCTTACTTTATCTCATATCAATATGATAATACAATATATCTTAAATATTAGCTAAAGTTCATGTAATTTAACTATTAAAAAGTGAAACATGACAATTATTTATATATTTAAAATAAATCACTACTACCCAACATTTTTGAAAAGGTTATGCTTTACACTTCCTATGAGATAATGTCTATAACTAAGCATATAAAACATAGACAAAGCTTTTACAAAGCATTTAAGAATAAATAATTGAAAATATAAATAAATTTATAAATTTAAAGTGCATGAAAGTTATAATCAATAATTGATAGTAAATCTTATTAGGTATTTGAGGTATTTTTAATTTTAATTCATATTTTAATAATTATATTTTAACATAATTATATATTTTCAAATAAATATAATTTAATAACTTATTATATATAGAGAAATTGTATCATTTTTAATGCTTTTAAAAAATACCATTAGATATACAAGTAAAGTTTATTTATATTTAAAATAATTTTATCAATGAAGGGTAATTAAACTTCACACTAATAATGTACATCATCGCAATTTTCTATACTTTATAATGCTTGAATTATTCAATAATACACAATTTAGTATAAATAATATTAAATCAAAATTATGACATTTATGATAGTTATTTTTCTATTGGGTAAATAACTGTAATTTTAATTCTTTCTATATTTTAAATTGAAAAAAAATAAGAAAAAAACCACATCATTGTTTTTTTGTGATATGTTCAAAATATTGAAAATGACATTTGTAGTAATGTTCCAACACCATATTAGATTGATATTGTATAATAATTTATTTAATCTAAAATTAGAATGAATATTTAACCATGAAATTCATTCTAATGTCATTGATATTTTTTATATTATTGTAATTTTTTACTTTGTTAAATATATTTTAATCAAAATATTCCTCGAAGTTTTCAACTAAAGCAAGTTATTAGATTAAAAAAAACTTCCAGTTAAATTATATTTAAAAAAGTTCAAGTACGCATTCCTCAAAACATCTCCAATCAAATTCACAATAATAAAATCCCCGTGTAATTCTACATATAAAAAAATTCTCAAGAAATAAATTTCCAACAAAATTCGTAGAACATAAATCCCTAGGTAATACCACATATAAAATTATTTTTAAATAATTTTTTTAATTAATTATTTCTAATTTGATCGGCAAATAAGTTTATTTGAGAATTTCTTTCAAACAAATTAAAAAATATTTTTTTTTCATAACTAGCGAATTTACCTATGAAATGGGTACTTGCAAATATTTTGCCCTAAATAATTCCGAGGTAATAAATTTGCAAAAATTGCGCCAAAATTACCTACCAATTTTTTGGGGGGAGATATTTTTCGCTGCTAAAAAAGTTCAGAATTCAGGAATTTCTTAATTTCGCTTAAATTCATAGGAATTTTCTGCAAAAATAATCCCCAAGTAAAATTTGCAGGTAATTTACAGTTGTCTAGCATTGGTTAATTGGCTCCTGGTGGTTCTTCCAGAATTTAGGAATGAATGAAGACCCTTAATTGGACGTGTTGTCTCCACATGTAGTTGATTAGTAATTTCCATAGGTGAGTGTATGCCCAGTCAACGGGATTTGGACGTAGTTCTTTTAATGAAGCAAGATAATAAAGCAATATTAATTGTGAGAAAAAATAATGAAGCAGAAGTTGTAATGTGAGTGTAACTCGGAAAATCTGTAGGAGGGGTTAGGTTTGAAAAAATGGATGCAGTTCTTTAATCATTTGGTATATTCCTGTGTGTTTATAGATTTGAGTAATTAATTTAGGACTTTAAGGAGTGAATGAAAATTCAGGGAAAGGGTGTGAGGGTGAGACAACAAATAAATGGTGCAGGTTTATATTTATGAATGTATACCTGCATTGAGTGGCTATCTTATCATGTTCTGTTGGGTCCATAGCAGCAGGAAGTTTAGTTGCGGCTATAGAAGGAGTCCTAGTCGGAGACAAAGAAGAATAGCATTCACGTAAAAAATTGGGAACGAAAATATGAACTGTCGGAGGAGGTACTATTGTCCAGTTTAAAGTTAGCGTGGGCTTAACAGGTGAATGATAATTTTATGTATGTTTACTTTATTGAGCAGGGAGTTGTTTAAGTCCCCTTGGTTACATAGCAGCATATAGATGATTTCCGTCCACATCGGGTGTCCTGGTCAGCGATAAAGAGGAATAGTGCTCTTGTGAAAAATAGCTTCACAAAAATAGGGGATGGAAATATAAAACGCATGAAGAGGCACCATTTTATAGAGTAGCGTTCACGCAGGCATAGCGGGTGATTCAAAAATGTATGAGTTAATTTCTTTAGATCCATACAAGAATTCAGTACGTTTGCGTCCATATAAGCATTCCTGGTAGGCCGCAAAAAAGAATAGGACAACAGTCAGTGCCCTTGTATTTATAGTAGTAGTGTTAGTAGGCATTATGAAGGAATGGTGCTCTTGTTACAAGAAGGTAAAAAGCAGGGGATCTGAACCCAAAAGGAGGCAGATGTGAATAGAAACACGATCCTTAGAGTATAACGGGTGAATGGAATTTAAGGCGGAGGGTGTCAACGTGAGACAACAAATATTAGACTTAATGCTCAAATAAATAGGTCCATGTTAAGAGAACCATACCTGGTTTGAGAGCGGAGATTTGTAACAACATATGTGTATTGGGGTCAAGAGCAGGGATTACTACCTTTGGAGGCATTTGTATGAGGATTTCAAGGATCGAGCAGACATATTATGTTAAACAGCTCAATAATCACACATTCAAAGATGAACTATTTGAAGCGCCCCTTTCCGAGAGATACTACAACTTGACAAGAAACCTAGTTTAATACTTCCGATATTTAAAAGAGATTAACGAATGTATACTGATCTCTAATCTAGTTGAGGGATAAGTTTCATAACACATAATTTAGTTAAGGATGTGCATCTGGCCCATTTTAAAGATTTAATTAAGGTCAAAATTTATATGGTACGAAATTTTAACTAATGACGAAAAAGCCTCTCAAAATCTGTTAAGCAAACCGACAAGCTTTTCGTGCATATATTATCTTCACACTTAAGGACGAAATAACAATAATATTACCAACTTTCGAGTACCGCAATCAACCGGTTCATGCTTTACACAAACTTAGAAAACATAAAGCAAATTAGTATTTTACAAGCATGGGTTCACACAACCCAAAAGATAAAAACGTATAACCGTACTTATATTACAACCCATGATGACATGACCAAAAAAGCCCTCAAAATCTCATGTAAATATACAATACATAGATCATGTACAAGTCCCAAGGTTTATACAAAATATATACATGCATATATGCAAGTGTGATCTTCCTTTAAGGCTTTCAAAACCTCCATCTTCAATGACTAACTTCAACCGTCCTCTCGAACATTCCCTACAATAGAAACAACTATCGCTAAGCATAAGGCTTAGTGGTGTAAAAACTGTAGATCCGGGGCCCTTAGATTCACCAAGTCATCATTCTCAAGGCAAGGGTAGCATAATTGAAATATAATCAGTAAAATAAGTAAACAGTATACAAAGAGTATCAAGTTGGATAATTAAAGCTCCAAATGTCAATAACGTTCATAGCACGATTTTTCAAGAGGTTCAATAACAAGACTCGTCCAATATATACATCATGTCGTCACACCAAGCACGATCAGGTATCAAGAAGGTCCAACGCCCTGTATCAACAAGGGTCAAATCCCAACAAACAAGAGAACCAAGAACCATATTAAAAGTGGCTTTCTAGTTCGTACTTAAAATGGACAACTCCCATACTTAAGACAAACTAAAAATCCAGAGTCAAGATGGCAAATGATCCGTATCAGAGGTATGCCAATAGTGACAAGGTCACAGCCACAAGAAGGACAGAGTCCCAACAAGAATGCCAAGTGATCAAACAATCCGTACAAGTGGGTGAGTTATACAAGAGTCTTAAATGACAACAACACAACAATGCAAAGTGACAAGAGGTAATCAACGTACCAATATAAAATTTCAGATATACCGGCAGGTAAAAATAGTACAAGTACAAGTTTATATACAAACCTCAACGCTTGAGCAAAGAAACAGTCCAACACGACTTCCAGAGTTCGGACCGTAGACCAACCAATGTATGAAGGTCGTCAACTTGTTCACGAGTATATACAACCTTAAAAATACAATTAAATAACTTATTTAATTCCTAATATATCAATAATGTCGAAGTAAAATAGGATAATCATCACAAGTAAGCCTAGTCTGTACAAATATGACCAAGCTCCCAAAACAACGATTTTGTCCAACAAAAGTACTTCATGTCGTAACTTAGTTTTGAAACAGAAAACGGCAAATCTAGACTTTAGATACTCCATAAAGATGTAGGTACATCTATTAATGTTGCAAATAATCAAGAATCATCTCAAAATACGTTTTGTACAAAAAGATATAATCAAAATACTAACAATTGAACAAGCAGAATTTCTAATTCCAGTAGCTGGACAGAACTTGTCCTATGTTGCGTCCCATATTTGGAATCCATAACAGCAAAATTAGATTTTTCAATAATCATAAGAGTTATAGAAATACAAATTATCTTTCAAAATCATATTTATTCACTGTAAACAAAGTGATATTAAGCGATATATGATTAAACTACCAAAACCTACCCAGTATTAAAAGAAATTCTTTATCACTTACCAAGATGAAGAGTGTGTGTCGAATTCAGCAAAAAGGAGCTAGTTTTTCTCTTGATTTTGAAGAACAACTGTTTATCTAATGTTATAATGTTCTTATACTTTAGGAAAATGAAATCAACCAAAGGAGGTGTAAAATATATAGATACAAAATGATCCTCCTCACCTCTACACATGTCAACAAAAGGAGCTGCCCCTAAAAATAGTTGGCTGCCCAAAAAAGCATACATATATACCCATTTTTATATACCTTATACCCACACCTCCAATATATGTGTAAATATAATTAGAAAATTACGCAAATACCCCCATATAATATGTTAAATTACGATAACAATTTTTGTTAAGCACGTTTTCAAGTATCACAAAATTTCAAGTTCCCAAAATGAGTATAAAATACCTTATAGTAATTAAGCAAAGGTTTTTACTTGTAAATAAGGGTCTAGTATCTTAGGGGTGTTACAACTCTCTCCCCCTTAAAGAAATTTCGTCTCGAAATTTACCTTAGGGTAGTCTCGAAACAAGTGTGGATATTGTGTCCTCATGTCTTCTTCTCTCTCCCAGGTAGCTTCTTTTCCAGAATTGTTCATCCAAAGTACCTTTAATAAGGGGATTTTATTGTTCCTAAGTTGCTTTACCTCACGAGCTTGAATTAGGATAGGTTTTTCATTATACGTCAAGTCAGGATTAACCTTAATAAATTCAACTGGAAGAACATGTGATGGATCAGAACGATATCTTCGGAGCATAGAAACATGGAAGACATTGTGTATCTTGTCTAACTCAGGTGGTAAAACCAATTCATATTCAACTGGTCCGACCCTTTACAAGTATCTCATAAGGTCCAATAAATCGGGGACTAAGTTTTCCTTTTTGGCCAAATCTCATAAAAATTTTCCATGGAGACACCTTTAAGAATACTTTATATCAAACATGATATTCAATGTCACGCCCTTTTAGATCAGCGTACGAGTTTTGTCTATCCGAAGAAATCTTTAAACGATCATTGATAATTTTCACCTTGTCCTCAGTTTGCTGCACCATTTCAGGACCAATAAGCTTTCTTTCACCAATTTCACTCCACCAAAGAGGGGTCCGATATTTTCTTCCATATAAGGCTTCATAGGGAGGCATTCCAATACTTGATTGGTAGTTATTATTGTAAGCAAATTCTATCAAAGCCAAGTGTTTGTCTGAGGATGGAACGAAGTTCTAAATTTCAACTTAGTACCCAAAGCTTCCTGCAAGTTGCCCCAAAATCTAGATGTAAACCTTGAGTCTCGGTCAGATACAATAGACACAGGGATCCCATGTAGTCTTACAATCTCATTAATGTACAACTCGGCTAAACGCTCAAGTGAGTAATCCATTCTAATTGCTAAGAATTGAGCACTCTTGGTTAGCCGATCAACGATCACCCATATTGCATCAAGATTTCTCTGAGTGCGAGGAAGTCCAGAAACAAAGTCCATAGTTATTCGCTCCCATTTCCATTCAAACATCGATAACGATTGTAGTAAACCAATCGGGACTTGATGTTCTGCCTTTACTTGTTGACAAACCAAACATTTTGAAATGAACTCTACAATGTCTCTCTTCATACCATTCCACCAATAATTTTCTTTGATAGTCTGGTACATCATTGTACCTCCAGGATGCATCGCATATGGTGAAGTATGTGCTTCTTTCAATATTTCTCTCCTCAAGCTGTCATCATCATTAGGGACACATAACCTATTTTGATAAAGTAAGACACCATTCTTTGATAATGTAAAATCAAGCTTCTCCCCATTTTGACCTCTCTAGTCAATTTTACAAGTTTCTCATCTAACTTTTGTGCTTCATTCACTTGTTCAAGTAATATTGGCTTTACTTGCAAATTAGCAATAACTGAACTATCTGAATTAGGTGTAAAACAAACATTCATGGCTCTTAACTCAAGGAGCAATGTCAGAGGACTCAAAGAAATGCTTGAGAATGATTTTCGACTTAAGGCATCGGCAACCACATTAGCTTTACCTGGATGAGTCAATCGTGCAGTCATACTCCTTGATGAGTTCAAGCCATCTATGTTGTCTTAAGTTCAGCTCCTTTTGAGTACCCAAGTACTTTAAGCTCTTGTGATCAGTAAATATATGACATTTCTCTCCATACAAATAATGTCGCCATTTTTAAAGCAAACACTATAGCAGCAAGTTCAAGATCATGAGTAGGATAATTAAATTTGTGCGGTTTTAATTTCCGAGAGGCATAAGATATTACCTTCCCTTATTGCATTACATCCTAGACCATTGTGAGAAGCATCATTGTACACTACATATTCTTTCCCTTCAATTGGTAGAGTAAGTATAGGTGCTTGAGTCAACAAGGATTTGAGTGTTTCAAAGCTCTTTTGACATTTTTCATCCCAAATAAACTTTACTTCCTTCTGCATGAGTTTAGTCAAAGGGGAGGAAATAATGGAGAAGCCTTTCACAAATCTTCTATAATATCCTGCTAAGCCCAAGAAACTTCTTACTTCAGTCGGACTTTTGGGAGGTCTCCATTCAAAAACTTCATGTATCTTACTAGGATCCACCTTCACGCCTTTACTTGATACAACATGTCCCAGAAAAGAAACCTCATCAAGCCAAAACTCACACTTAGAAAGTTTAGTATAAAGTTCTTTCTCTTTCAAAATCTCCAAAATAATCCTGAGGTGTTTATCATGGTCTTCATTACTTCTGGAATATATTAAGGTATCATCTATAAAAACAACCACAAACTGATCAATATAAGGCTTGAATACTCGATTCACTAGATACATAAATACCGCAGGAGCATTTGTTAATCCGAATGACATCACCAAATATTCATAATGACCATACCATGTTCTAAAAGCAGTTTTAGGAACATCATTCTCTCTAACAAGCAGTTGGTGGTATCCAGACCTTAAATCGATCATTGAGAATACTTTATCACCCTTTAGTTGGTCAAACAAATCATCAATCCTGGGTAATGAATATCTACTCTTTATCGTTATTCTGTTCAATTGTCTATAGTCAATACAAAGCCTAAGAGTGTCATTTTTATTCTTTACAAATAAAATAGGGGCTCCCCAAGGAGAAACACTAGGTCTAATAAAACCTTTCTCAAGAAGTTCTTGCAATTGAGACTTCAATTCTCTTAATTCTGCTGGAGCCATTCTATAAGGAGTGATAGAAATAGGGTTAGATCCAGGAATAAGCTCGATTGGAAATTCAACCTCTCTTTTCAGGGGCAATCCAGGAAGGTTTTCTGGAAAGACTTCTGGAAAATCACATACAACAGCTATGTTCTTGATACAAGGACTCTCCAACTGTGTATCTACTATGTGAGCAAGGTGTGTCCCACAACCTTAACGCATCAACTTTCTTGCCAAAGCCACAGAAATAATACTAGATGTCAAAGATCTTTCACCTTGTATGATGATATGTGAACATGTATGATCTTTAAAAGTCACAAGATTTGACCTACAATCTACGACTGCATGATATTTATAAAGTAAGTCCATCCCGATAATAATATCAAAATCCTTGAAGGTCATTTCAATCAAATCAGCAATGAAGACTAGATTTTGAATCACGAAAGGACAATCATGATAAATTCGATTACACACAACCTGATAACCCAATGGAATTTCAACCAGCACATCATAATTAAGTCTCATGGATTTCACATTTTTAAGAAGGACAAGTGATGAAAAAATATAGGAATATGTAGAAACAGGATCAAACAATGTAAACACGCACAAGCCAAATAAGTGAAATTTACCGACAGCCACGCCTTGTCCATCTTGATCATCCCTCTGCCTCATAGCATTAGCGCGTGCAGTACCCCTTTGTCCACTAGCTTGATTAGCTCCACTTGCACTTGCTGCTTGGGTGTTTCTAGGCCTTGCACCTTTATTAATTTGAGGATTATTAACAGAAGGCTTATGAATCGAACCTTCAGTTTTGAAGGAAGGAGCATTATTAGGATTAGGATAGTCCTTCACTTTATGATAAAAGCTCACATAATTAAAACATGCACCAGAGGCCCTCCTGCAAGTACCATAATAATTCTTTCCACATTGCGGACAAGTGGGAAAGCGAGGCTTGCCTTGGCCATAATTTGGAGTGCTAGTTGTAGAAAAATCTGGTTTGTTTTGCTTTTGTTGAGCTGGCCTATTATCACTACTAGCCTTAGAATTATCAAACCTTCCCCTTTTTGACGGACCTCCAAAATCTGGTCTAGGCTTTCGGAATGTGTTTTCATTTCTACTAGCTTCTTCTTTATCAAGTCGTTCCCGAGTAAAAGCAGCAGACACTAACTTGCAAAAGTTCTCATGTTGCAGGATCACCACATTATTCCTAATGGAATCATTTAAACCATCTTCAAATTTACTTCACTTATCTTTTTGCTCTTCAATAATACCCCCAGCATAACAAGAGAGCCTTAGAAACATTTGTTCATATTCAGCAATAGACATGCCTCTTTGCCTTACATTCAAAAACTCTTTTTTCTTTGCATCACAATAAGCTGGTGGTACATACTTCATGCGAAATTCCTTAAGAAAATCATCCCAAGTAAGAACATGAGGTTTTACCTTGGCATTCGGAATACTTACCCACCAATCATAAGCATCCTTTTGTAATAATGAAATAGCATACTTAAATTTTGCAACATCTAAACACTCCAACTGCTCAAACACCCTCTCCATGCGATCTAACCATTGTTCAGCATCATTAGGATCAATCGTGCCTTCAAAATCCACTCCACCCATTTTCCTTATTTTCTCAAAGTTAATCACATTAGGATCATGCATCGATTCAGCCATGTGGTGCAAGAATTCAGCCATTTATTGAAAAGGAAGATTCAAGGCTTGAGTACCATGACTCATATGAGGATGTGAACCAGCTCTTACATGTTGATGGTTTTCCACTTTAGACCCGCTAGTGTGGGGAACATGCTTATTTGAGATATGTTCCCCAACCCCTTCTAGTGCATAAGGTTGAGAAACAGAGGCACCCAAACCTTGACGAGCTTCTTTCATAAGTCGGTTGGAAGAAGTGGCCATAACTTAACTCCTTCAAAAGGGAAGATCACACTACATTAAGGACATGTACATGATGTATGTGCGCTCTACATGTAATAAGGATGTGGCAAACCATGGAAATGAACATGAACTACCTTTTCGAAAGCAAATAACTATACAAGTAACTCACAACAAAAATCCTAGAACCACAAACCTAGGCTCTGATACCAACACTTGTAGCGCCCCTTTCCGAGAGATACTACAACTTGACAAGAAACCTAGCTTAATACTTGCGATATTTACAAGAGATTAACGAAGGTATACTGATTTCTAATCTAGTTGAGGGATAAGTTTCATAACACAAAATTTAGTTAAGGATGTGCATCTGGCCCATTTTAAAGATTTAATTCAGGTCAAAATTTATATGGAACGAAATTTTAACTAATGACCAAAAATCCTCTAAAAATCTGTTAAGCAAATCGACAAGCTTTTCGTGCATTTTTATCTTCACACTTAAGGACGAAATAACAATAATATTACCAACTTCTGAGTACCGCAATCAACCAGTTCATGCTTTACACAAACTTAGAAAACATAAAGCAAATTAGTATTTTTCAAGTATGGGTTCACACAACCCAAAAGACAAAAATGCATAACCGTACTTATATTACAACCCATGATGACATGATCAAAAAAGCCCTCAAAATCTCATGTAAATATACAATACATAGATCATGTACAAGTCCCAAGGTTTATACAAAATATATACATGCCTATATGCAAGTGTGATCTTCCTTTAAGGCTTTCAAAACCTCCATCTACAGTGACTAACTTCAACCGTCCTCTCGAACATTCCCTACGATAGAAACAACTATCGCTAAGCATAAGGCTTAGTGGTGTAAAAACTGTAGATCCAGGGCCCTTAGATTCACCAAGTCATCATTCTCAAGACAAGGGTAGCATAATTGAAATATAACCAGTAAAATAAGTAAACAGTATAGAAAGAGTATCAAGTTGGATAATTAAAGCTCCAAATATCAATAACGTTCATAGCACAATTTTTCAAGAGGTTCAATAACAAGACTCGTCCAATATATACATCATGTCATCACACCAAGCACTATCAGGTATCAAGAAGGGCCAACGCCCTATATCAAACAAGGGTCAAAGCCCAATAAACAAGAGAACCAAGAACCATATTAAAAGTGGCTTTCTAGTTCGTACTTAAAATGGACAACTCCCATACTTAAGACAAACTAAAAATCCAGAGTCAAGATGGCAAATGATCCGTATCAAGAGGCATGCCAATAGTGACAAGGTCACAGCCGCAAGAAGGACAGAGTCCCAACAAGAATGCCAAGTGATCAAACAATCCGTACAAGTGAGTGAGTTATACAAGAGTCTTAAACGACAACAACATAACAATGCAAAGTTACAAGAGGTAATCAACGTACCAATATAAACTTTCAGATATACCGGCAGGTAAAAATAGTACAAGTACAAGTTTATACACAAACCTCAACGCTTGAGCAAAGAAACAGTCCAACACGACTTCCAGAGTTCGGACCGTAGACCAACCAATGTATGAAGGTCCTCAATTTGTTCACGAGTATATACAACCTTAAAAATACAATTAAATAACTTATTTAATTCCTAATATATCAATAATGTCGAAGTAAAATAGGATAATCATCACAAGTAAGCCTAGCCTGTACAAATATGACCAAGCTCCCAAAACAACGATTTTGTCCAACAAAAGTACTTCATGTCGCAACTTAGCTTGGAAACAGAAAACGGTAAAGCTAGACTTTATATCCTTCATAAAAGATGTAGGTACGTCTATTAATCTTGCAAATAATCAAGAATCGTCTAAAAGTACGTTTTGTACAAAAAGATATAATCAAAATAATAACAGTTGAACAGGCAGGATTTCTAATTCCAGTAGCTGGACAGAACTTTTCCTATGTTGCGTCCCATATTTGGAATCCATAACAGCAAAATTAGAGTTTTCAGTAATCATAAGAGTTATAGAACTACAAATTATCTTTCAAAATTATATTTATTCACTGTAAACAAAGTGATATTAAGCGATATATGATTAAACTACCAAAAACTACCCAGTATTAAAAGAAATTCTTTATCACTTACCAAGATGAAGAGTGTGTGTCGAATTCAGCCAAAAGGAGCTAGTTTTTCTCTTGGTTTTGAAGAACAACTGTTTATCTAATGTTATAATGTTCTTATACTTGTTGAATTTCTTCATATATGCTTTAGTTATATGGATCAATATAATTGAGTCTCCAAAAAGTTTAGATAAATCTAAAAATTCTGAAATTTATGAGAATAATTGAAATATAATTACACGAACAGGTGACTTACCTCTTTTGAGAATTATCGTGATCCACTTGCACTTAACTTGATGGCCATTTCATGTTTTTGAAAATACTTAAATCAGTTGTGAAAATTTTAATCTTCTTCAGTTGAATCTACATAATCAATTAAGATAAATCATCAAATCGAGTTTATGACTGCTTTAGAGAAATGAAAAAATCTTAGAGATCACATATAAATCTTTGTTTAATCACAATTTTCATTGGGTAGATGATACACCCAAATTACACCTTCCTAAAGAAGCATAAATGATCGTTATCAAGCAAAGAACCCAACTTGTTGGTTGGGGTCGATCCCACGAGAAAAATAGTTTAAACTAAACTTAACTAAGGGTTATATTCGTTTAGCCAATGTATTTCTCAAAACAAGTAATTAAAGGTGGGGATTTGTAAGCAAAGTAAAAAAATTGTATAAATATTCAGTGAAAAAGATTCAAACTTTAGTTGTCATCAAGATTAGAAAGTAACCAGGGCATAAGTGTTCCCCATAAGCTCATAATGCGGTTATCTTAGTAGTATAAATCTCTTCCTAGTGTATTACATGCAAAGTGATAAGTTAGGTATCTCTAAGTTCGTGGTCCGGCATCTAGAGAATTGCACCCCGCACCTTGGTCCGGTTACGTGTGTACAATTTACTAGACCGTACCTTTACCTCATATTAAACATCATATCGATGTATGGCTTAGTTTTCACCCTCGTATTAACCCTCGTACCAATCGACAATAGACTATTAGATAGTATCACACAAAATCTATGTTGATAATTATTTTCTTAGTAACTACCTCTTTAGTCCGCCAAGTAGCAACAAGGTGAGTTCTAACATGTGCCCTCGTTAAAAAGACTTCAAAACGAAAGAATTAGCAATGCATGCAATCACACTATTCTAGAATAGCTTAATTACTATTCATACTTTGTTAATTGCTCATGGTTCCCCACAACCCTAGTTGTGGATTTAGTTACCCATATTAGCAAGATCACAATTCATATTTTTAGATTAAGAAATAATTAATTTACGTAATAAGAAGAATAAACCCAGAATTTCAACTTGAATTACACAGCCAAAATCTTCAAAACGTGCTTTAGAAATCAATAATTGCCAAAGTTTGCAAATTAATTTCCAAATTTAAGATTAGAACAAGAATAATAAAGTCTAACCCCCAAAAACAAGGTTTATATGCCATATATATAAAAAATAAGTTTTAAATAAAAAGGAAACTAAATAAGGAAATAATGTTTCAGAACACATCTTCGATCTACGACACTAACCTACAGTCCGTAGGTCCCTTCAACGGCTCAGGACTTAGGAAAATTTTCAGTCTTCAAAAAATCAACATCTCTGATCAAATCGATGAATCAATAGTATGGACCGTAGATCAATCTGCGGTCCGTGGATCCTCCTCCGTAACTCCATAGTTAGAATTTTCACCATCAAGTACTGGAACCAACTCTCTGAATGATTTGACGGAGCAATAGTACGGTCTGTAGGTTGCAACTGTGGTTTCACACTTAGCAAGAAATCACTGATCTTCAACAATGCCTTGCCTGTCCATCTACATTCATAATCTACAGAGAATGAATGGACCTACAGTCCATAGATCACCTCCTTCGATGCGATCTGTCATGTCTCCAAGTTTCTGCGTCTGAACATATTTCCTAAAAATATGAGAAAAACACATAAAAACCAATGAAAAATGGCCCTAGACAGACACAACTCTTAAGTGAAATATATCAAAAATACTGTAAACTCACGATACATCAATACCTCAACTTAAATTTGTTGTTTGTCCTCAAGAGACGCACCAAGACTCTAAACGACACTTATATAGAAGAACTCAATTAAAGCTTAACCAATCACGTGGCTCTCCATCCCGACTCCCTTCTCTGGTGCAAATCTTTTCTCTCAGACTCGATAAACTAACTCATGCTGATCAAAATACGACAAAGATCGACCAATCAATACACAACATTCATTGTTTTACTATCACCAAGGTACAAACTTTTCAACAATGTAACTAGTGCCTTTACTTCAAATGAAATCCCTTTTTTCTCACGCAATGTCATATGGTTTTGGGTATAAGGATTCATTGAAACTCACGCTCAGAAGTAATTTCAAGTACAGATAGCGTTCAATGCCATATGCTTACCCTAAATTTCACTGCTTAGACTTTCCAAACTAGATTCTAGGATCACATTGGGACATTCTTGGCTTGTAACGTAGGCTCAAGATCAAGTGTGGTACATTTGGGTACTTTAGTGACTTCTTGCCCTTCTTGACATTACATTAGCCTATTATACCTTTTTTTCCCTTTTTAGACATCCTACCTTTTTCTCTTCTTTCCCTTATTCTTTTCAACCATGGATGTGACTTTATAACTCTGTAGCTCTTTATTTTTCACTTTTATTCTTTTTATTGCATTTTCTTATTTTCTTTATATTTCTAATAATTTTGCTCAATTTCTTTTACACAAAGTCACATCCTCTTTTTGTTTTTCTTTTTCAATATCTCTTCATACCCATTTTTCTTCTGATTTCCTCTTTCATAGCCACCCTCAACTTATGGATTTTTCATTAGTTGAGGTGCACAATACCCGATGTCGGATTAGGTCCAAGATTGAGGTTACTTTTGCATTAGCCACCTTCTACTTAGGCTTTTGTCCTAAGTAGAGGTGTACATGTGCAAGAAGGGGGGGGGGGGGCAACACAGTAGATTATGGGAATGTAAGTTAGGGACTTAGAAAGAATTAGACTCATTTAGGCTCAAAGCATTTGGATCAACGGGAATATTTAATTCATTTGGTTGGATTCTTTTAGGCATTTAGTTGACTATTTAGAACAAGGGCCTATGATCACTTCCTAGCCTTTAGAGCAGATTATTTTAGCAGGACTAACCGGGCAAGTTCTATATTGGCACAAAAACTGTTTGAACAATCAATTATTCTCACACACTCTTGGCACATAGTTCCATTATCAGATTATCAGATTACCCATTTCAAGTCAGAGCTTAAGTCATGAATCAAGTTGGTTCATTATCATTCATACTCATAGCCAACAAATTCAACTCATTCTAGCCTACAGAGTTTCACACATATCTATTGGACGAATATATTTTTTTCAAACAAACTTATGCCATCATTATTTATTCTTTCTCATGCTTCTACAGATATATGGGTGACAAACAGTTGGATTGGATCAGATTTGCATGGGTTGAATATGGTTTGAGAAAAAATGGTTTGAATTACAATCAGTCCAAATATAATATGGGAAAATATGAATTTGGTCAAATATGGTTTGGGAAAAATGGTTCAAACCCATTTAAATAAATTTGTTTCTCAAAAAAATATATATACCCCTCCCCACATAACCCCCCCTGCCCCCCCCTTCACCAACCTACCCCTAATTTAAACAGAAAAAATCTGTTTTTACAAAAAAAAAATTACCCCCTCCCCCTGGCACCTCCCCCCCCCCCCCCACACACACCTTCCACCAACCTACCCCTAAATTTTTTAATTTTTCAAAAACAAAAAAAAACTAATTTTACAAAAATAAAATAAAAATTACCCTCTCCCCCGAGCACCCCCCTGCCCAGCCTTCCACCAAAAAAATCAGTTTTTCAATTATGTTTGAAAATTAATTGAATTTCTGAAAAATTATTATTTAATTTTTTTATTTTCAGCACAATTAAGAATTTGAGTGAAAGTAAAATAAGTGATCTAATATGGATAATATGGATACCTGTATTGAACCCATTTTGACCATATTTGTAGAGACTCTTAAAATAGTTTGAAGCCCATATTTGACCAATTAAAATATGAGTGATCCAAGCCATTAAATATGGTCAAAATGGGCTCATTTTATTAATATGGACTGAAATTGTCACCCCTATACACATACAATCCTAACACATGTTGGTTCAATAGAGATTAAACAGTCTCTTTGGGAAAAATAACACAGTCAAAAAAACTCCAAGAGAGGATTATGAGTTGGGTTACTCAGATTCCACCCTATCACTTACAATCCATTTACCCCACCCTCAACAAAAATAAATGTAATATTCCATAATACAAACAAAAGAAGTAAAAAGTAATGGATTTGGGTGAAGCAAACCTATGACACATAGAGCCGAAGAATCATTAACAAGCGGGTTGGTCCGATTTCCCAGACTTCACTACAGGAACATTGGGGCCACCCTCAGTAGTGCACCCATCTTTTGTCATAGAACCATTAGTAGTGCTATCTGTCGGTCTCACCGCACCATCAGTGGTGCTCAGATCATCCACAACAGTAGGCAGAACCTCCGTCACGAGCATAGAACTCGATGCGCCAACAATAATCTCACGGGCTCTGTGCTGCCTCAACTGCTCATCTACTGTGGATGCTTTCTTAGCTGTCTTTTCCTGCTTGCGCTCCTTATTCTTATGTCTTTCCTCCTCAGTGGACTCAACAATGTGGCTAGATCGGTGCCTCTTACCTTGGGCACGTGTGGGCTCGGGATCCTCCTTGGTGTCTTCACTGAATAATGCATCCAGAACCGTATCATCCGACAATGCGGTTGGTTCAGCCTGTGGCTCAACTGCAGGCAAGGCAAGAATGGTATATAATGCATAGGACTCCTATTATACATAGTTGACTACATACGCTAAGAACAATAACATATTATAACTAGGACTCCTACTCCTTATGAAACTCATTTTCATTCTCACTCAAGCTTGAGGTTGGTAGTGATACAACTCCAAGCTTGCTCCGTTTACATTGAAACTGCTTCTTCGTCAAGGCCTTCATGAAAATGTCAGCAACTTCAGTTGCTGATGGAATATATCTTGGAACCATTGCACCAACTGCAACTTTCTCTCGCACAAAATGATAGTATAGCTCAATATGTTTTGTGCGAGCATGGAGACATGATTACTGGTGAGATGTAACGCACTGATGTTGTCAGAATTGAGGGCTGGAGGAGAAACAAGTGATACCCCAAGATGTTGTAACAAATGAATAATCCACATGATTTAAGATGCTAGAAAAGCAAGAGCATGATACTCAGCTTCAACACTAGATTTTGACACAGTATGTTGCTTTTTAGATGACCAGGAGATACAGTTAGCAACTAAGGATACACAAAGTCCTGTTGTTTGATTGATGAGTTATATCACATCCTGCCCAATCGGCATCGGAGAAGCCAACAACATGTAAGGAGGATCTGGAAGTGATACAAAGTCCAAAATTTATATTACAGTAATGTAACGAAGAATACGCTTCACCCATTGCCAATGTACAGTTATAGGAGCTTGAATGAACTGACAAACTTGATTGACAGCATGAGTAAGATTAGGGCGTCTTAGTGTAAAATATTGAAGTCCTCCAACTATACTTTGGAAATCAAAGGCATCAACAGGAGGTCCAGTTGTCACATGAAAATCACTATTCTATGATAATTTTGTATGGATTGCTCTAGCACAATGCATCATGGTTTTTTTTGAGAATGTCCGTAGCATACTTCACTTGACTAAGATATATTCCATCAACATATGGCACAATTTTGATGCCCAAGAAGAAATGGAGACTGCCCATATCTTTTAAGGCAAAATGAGTACTTAGTCGGGATATGAGGTTTTGCAAAAGATGGAGATTGTTCCTAGTTATCACTATATCATCGACATATTACAACAAAATTATGATATCACCTTTGCGATGAAGAACAAATAGAGAAGAATCATCATGGCTTCCTAGGAATCCTAGGTGAAGATGAACTTCACTAAACCTCTGAAACCAAGCCTTTGGTGCTTGATTTAGTCCATAGATGGCCTTCTGGAGTAGACAAACATGTTTTCGTGCAGAAAAATCTTCAAAACCCAGAGTCTATTGCATATAGACAGTCTCTTTGAGCTTCCCATGGAGGAAAGCATTTTTTACTTCAAGTTGGCGAAGAGGCCATTTTCGAACTGTGGCTATAGTTAAAACCATGCAAAGTGTTGTAGACTTCACTACTAGACTGAAAGTTTCTTCGAAATCGAGACCCTCAATTTGATTATATCCATTTGCTACCAAGCGAGCTTTACATCTCTCGATTGTGCCGTTTGCCTTCAATTTTGTCTTAAAGACCCACCTTGATCCAACCACATTCATTTGATGTTATCGTTGTACAAGTCCCAGGTGTTACTTTGATATAATGCATGCATTTCTTCTTGCATAGCCTACAACCAGTGAGGTAATGCCTATTGTAGGTTCCTTGGTTCACTGGAATTAGAATTAGCAGAAACTAGAGGTGGCAAACCGTTGGATTGGATCGAATTTGCATTGGTTGAATATGATTTGAGAAAAAATGGTTTGGATTACAATCCATCCAAATATAATATGGGCAAATACGGATTTCGTCAAATATGGTTTGGGTAAAATGGTTCTAACCCATTTAAATAAATTTGTTTTTCAAAAACATAAATGTACCCCTCCCTACCTTTAACCAACCTACCCCTAAAATTTTTTGTTTTCCAAAATAAAAATAAAAATTACCCCCTTCCCCCCTACCCCCCTTCCACCAACCCTACCCCCAATTTTTTTTAAAAAAATTACCCATCCCCCCACCCCCCATCCCCACCTTCCACCAACCTACCCCTAATTTTTTTTTTCAAAAAAAAAGAAAATTACCCCTGCCCCCTGGGCACCCCCACCTTCCACCAACCCACCAAAAATTATTTTTTTCAAAAACAAAAAAAAAACTTTTTTAAAAAAAAAAAAATTTTTTACCTCCATCCTCCGGGCACCCCACCCCCCCTTAAATTTTTATTTTTCAAAAACAAAAAACAAATTGTTTTTCAATTAAGTTTGAAAATTAATTGTATTTCTAAAAAATTAATATTAATTTTTTTTATTTTTTAGCACAATTAAGAATTTTAAGTGAAAGTAAAAATAAATGATCTAATATGGATCAAATAAATACCCATATTTAACCCATTTTAATCATATTTGTAGAGACACTTAAAATAGTTTGAAGCCCATATTTGACGAATTAAAATATGAGTGATCCAAGCTATTAAATATGGACAAAATGGATTCATTTTATTAATATGGGCTGAAATTGTCACCCCTAAGAAATCTGGTGGTTGTGACATGGCTTTTGACTTTTTCCTTGTTACCATGTGACGAGTATTCTCTAGGGAAGATTATGATGTTGTGGTGGAAACTCGTAAGCACTGAAATCAGTCCCTGTGGACTCACCAAGCGATGAACTGTAAGTGATGTGGTTAGTGGACTAGTTGCTGGAGTTGTAGTCAAGGAACCAATGCAACTGTTGGAGATTGTAGATTCTCAATAGGTGAGCTTTGTGATTGTGACATGGACGGAGAAATCACATTAGTTGTGGCATCTAAATCAGTAGACGGGAGAACATCTATGGTGCCAGAGTGTTCATCAACAATGGCCTCAAGTACAGTAGCAACGTCTATATCATGTCCTTTATCTCCTGGGAAGTTCTTTCGTTCAATGAATTCTTTGTATGTAGACAAAGTGTAGCATTTATCTGGATGTCCTGTGTGGAATTCCAAGAAAAAGGTAGACAATATTCATCATATATTGGATGTCGTGATATATAAACTCTTTTCGTCTATGGATTATAGCATCTATAGACCTTATGCGGAGATATATATCCAATGAACACACAAGGAAAAGTTCTTGGTTGAGATTTATTGTTGTTAGATCCTTTAGATGTGGAAAACATCTACAACCAAAGACTTTCAAGCCACTATAATCTTGTTTCCTTGTGTATCATTCGAAAGGGAAACTCCATTTTAAAAACCGGTGTAGGGAGTTTATTTATAAGATATACTTCTATCATAAATGCTTCAACCCATAAGTGCAGAGGGACACTAGCATTGAACAATAGAGTTAAACCAGTCTCAACCAAGTGTCAGTGTTTTCTTTCGGCAACTCCATTTTGTTCAGGTGTGTAGACACCAAACTTGTCTAATAATTCCACAATGAGTAAGATGATCAATAAATTTCTTACTAGTAAATTCTCAACCTCCATCAGTCTGAATATTTTTTATCGTAATAGAATACATGGTGGTATTTAATAAATTTTATTTATTAAATAAAATTAATAATTAAAGACTCAACTCCTTTGATATTGATAAAAAAATTAATGAACCATTGAACATGTTGCAACATGAACACATGAATAAGGATTTTTTTTGGGCAAAATGATATCTTTTTTTTTTTTAGGAAAAAAACATATATACACCACTACCTAATAACAACAAAAAAAAAAGAAAAAAAGTTCCCTTAAAAATAATAACTAAGCCCGTTTTATAAATAAGTAGTAAAAGACTTTTTAAAAAATTGATACAATTTTAAAAATGACAATTCTAGTAAAAAAAATCAGTTTTACCCAAAATAGTCACATTGCTCTCATTTAAAAGAAAATTTTAAAATAACCAATCTTATTTAAATAGTAAAATTACTAACCAAAAAGAAACCGAATTCGCATTTTGTTTCAATAAACAATTTCATATATATTTTTTTGAATTTTAAAAGTATTTACAAAATGACCAGATTCATATTGTTTGCAAAAAATGACCAGTTTTGTGTTTTTGCAAAAAAAGGACATACATTTTTTTTTTAAAATGACCATAAATTATAATACAAAAAAAGACGTTGAATTTTTTTTTTCTTCTTTAGCAAAACACAAATTACTTGTAAATTCCATGATGAGGTAAATTAAACTAAACACCACATTAGTAATGAATAAATTTGTAGATAATAATAAACATAATTATATAAGAATCACAATACACCTGGTTAAATCAAAAAAACTTAATATAAACAATTTTAAAAAGTATCTAAAAAAAAAATGAAACATTAATTTAAGATTACATTGTGAAATGTAAAAGGAAATATCTAAAGGTGATGACAAGCAAATAGTGGAAGCAAACTAGTTGAACCAACAAATTCACAAAAGATGATTTTTTTTTGTTATTCTAAAATATTTCTTTCCTTTGTTTTTTGGAAGACTTTGGTTCTCTCTTCCTTTTTTTTTTGTTTTTTCTTTCGTGTGCCTTTTTTTTTTCTTCTTCTCAAAATCTGTTTTCCCCAAATCCTCCTTCTAAAATGAAAGAAGGGGAGTTTAAATAGATTGAGAAAAATGAAATAATTTTTATTTCTTGCCCAATGCACTTTGTCTTTTTCTTCCCAATGAAATTATTTTTCTTTTCAATAAGCACTCATGTTCTCTCCAATGAGCCACAAAAAATAATCAATGATTTTTTTTTAATTCTTTCCATTTTGTAAGAGAAGACTATTGGAAATGACTTCATTGCCCCTGTACAGGACCCATTTTCTTTACATTAATTAATTGAATGAAAGACAATGGATCATTGAATTTTAAAAAAAAGAAAAACCACATTGAGTAGGATTCATCATATTTTAATCATTCAAACCCAAAAGAAAAAATAACTCATTGACACAAAATTCAAACATTTTGAAGTACAAAATTAGTAAAATAAATTCAATAAAAATACATGCATAAGAAAAATGATCTTATTATATAGCATGCTCCTCTTTGCTTGGAAACATTAAGAGTTTCAAGCAAAAAAGTGAACGAAGTGACTAATTTTTGACTATTTCAAACCTTGTTGAAGTCATTTTGAAAAAGATAACCAAAACTTACTTCAAAGGTTGCCTACATATATTTAATTTGAAGGAAATCAGGTCAGTGTAGTTTGAGAAAATTTCGATAGCCGAGTTTATCAAACATGGTGGTCAAAACGCTTGCTTTTAGTTGTTTGTCACCGTCTACTGTGTATAGTTACACAAAAAAAAAGAGCTAGAGAACTATGACTCTCTACATTAAAGAAGTTAGAAGATTCCTACTTGATGTGCCTTCTTAGGGTCTTGTCTTGATCTATGACTTGCTCTGTGCATTATCTTTTACATTGATCTTGATGCTCTCTTGGTGGTTTGTGGATCATTCTCGGGTGCATGTTTTGACTTGAGTTGATGATTGAAACTCAAACTCAATAATACAAAATGAAGAACCCCAATATAATGTGTTTCTTTTAGGAAAAGAAAGAAATGAGATCTTGGACTAAGACATATAATCCTTGAATCAAAGGAGAAATGAGGTGTATTGCCCTGAGAAAATCAAAAGAGATGTATTGTCTTTGTGAGTTGACACAAGATTGGGTGTATAATCCAAAATATAAACATGGTGCGTATTGCACATGAACGGAGAATTGATGTGTATTGCACGTGAATGTATGACTGGTGCGTATTGCACATGAATGAAATATCGATGCGTATTGTACATATGGGATTTAGATTGGTGTGTATTGCACATGAAAGAAAGTCTGGTGCATTTTGCACATGAATAAAGGATGGGTGCATATTGCACGAAATTCAGACTGGTGTGTATTGCACATGAAAGAAAGACTAGTGTGTTTTGCTCGTGAATGAAATATCGATGCGTATTGAATGGGATTTCGACTAGTGTGTATTGCCCATGAAAGAAAGACCGGTCCGTATTGCACAAAATTTACACTGGTGCGTATTGCACATGAGAAAAAGATTGATGCGTATTGCACATGAATGAAGGATTGATGTGTATTTTCGGAAACTCTCGAATTGAGAGGCAAGAATGCGAATATCATGAGATGAAACAACAAAACATGTGAAGAGTTTGGAGAACTTTTTTTTGTGATGTTCATCTTTTGACTTGTAATCCTGCATTTTGTTTTTGTTCCCGTGTTGAGCAAAAAAAAAAAGAGAAAGTTGTTAATTTAAAGTGGTGGTTAGTTTGTGGCCTTGATGCTCCGATGAATTGACCATACTCCTGAAATAAGTTGAGGGTGTTGTAAGAAAGGGGCAAGGGTGGAGAAGCGAGTGGTTCGAGTATGATCCTATTATTATTTTTTCTTATATTATGAGGTGGGCGTCGGATTGACTAATGATGCCTACCAGTACGCGTGGTTGTACTGATACTACTCTTTCTATGTATTTTTGACAAAGACTGGATGCAGGATTGGTGATGTTTCATTAGGCGAAGACGAAGAATTCCTCCACCAGCTTCAACTCTTCTTTTCGCATGGTGGGAGTTGTGTTCTTTAATTAAATGATTGTCCATCATTACTCTTAGTAGCTCTTGTACCTGTTATACTAGATCCTTGGAGTTGTTAATTACTTTACAAGTTTGAAATAGTTCATGAAAAAGGATTTGTTTATATAGGTTTTATTCTCTATTATGTCTATATTTCGTTAATTTTCCGCATGTATAAACCTTTGGGGGTATGAAGGTTCTCCTACTTGGATATTAGAGTAGGTGTCCGCACGGCCTGGTGGGTTGGGTCGTGACAATGGCTACACCTTAGAGACTTCAGGCCCTCTACTTATTGTGGTCTTCCTTTGGGTGCAAATACAAAGCACTTGAGATATGGAATGGAGTGGTGAAAAAGGCGGATAAGAGGCTGGATGTGACCTGTAGTGGTGGGAGGTAGCAAGTACCTTGTGAAGATTGATTTTATTGTACAATGGATGTTTGAATTAGTTATTCTTATTGAAATTTTATATACTAAATTCATATATGTTGGTAGCTTTTAATTTTCTGTTAACGGTGTTCTTCACTAGTCCCATGGCTGTTGTCATATTTTATGCTTTCCACTTTTAAAAACATCATTTTCTACCATCACTGGTAGCAATATAGGACAACGGAGGAATACCGACATACAGTCAGGTGTCCGCCAAATCTAATTGGTGGACAGTGTTGCATTCCTGGGAAACAAAGGAGAAGAGAGTAAAAATGTTAGATGAGTTTCTCATCTATCATTTGGAGAACAGTACAGACATTGGTCCGGATTGAAAAAGAAAAAGTAAGAAAAGGAAGATGTAGACTTTGTGGTTGTACATTAATTAGGTAACGACCAATATCGAACATCTATTGCAATGTTTCTTTTGATGAAGTAATATATTTTATAGGAAGGGCGTCAAAAAGATGCAATTAGACCAACATTAAATATCCATTGCAGATGTTATATAGCTTTTAATTAGGTTGCAACTCCTAACCTGGTGCCATACAGATAGGGGTGTGTACGTGCACTCTTAAGACAGAGCTTATTTGAGCCTTTGTTTTGTGTTTATGCTCAACTCACTGGCTATGATTGTGCATGTACATATTTATCACTGCAGATTCGATTTAATTCATCAATACGCATAAATCCTATTTACCTGCTGATGTGAGGTCAAAATACAATCATTATTTGCCTCACATTTATTATTTATATTTGTCCTTTTGGAGCATGAATTTTATGAATTGTGTTAAATAGTATTTTTTATTTGTAGGATTAAATCGGTTTGAAGATAAAGAAATTTGAAGCTAAAATGAAAAATGAAAGGTTCAAGAAGAAAATCAAGCAGATAGCTTAATGAATTAAATTGAATATAATAATATATATTTTATAAAAGTTACAGAATTATAATTGGAAAAGGAAACTTACCTAGTGGCCACGTATAAGGCGACAACAACAAAGGGAGAAAGGCACAAAATTTGGAATGCACGACATCATGCGGAGAATAAAAAGGAATTCAATTCCTTTTAGGTTTTGAGTTCCTAATTAGAGAAGGGAATTCAATGTAAAAAGTAGCTTTTGATTTAGGGTTTCTTCTTTTCTTTTCTTTTCTTTATTTTACATCTTTTCTTTGAATGATGAGTTGTAATTGCTCTATGTCTATGTGGAGTTAAACTTTTCGTTCTTGGATTATATTTTCTTACAATATGATCGTTTAGTTATTTTGATTCGGCATGATTTGTTTATCATATTAGTTGTTCTTATATTCTTGTGATTACTATTTTGATGCTTGATCACCATTGAAATAAACATATTGTCCAAATTGAACACGAGAGAGGAATAAGAGGATAGAACGTGGAATTTAAGGAGTTTGTTTAACTCTAAATAGCTAGGGTTGATTCGTTCTAGGATAGAGATATACCTAGAAACCTTGCTTGAGTCACCATACATAAATATAAGTTAATGCTCGCAGGAGCGACTCAACATAATTTGAGACCTAAAGCGAAATTATTTTAGTTAGAGGCCTAAAATTTACATAAATTTTATTTGTATTTATTTAATTTTTCTAAAATTTTAGATGTGAATTATTGGTTAATATCTTTTTTATAGAAGATTTTTTCAAATACTTTTTTAATTATTATTTTTAAACAAGACTTTATTAATTCAACATTGAAAAACATCATTTTATTGAGACAATTATTTTATATATCAATAATATAGTTTATAAGTAATAAGTTGATAAATTTCAAATAAGATAAGAGTTTAGAATCATAGAATTTGATTCAAAAAGTTAATAACTATCAAAAGATTTGAAAAAATAGAGTGCAAAAGATTTGTAATTTACTTTCGTTCAATACTTTTTGGCTATTAATTCATATTTTTGACAGAATATTATCCTAACTATCAAAGATTTGAAAAATAGAGTGCATATATATATATATATATATACACTTTTTATTATACATAATTAAATTTTTTCATGAAAAAATTAAAACTGACTTTCTAAAAGAAATTTGAGGCCCTCCATAGGCAAGAGTCGGCCCTGAATGCTCGGTATTTAATCATTCTATCACCGCTCAACGATGTAGTTAGAGTGTTATTTATTGTAGGCGATTAGAGGTCGAGAGACCATAACCCTGTGATTCAATAACTAGATAATCAAATAAGTTGATGAAATTGATATTAAACATGATTGTTAGTAAATTATAATCCTAAATCGATTCATTCATTGATCGTGTAAACATCTATCTTTTCTTAGTTAATTGTTTTTAGTTATTTTTATTTTTAGTTTAGTTAATATATTCATCTTTTGAAATCCTCCCCTTAAATAAATAATTAGAATTAGTATAATTTAGTAAATCGTTAATTGACAAGTCCTTTGGGTTTGATAATCCGGTTCTTTTAAGAACCATTATATTACTTGTGTGACCGCGTACACTTGCGTGTGCAATTGGAAGGAACAAGTTTTTGGCGCCGCTGCCGGGGACTTAGACATTAACTATTCTTCTAGGTTATATTTTGTTTTCTTTTTATTTGTTTATTAATTTGTTTATTTATTTTGATACATATTTTTTTCTTCTACTACTAATTAATACTTCTCGTGAGATGTACGGGAATGAGGATTATTCAGAAGTGGTAAGACCTTGTCCTTACTGCAAAGGAGCTCATTTATGGCAACAATGTAATTATATTCCTGAGGGAGAATTGTGTGCACCATCTCTATCATGTGAATGTTGTAGGGGGTTGTGGATTGATTGTACCATGTGTTGCTACCCTACTCCAAAATCCTCTCATGATGATGCTAATAATCTTTGTTCTTTTGATAGTATGAAATCTTGCAGGAAATTAATAGAGGAATATGAAGAGCTTCCTATGAGAATCATATATGAGATGTCACGCTTTATAGATAGAAAAATGAAGCATTGTGAAGATGTTAATATGTTTTTATTGCATACCCAGAACTTAAGCAATGAATTGAATGCAAATGTTGTTGCGTTTGACGCCCAACAATTCAATTGTGAGTTTTGTGATACTTAAAGGCACTTAGAAGTCAAATTAATGATCTAAAACGAAAGGAGATGCAATGCAATCAGACCTTTCTTGAAGGTGCCACATTTGGGAAAAAGTATAAATCTAAGCACGTTGCAATTGGTGTAAGTTCGAAAGAGGGACGTATTGAACCCTATTCAAATCACTTCTCAACATTATGTTTAGATGATGATGTATCATTCAAGTCATCTAAACTAATGGAGAATTGTATAGATGAGGAACAAGGTCCCTACATCCAAAGGTTTTCTAATCCACATAAACAAACTAATATTCCTCACATAAGGGCCAAGAAGTGCAAGATACAACATATATTACTTGGTTCTTTTATCTTTATACCCCCACCCCTCGAAAGGAGCAGAAAATTAGATGTAAAGTTAGGGGTGCAATTCATAAGTTCAAAGTGGAAAGAAAAGTGGTGAACTTACTTGTGTCGTGCCGCGACGTTAAATCAAGCGCTTATTGTGATGCAACCCAATATATAGTGTAACTTTTTATTATATTTTTTTAGTGTCACTTTTTGAGTTGTTTTTACAGGTTTTGGAGAATTCTGAGTATCCAAAATTTGGAGTTAAGGAGCACGTTTGAGCTTAAGTGTGGGTGACGATCCTTGATGAAAATAAAGAAAACATGCTACTTAGCTAGGCCAAAAGGCCCCGGGGAGTTTTTCTAACCCTTGTTTTAAATTTTATTTGATGCTTTGGGGACATAACATCTTTTTAAGTATGGGGTGGAGGAATAAATTCCTAGTTTTTACTGTTTTATTGAGTCTTTTTTTTCATAGGATGGGTTCCTCGCATTTTGTTTTCAGTTCTTTTCCCGAGGATAGTCCCTTTGAACCGAGTGTCTTTTATTTTTTAGGAAGTAAATTTTATTTTTTATTTTTTTTGGAGAGAAAAGAAAAGACCCTTTTTCTTGAGTCATGTGATACTTACTATTTGGGCCTAATTTTGAGTAGTACTTTCTTGTGAATGCTTAATTGCTAATGAAATTGCTAACTTTTTGACATCTAGGTTCATGGTTGTGATTTTGTATATAGCAATTTTATTTTGTAGTTTGTTATGATCCTGTTTCTCTTAGAAGTGGAATTGATCCATCTTGATTTATACTTGTGCCATGTGTGGTGATTTTATTTATTACATGTATTGCATCTTAGTCTAGAACTTGCCCTGCATCTTATTGAAGCGAAATAAAAAGTGATGCTTTTTTTAGGAGATGATAATATGCTTTCTTTGATTTGTCTGGTAATTTTAGCATTTTCAGATATTATATCACTAGTTAGCCCTTTTGAGTCTATAGCTTTTTGTTGGTACCCATATTTTTCCCTTGACTATTTGTTGAATCCCTAGTTTTTGCACCCTGCTTCCTTGAGCACTGTATCATAGACTTATTATAATTGTTAATTATGAAGAAAAGGGGATGGTTGAGGAAAAGGTAATCAATGATAGTCACTGGACTACACTTGGGGTGAAGGTCATTTTAAGACTAATTGCTCGAATAAGTTTGTAACAAACTGAAACGAGGTTACTTAAACCATTCTTTTGTTGAAAACCTTTTTCTTAAAAGTGAAGTAGTAAATGTTTTATAACTCTCTCTGAGATGGGACAAGAAGAAGTAAGTCCAAAAAATATACCGTCATTCTCTTTATCTTTGTTATCATGAAAGATATATGGAAAAATGGTCTGGTGAACTCTAATACTTGTATCAGTTTGTATTCTGAACCCTTCTACTTACCTCCTTGTCATCTGGACCCTTAAACTCAATTAAAATGAGACTTTTAAGCTCCTTCGACCATGTGTGTATCTCACTCTCCTTTATATAGTTAACATGTCATATCCACGTTAGATATATTAATGTCATATCATAATTATTTCAAACTATTTTTAAAAATTATTAACCAAAATTATTTGATAAAATCTAAAATAATAACATTTTAATATATTTTTGGCAATTTATAAAGTGAATTTTGATATATCCAGTTCTCTTAATTTTAACTATTTCACGATTAAAATCGTCCGGAGAAAACCATTTCCGCCGTCGCCGCCATTTTTACTGGTGAAATCACATATACTTTCTCCCTCACCCATCTTCATCTCAGACGCACATCATCACTATTTTTCTTTCCTCCTCCAACCACCACAAAAACAACCTAAGTCACCGCACCACCAGATCTGGCTGAAAAACCTCTTCACCACCATGACCTTACCCTCACCCACCTCGTTCTCCTCTCCACTAGCCAGTGCCACCTCTCTCTCACACTGATCTACTGCGAAACAGTGGTGGCGTGCACCACCAGTGACTGCGATTCAGTAGTCTCCGGCGAGCGCCGGTCCGCTTTCTCCCTCCGCGGTAAATGAGACGCCAAGATATGCTTAACAATCAACTTTGAATTTCTATTTCTCCACAAGTGATTTAAAAAAAATAAAAAATAAAAGTGTACCATTCTAAGAAGTAAGCAAAGGGAACAATGGATATGGTAGCAAAAATAGGCTTATATGCTGACTGAACGAAAGGATCCATCCCACTATCCATCACTAATTTAATTTTTATCATCCAAATAAATTGTATAGAAGGAAAAAGAGAAGAAGTTTGGTCACGGATCAGGCATGAAAATTGCCAAGATGGAGGAGGTAGTGGCCACTGGTACTAGGAAGGGGCTGTTCACGGGTTGGTTTGGGTTGGTTATTGATCAAAATCAAAACCAAACCAATTTAATCAATTTTAAAATTATCAAAACCAAACCAAACAAAATATAATGTAAATTTATCGGTTTGGGTGTTTTCGATTTTGGTTTAGTTTGGTTCGGTTATTAATCATACATAAAAATAAAAGAAACAATTCATTTAAAACGTGAAAAAAGTGACAATAATCCATCCAAACGAAAGAAATAGTTAGAATGAATTCCATTACAGAACTTTTGATCATTGAATTTACCGAATAAAATTTCAAAATTTACTATTTTGGCATTAGAATGAAGAGACAACGATATTTTCAGTCCCACAAAGAATTTCGATAGACACTCATATACATGAAATCAATAAAAAAAATTTTCTTACCTTGGATATTATTTTATTCATAAATAAATTATAAATAAATTTTGATGAAACGTATATAAAATCTTTAAAATTGTTTATGAATATAAATATTATGTATGTATAATAATAAAATTTATGTATATAACTTGTTGGTTCAGTTCGGTTATTTCTTCAGTTTTTTCGAACAAATCATAACCAAACCAAATACTATCGGTTCTTAAGAATCTAAAATCAAACCAAATTAAAATCCAAATTCAACTGGTTTGGTTCGATTTTTCGGTTTGGATCGGTTTTCATCTAAACCATGAACACCCCTAGGCCAGTGGGGAAGAAGACTTACTTTTTAATTAATTGTTTTTCAAAAAAAAAAAATATTTCTTTTATAATTTAAATTTTCTTTTAACCTAAAAAAAGTTATAAGTTTGATCAATGGTGAGAGAGATTTGTTAAATTGCGTTATACTAAGTTTAAGGGTCCAGATAACAAAAACGTAAGTAGAAAGATTTAGAATACAAAGTGATACAAGTATAAGGTTCCATCAGACCATTTCGCCAAAGATATATTTGCCAATAATTTATGGCTCTTTTGAGCTTCATATAGTGGAAGTCCAAAATATCTCAAAGTCATTTTCCTTTACATTTGTTATCATGAAAGATATATATGTCAATGATGTGCAGTTCTTTTATTTTCTTCCATTGCACTTCACGATTCTGTCATTGTTTGACTACTTAACAACAATTGTGCTGAGTAGTATATCCTTGCTTGGAAACATTAGTTCTTCTCTTTTGATTTTCCTAATACTGAAGTGGTACTCAATAGTACTCACTCTCAAAGCCGGTGAAAAGGGATTTAAAATTTCTCCATGTTCACATCCAAATTTGTTCTTTCTCTTTTGATTTTCCTATGATATTATTGTTGGCTGAAATTTTGAGGGTATTTGTTTTTTTTTATATATGTGCATAAATGATTATCATCCTTACTCAAAACAAGAGTACTTTTGATCACCACCTCTTCTCCAATTGGTGTAGTGTAATTTTAGAACAATATCCGTAACAATCTTCAAATTCTTTAACTTCAATCATTTTTGTCTGAATTTCAATTCAAGTTATTCATGCACAGCCGTACAATAATTTATTAGTCTAGCATTGGGTTGTGCTGAGCACGGGCTATGCCAATCTAGGGTGTGTTTGGTATGGAGGAAAATGTTTTCCATGGAAAATGTTTTCCGTGGAAAATGTTTTCCTAGAAAATGTTTTCCTGGAAAACAAGTAGATTTTGGACTTATTTTCTCATGTTTGGTTGGTGAGTAGAAAATATTTTCCGGATATGAATTATGAATGAAAAATATTTTTAAGAGACATCTTTTATTTTTACTAGAGTGAAAAATAATTTATGAAATTGAAAATATTTTTTAAAAACAAAATTATTATTTTTTTGGGGTGATGGTGGGGTGGGGTGGGGGTAGTGGGTGGGGCAGGGGGGAGGGGGAGGAGTGAAAAAATAAAAATTTGAAGTTGATAGTATTTTTAAAAACAAAATTAATTTTTTTTGGGGGTTAGGGGGGGGCTGGCCGGGGGATTGGGGGGGGGGGGTAAGAGTTTTAAAATAAAAATTTGAAGTTGAAAATATTTTTAAAAAGCAAAATTAACTTTTTGGGGAGGGGGTGTGGTTGGTGGGGGGGTGGATGGCCGGTGGGGGGGGTCAGGGATCGGGTGAAAAATAAAATTTTGAAATTGAAAATATTTTTTTAAAATTGATATTTTTCCCAAAAAAAATATGTAATTTGAAATTGGAGGAGAGTTTTGGAAAATGTTTTCCTTAATTTTTGAAGGGAAGTCATTTTCCTTAATTTTGAGGAAAATGAGTTGATTTGGAAAACATTTTTCAAAACTTTTGTCCCAACCAAACATGAGAAAATTGGAAAACATTTTCCAGAAAATGTTTTCCTTCATACCAAACACACTCCTAGTCTTTTGAGAAGAGATTAAGGGTATGTTTGGTAGAAGGAAAACACATTTTCCTGGAAAACAGGTAGACTTTTTTGACTTATTTTCTCATGTTTGGTTAGTGAGTGAAGAATATTTTTCCGAAATGATTTTTAGTGTTTGATTTATGAATGGAAATATTTTTGACAAATATATTTTATTTTTAATAGAGTAGAAAATAATTTTTAAAAACAATTTTTTTGGGGGAGGGGGGGAGGATAGGGATGAAAAAATTAAAATAATTGAAGTTGAAAATATTTTTTTAAAAATAATTTTTTTTTTGGGTGGGGAGGTCGAGATAGGGGTGAAAAAATAAAAATTGAAGTCGAAAATATTTTTTACAAACAAACTTAATTTTTTTTTGGGAGGGGGGGAGGAGGGGGGGGATGGTAGAGAGTAGTAGGGGGCTGGCGGGTGGATGGGTGGGTGGAGGGTAGGAAGTAAATATTAAAAAATTAAAGTTGAAAATATTTTTTAAAACAAACTGAAAATTTATTTTGGGAGGTGGGTGGCGTGGGTTGCGTGGGGAGGGGGTCAAGGTAGGGAGGGGGTGGGTTGCATGGAGGGGAGGGGGGTCAAGGTAGGGATGGGGTGGGGTGAAAATAGAAAAATTGGAAGTATTTTTTATAAAAAAACTTTAAATTTATTATCATTTTGGGGGTGGGGGCGCGGATTGAGGGTAGGGGTGGGGTGAAAATATAATTTGAAAATTGAAAATATTATTAAAAAATAATCATTAAATTTTTATTTGGGTAGGCCGGGAGGGGGGAGGGGGTGAGAGGAGCTGGCTGGGAGGGGTCGGTAAAAAAAATTGAAGTTGAAAAATGTTCTTTTAAAATTAAGCTTTAAATTTATTTTTTCAACAAAAAAATTGTAATTTGAAGTTGGAGGAAAGTTTTGGAAAATATATTCCTAAAGTTTTTAAGGGAAGTCATTTTCCTTGAATTTGAGCGAAATGAGTTGATTTGGAAAATATTTTTCAAAACTTTTGTCCCAACCAAACCTGAGAAAATTGAAAAATATTTTCCAGAAAATGTTTTCCTTCATACCAAACACACCCTAAGGGAATACAAATGGTTCCAAAAATACTATTTTCACATTGAGAAAATAATTACTATTTTAAAGAAGAGCACAAACAGTTTTCAAGAAACATTTAGCCAAATAAAGAGAAGTTCAGTTACCCACTAAATAAGATATTATTTTCACATCATCAAAACTAGAAACTTCATGTTATCTTTAATTTGGTTTAACAACCCACATAGCTATTTTTTTCTTTGTTTGATTAAACATATAAATATTCTATCAAACTAATATGGATCATTACAGGTCGCCAGACACTAGACGTTGAAGGGTCACTGATAATGTTTTTTTTTTTGGACTTATTAATGTAACGTTCACGAAGAGAGAAATTAAAGAAAGAAAAACGTTTTCTTAAAAATGATCGGACATACATATGTGTTACTTACATATTTTCTAATCAGCGATGAAATAGTAATCGATTGATCGTCTTTTACTTGTCTACTATTTTAGAAATATATTTTTATCCTTGACATTCATTCTTTATGTTTCATTGGAGATGAAATTTAAGTTTGATATTATTCAATTTGTCAATACATAATTAAAACTTTTTCTTGACATTTCGCTTAGGTGGATGTCATGCGACATGACACCTTACCCTAGCACTATTTTACCTTTTATGTTAGTTAGGGTGATTTAATTAATATTTTCATTTATTTTTTTAAACCATCACGTAGAGTTATCCTGTACTAATTCAAGAAGTGAACACTAGGTTGAAAAATGTTAGTTTGAGAGGAGAACAAAGTTGTAGGCATTGTGCATTCGATCTACTTTTTTTCTTGCTTTAATAGTGCATTATTGTGGATGTGCCAAAGTAATCTATGGGGTCGGTTTTCATTAAAAAAAAGTGACCTAAAATTCAACTTTAACCTAAGTCGCAAAAGTAGCTTTTTAAAAAGTGACCTCTCTATAGTTCTGTATATCAAATTTTATTTGGTGAATAAAATATATGTATTTAGGTATATCTGAATTGAGATCTTATCTAAATTATTACTTAGTGAGATAATATGTACATATTATCAAACTATAGTGAGAATAATAAATATGGAAGCAATGTTTGTATAATCGGATAATTTTATGCATAAAACTATCCAAATCATTAAGTCCCAAAAAGAAAGAAAGAAAATGTTTTCTGAAAAAGTTTATTTGGAGTGGGGCTAAAGAAAATTAATAATGTGTGTTTAGAGTCATACACATGTATGGTAGTAGTAAAAGAGAGGGACATAAACCTAACGACTTCTGAATTAGATGGAGGATGAACATGCTCATCCCTTTCCAAACATGAAGTATACAAAACAAAAATAATTTTTTTTGAAGATTATAAAATATAAAGTAATTTAATGTTGAAATTATTTCTAATTAATAAGGATGTATATAATAAAATGAAAAATATGACTGGCTAGTTGATAAAAAAAAGGTAACAATGCAGGCTAAACTCAAGTTGAATCAAAGCAAAGTAAGTATTCTAAATTATTGGAACCGTGTCTTAGTGTAGGGGTGTCACTAAGATGGCTCGACTTGTTATATTATAAAACATACATCATACAAGTTTTTCACATGTTATATTATAAAACATACATCATACAAGTTTTTCAATTATACTATTTTGGATTAGATTTTTTGACATCGTCCTATCATATCAATTCCTCTTTGTTAGTGGCCTGGTATCAAAAAGTTTGATTAATTTCTTATATATATATTTTAAAATCGTCGTGTTAGTGTCACAAGTAAAAATTAGGTGAGAGTTATTATGGTCGGGTGATATTGGTTGGTGGAGAGGAATGTAGTAGTGGAAGAGGAAGTAGGGGAGGGGGTAACATTGGGTTGAGATGACTGTTGGGGTTTATTTGCCTTGATTTCTTACCATAAATATGTTTTCCTTTTAGGAAAATATTTTAATATTTGAGTAGCCGTTTTCTTGTAGGAAAGATTTTAGGACTCTATAAATATATGTTTGTTCCTTCTAACTTAATATGCATTCACAATAGGGTTTTGAGAGTTGCGGTTATGAGGGAGAATTTTGTGTACCTCCTTGTATTATGAGTGAATTGGTTGATGTTGTTTCTCTCTAAATTTTATACTCAGATCTGTAGTGTATTGCTCATCTCCTTTGTGTACATAGGTCAATTGACCAAACCACGTTAAATCTTTGTGTCTTTCGGTGTGTTTCTCGTTTGTCTTGTTACTCGTGGTCTTTCGATATTTTCTTTGCTAACTTTCGCATTACACCTGCTTATTTTAGGTCCTAACAATGAGATGGCATGTCACATGACATCCGCCATGACAAATTGTCATGCCACGTGGAATGGTGTTGATGCGGCCGAAGCCCTAATGGTGGAATTTTAACCACATGATGAATGTGTCGGTAACTTTGGGTTTTTATTGCCTTTATTTTCAATTCATCAATGATTAAATGAGAATTATGGAGATCGTACTGTATGTTTAATCATTTTCCTATTAGAATGTACTTGTCCATCATATGACTATGTTTGATAGTTTACAAAATTCAAAAAAGAAATTAATACTTTTAAAACTTGTGATTTATCCCCCAACCCTCCTCCTAATAAGAACGTAATAAATTTCTTATAAAAGACAGATAATGTGAATTCTACACTAATTGAGCAAAGATCATTAAACGACATAACCTTTACTTAAGCGGAGACCCCTTCGCAATAGTGAAGCTCGCTTAAGCACGAGCATCGCATAAGTGAAACTAGCTTAAGCGACATGTCTTTCACTTAAGCGGAGGTCGCTTAAGCAGCATGACCTTCACAAAATCAAGGCCTGCTGCATATGTACTATGTCTTGAATGCCATTTTTCGATTTGTTTGTGAGGAAGAATTTTCAGTAGCTGTTGAGGATAAGGCCAATAAAATTGGACTCCGACAACATCTAGGTTTCCTCGAACCATGTGATATTTCTCACCAGGTAAATTCTTAATCCTACCCCCAACTTACTAAGACTACATAATATTCTTATGATTTATGGCTAATACCAAAAAATATAAGTAGTGATTACAAATGCAGAGGTTAATCGTACTTCGACAACTTCACGTAAGACAAAGTTTGTTTTTTGGGTGATACTGAAAAAGTTGTCACACAAGTCACCCTTACTTCCACTCCACACAATCCAACATGAGATTTTCACCTCAAACAACTTATTGTTAAAATCTTTCAGACTTATTGAATCCTTTTCGCGTTTGAGGATCCTCCTTCTTCTACTCTTCCCCAAAAAGTAAACTCGGATCAATTTATTACGTTTTCATGCTCCAATTGGATGATGTCCATTTTATAATATAATTTTCAAAGTAGAAGTTTATGGGCTTTACCAAATATATGGAGATCCAATTACAATTTTATATATAAGAACAATAGATCTTTCTTGATCAATCTATTTTCCCCTTATTCTTCAATAATAAGGAATATAATTTTAATGTTTGAATTTGTTCATTTGTAATCTAGGTTCATATAATTCATATTTATTTAATATGAAATATTTTCTTGCTTAGATGTATGTTCTTTTGCTATTGACACTATCTCAATTGGTCACTTGATTGACAATACTATATCAATATTGATTTTTTTGGTCATTTATTTTATTTTAATGCTTATTATAGAGATGTACTGTATTAATCATAAACTCTATTATTAACTATTTTAATTTTTTATACATTTGAATTTCTTTTACATATGAACAAATGATATAGTATTTTTGTTTGACATTTTTAATATAAACATTGAAATTGCTTCTTGCAGGTGTTCCCAAGTACCAACTACATAGAAGCCTTATTTAATTAGTTATATATATTAGCCACAATAACCAAACAACCCAACTCATGCTCCAATTTAGACTGATGTATGACATATTTTATTTGATTAACTTATCAACATAATGAGAGTTTGAGAATATGAGGCAAAGCTTTTAAAAAATTTGAGTAAGAAGTTTCTGTTAAGATGCTTTATTGGGATAATCTATAATTTGAGTGTTTAAATAAAATTTATCGACATGTTTGAAGGTTGTCGATACATTCATCATGTACAATTTTTGCTATGAAGGAGAATATAAAAATTATATTACATAAACGAATATTACTACTAGTTATGTACTAAATTTTGAATAATTTTATTAAACTTCTTATGTTGCCAATGGAGGCAACTATGAGACTATATATTATAAACAGAATTCTTAGATATTTATTTGTTGATGATATACAGAAATATTTATGTTGAAAATATTATCTTTATGCATAATTTATAAGTGAATTTTATTTAAGATACAAATACCCAACAACTATATATCAAAATCATACTATAATAAAAGTATATTTGGCAAAGTTAAACAACTATGTTATTTTGAAAACTATACATTTTACTATCTAGATAAGTTGCTACAATACTTCGGAGGCCTAGTTTCATAGTCCAAACGAATCAATAGTTTTGTAAATATCACATTTACTCGAATATTATTTTCAATTTTAGACCAGAAAATATCAATTCCAAATTAAACTTGGTTATTAAAGTAAATGTTGATATAGAGAGTTATTTTCATAGAAAAGACTAACAATATTTCATAATGTAAGTATTAATAGTTATCTAAATTGTTCAAACCCTAATCATAATTTAAGCACACTTTTAATATTTTTCCCCTTCTACCATCATTTTTTTTTTGTGTTGTTTAATATTCAATACTATATTTTTAATTTTATCACTTACATATTCAATATTGATTTTTCTTATTTTTCACTTGAGGAATTTCTACATATATGCTTTAGTTATATAGATCGATATAGATGAGAATAATTTGAAATATAATTAAATAAACATGCGACTTACCTCTTTTGAGAATTATCATGATCCATTTTCACTTAACTTGATGGCCATTTCATGTGTTTGGAATCAGCCGTGAAAAAAGATTAACTTCTTCAAGTGAATCTACATAATCAATTAAGATGAATCATCCAATCGAGTACCGGCTGCATTAGAGAAATGACAAAGTCTAAGAGATCACATACAAATCTTCGCTTAGTCACAATATTCATTAGGTAGACAAATTTGATAACACGTCTTCACAAAAGGAACATGAAGCATAATCCTCTTATAAGAACACAAAGATGTATAACAAAAAGGACACAAATTTATGAGTCTTACTTCTAAAAGTTGATTGCCACCGATACACACCACTTAGGAACTCGAGTGTTGATCACCTAGAGAAAAAGAAAAATCATCCGCCATTTAGGAACCTTGCCTTCTTCAACATCCTAGAAGAACACTGGATGCAGCGGCGGAGAACAAGAAGTTTCCTTTGGAAAACCCTTACTAGATAGAGAGTATATATAGATGGACCCATTTAATCCAATCTTGTCCTATTTCCTTTCTTGTTGTTTTTGCTTTTTTCTGTTTTGGGGTCATTTTGGGCCTAGACTTGTTTTGTTATTTTTTTATTATTAAAAAAATCGAGCTTGACGATCCCATCCATTGGCCGTGCGGACACCTATGATAATAGGTAGGTAGAAGAACCTATACCCTTAATTTAAATGCAATGCGGAAATGGATGAGAATATAACTAAACTCCCTATTTAAATACATAAATATGCAAAATTTGTCACATAAGGTATTTTTGTAAATAAATATATTGAACCCTTACAAGGAACTATTCTAAATCAATACAGGAGCTTCTAAGAGATTATAAGGTTCTGAATAATAATAAGACACAATCCCACCATTAGGAAAGAGAGGTAGAAGTTGTTGGAGATCACCTTCATATGCACCTAAGAAAATCACTGATCGTGCAATCAGACTATGCAAAGTTGACTAACAAGAGTAGTATCAATAAAAAAAAAAGCTTGCGTATAGATTCCATCGATCGACCAAAATCCACCACATAATAACATGCACATAATCAAACAAACATGAAGCTTGGGATATAATTAAGACCTTGATCCTTCAATCACCACCTTTACTCCCAAGTAATATTACCCTTGAACTCACAACCTTTATCTCAAGTCATCCTACCTTATTCTGTTACCAACTCCACCATCCAGGTCATTCCACCCTCCAACCCATTATATCTTAAACCTACAATGACTATTACCAGATAACCTTAACTCCTCAACCCATAAGACAAGTCTACAACCCTCATAACATAAAACAAGTAATACTTGATTTATGATACCTTTCAAATACACAGACCACCATAGATCCCTAAGATGTCATCTATAATGTTTAACATGCAATTTCGATCTATACAAGAAATGTTCCAGCATTTAAACACAAATTTCGACAACTCATGGACCAACAATGTAACAACCATAGTACAATAAGTAAATTTGGATCACTCATGGAACTAACATACTAAGAAATAGTCAAGAATATACCACATGTGGTACTCGAGCCAACCAATAGTATCCCATAAAAAGCGTGGTATTCGAGCCAAGCCTACATCCTAGATGTGGTCGACACTCAAGAACCATTAGTTGTCCCTAAGAGAATCCTTCGCATGGCTGAATATAATTGGAGGACTAACTCAAGCATACATAAACTTACAAGTTAATTAAATCTGTTACATTCAATTACTCAACTCATAAGGTTTGGAAAATACTAAATACAAATACTTATAGTTCGTAAAACAACTCAAAAGAAAGTAAATACCCAAAGACTCATCAACTATAACTATCTATGAAACCTCTACTATTAAACAAGGATATGGAGAACATGCCCACGACATCTCAAAACTACTAAGCTGAAAGTAAATATGAAGTGCTCTAGAATACAAGAAGGCTCACCAATTGCTAACCAAGTGTAAAATAATCTCAACAAAGAGCCTACTGATAACCTTAACACCTTTATCAGCATCATAATAGATGCATGTTGAATGACATAAAGTACAATGAACTCAAGAATGTAAGGAGAACCAAAAACGTAGATAACTGAACTCACAAGACTGAAAAAGTGCTCAACTCCACTCATTAAAAAAGATGTAAAAAAATATTTACATGTTTAAATATTCATAAATGAGAGATATAAACTCAAGAATGTATATAAGAAATAGAATAAAACTACTCTTTACCTTTATTTGGGAGATTCTCTAACCGACAACCACCACTATGAGCTATGAGATGATACAACGTCTCATTCACGCTGCCAGAACTGGCCTATACCTTCCCTGGGTATTGAATACCTCAGCTAAGTGGATCCAATAAGCTCTACCGGAAGTCACTAAGGATTCATATATAAAGTACGATCTTGTACCTATGTTGGCAAACATGGTTTATGTGGAGTGTGAGTTGTTTGAACTCATCCCCATTCGTTGCTCAATATTACTCCCAACAATATATACTTATGCTCAAATGTGTAAAATATACTCTCTCTCTTGTTTGAGATAATTTCTCAAACTATCCTTTTGAAAGAGGTAACTACTCTAAAGTATCTTTGAACTCATAAAAACCACAAGAAACTAACTCACGCCTAAAAAACTAAAACAAGCTCGGAACCTCTCGAAAAACAACCAAGACCACACCTATGCCTAAAATCATCACCAAATCCAACAGAAATCTTGGAATTTCAATCCAAGCATTTGAACACTAAATATTGACTAAAATCAACCAAAAAGCTATATTTCCACAATTTTACAACTTAACTCCTTAAATTCTTACAAAACTCAAAAAGTGAAATGGGAAACTCGCTCTGCTCAAATTCCACATTTCGTGATTGATGAAATCAACATAATTCTATTCTGACACTTGAAACTCAAAAAGACCCTCAAAATCACTTTCTTAACAACTTAGCCTTTAAAACTCACAAACCTTCCAATTTCTCAATTTTTAGCTCAATTAAAAACTAATATTTCAAACTCAATCATAAAATACTCGTGGCCTATATCGTGAGGGTAAAGTGGTAGATTCATCAAACTTTCAAACATGAGTGATTGGGTTATTACAACGAACAAGAGGGTTTCAATATTAAAGGAAAAGATCAAATGATGTGTAAGCTAAGAAGCCAACATGTGGACTCAAACAAGCCTCACGACAATGGTATATAAATTTTAGTGATACCATAACATCTTTTAAATTTATGAAGATTACCGTTGATGTTGGAATATACCAAAAGGTCAGTTTGAGTAAGTCTATATTTTTAGTCCTGTGTGTGGATGACATTTTACTTGTTGCTAATGATTAAGACATATTTTGTGAGATTTTCTCTCTATAAATTTTGAAATGAAAGATATAGGTGAGGCATCATACATTATATGGATATAAATATTTCGTGAACGATTACTAGAGTTATTGGGACTGTCTCAAATGGCTAGATCGAAAGAATTCAAGAGAGATTTAACATGAACAATTGTTTTGCTGGAATCGCTTCTATTGAAAAGGGGAAAAATTTAATCTCATACAATGACCAAAGAATGATTTAGAACGAAAGGAAATAAAATCAATTTTGTACTTTTCTACTATTGAAAGTTTGATGTATGTTAAAACTTGCACAAGATTGAATATTAATTATGCGGTCGGAGTTCTAGGAATATAACAATGTAACCCTGAAATTGATCACTAAGAAGAAGCAAAGAAAGTCTTGAGGTATCATAACGGAATGAAGGATTACATGTTCATGTATAGGAGATCCAATTACTTAGAAGTTACTGTACATTCAAATTTAGATTTTTCTTGATGCACTGACACTAGAGAGTTGAAATTTGGCTACTTGTTCTAATTAGTTGAACGATCAATATCGTGGAACAGTGCTAAAAGTATATCACTGCTCCATAAACTTTGGAAGCAGAATATATGGCATGTTATAAAGCAAAAATTCATGCATTATGGATGTGGAACTTTATTTCAGGACTTGGGGTTGTGGACGTCATTACCGAGCTGCTAAAAATTATTGTTATAATACTTCAACAGTATTCTTCTCCAAGAATGAAAGTTCTCTAAAGGTGCCAAACATATGGAATGAAAATACTTTAGAAGTTAAAAAACAAAGAGTGTTATTTGAGAATCTTAGAAGTGATCTTATGATTACAGATCCTTTAAGAAAGGATTTACACCCAAACATATTTAAGAAACATGTTCAAAGAATGAGTGTTGGTTGTACTTATCATTGATATATTTATAATGTTTTGAGACTCTGAGCTCAACTATGTGTTTTTGATCTATATTAATGAATCTCTTGTTTCTTATAATGATGTATACATTATTGTTTTGAGATATTATGAAATAAGTTTGTATGAGACATTATTTTGAACCAAAATGTTACATGTTTTATAGATTATGAATCTAGTATAATACGTTGCTTATGTAGTAGTATATGGAGGGAAGTATATAGAATAAAATAATGTACAACCGACATAACTTGCATTAGTAGTTTGTCATATTGTGGTATGTATGATGACCATTATAGAAGAGATTTATCGTATGCGCCTTTCTAATGTTATATGACATTCCGGATGGAGAAATGTTAAAATAATATCTTACTTATGACCCAAGTTTACTTGTAAACCATGAAAATCATAAACAATATTTAATGATGAATAGATCTCGTTCTTACATCAGTTACTTGGTGGACGTACCAGACTAAATTTTTACCTCTATAAATTGGTCCTTCGTCCTTCCATTAAGGTTACCACATACTCTCTACGTTATTTTCATCCTCATCCGTCAGCGATAAAAATAATGTAGAGAATATATAACAACCCTAATAGGTAGAGGTAGAAGTCAATTATAGAGAATAAGACTTAACATATTACGCCCATCAAGTAATTGATGTACGGAAGAGATCTATTCTTCTTTAAATGTTTTATGACTTTCTTGGGTCACAAGTAAATTTGGGCTAAGATATCATTTTTATATTTCCACATTTGGCCCAATGATCATACACCATTAATATTTCACAAAAATTTGTCATTTTATTTTCAACGATAATTTAGTGTAATTTCTGGTTTATACACCAACATAAACTTTGACTAATGTTTAAAATGCATTTTTCACCGTATTGATATGAAAATAATTGCACCTTATATTATTTCTGTATATTTTTTAAATATCAAATTTTATTTTAAAATATTAAATTAATATAATTCAATTTAGCCTCAAACTCGTCGAAGGAGAATACACTCATAGGTGCAATATTGCTCCTGCGACATTCACTTGCAAGAAGATGAGGTCCACCTGATCATATCTCAAAATCATACTATAAAGTTCTTTTGTATCTTATAGAAACTTCATTTCCTAATTATGCATAAAAAAATTAATATAATTATTTTGTATATAATTTAGTTATATAAGACTTTAAAAATTATTTATAATATATAATTTCATAGTAAATATTATTGGCAACTCTAGAATTTTGATTACAGTATTCAAAGATTTTAGTATATAAAGAGTAATATTCTATTTAAATGTATACCATACAATTGTTATGTTTATCTAACTATCCTTTCTTAATTGTATCTTAACTGTTATACGATGAAATATATTAGCAACCTTTAAACTTATGGATAATTTAATTTAGACAATTACATTATAGCTTTTCCAATTGAGCATCTAAACAAAAACTTCTTCTTTAAATTTTTAAAAAATGTCAAGATATTTTCTCAAGCTCTCATTATATAAATTAATTAATTACATTAAGCATGTCACTCATCAGCCTAATTGAAACTTGAATGAGGTTTTACGGCTTATTGAGGCTAGTGTATATAATTAATGAAGATAACATTTTAAGAGAACAACTTACTTACATAATTGGCACTTGAGAACACACAAAAACTTTACCAATTTTTATGTCTGAATGTTTATTAGAAATACTTTATTATTTATTCTAATGCAATATAAGTTCAAATGACGAACAACTCAATGTTTTAAACGATAGTGTTTAAGTGATATGCACTATGTCTTGAATGTAATTTTTTTGATTTGCTTGTGAGGAAGAATTTTCAGTATTTGTTGAGGATAAGGCCAGTAAAATTTGACTCCGACAACATTTAGGTTTTCTCGAACCATGAGATATTTCTCACCAGGTAAATTCTCAATCCTACCCCTACTTATTAAGACTACATAATATTCTTGTCAATTATGGCTAATACCAAAAATATAAGTAGTGATTTCAAATTCAGAGGTTAATCATACTTTGACAACTTCACGTAAAACAAAGTTTGGTTTTTGGGGGTGATAGTGAAAAAGTTGTTAGACAAGTCACCCTTACTCCCACTCCACACAATTCTACATGAGATTTTCACCTCAAACAATTCCTTGTTCAGTTCTTTCAGATTCATTGGATTCTTTTCGCATTTGAGGATCCTCCTTCTTCTACTCTGCCCCAAAAAGTAACTCGGACCAATTTACTTACGTTTTCATGCTCCAATTGGATAATGTTCATTTTTTAATAATAAGTTTCAAAGTATAAGTTTATGAGCTTTACCAAAATATATACAGATCCAATTACAATTATATAAGAAGAACAAAAGATCTTTCTTGATCAATCTATTTGCCCCTCATTCTTCACGAATAAGGAAGATCATTTTAATGTTTGAATTTGTTCATTTGGAATTTAGGTTCTTCTACTTCATATTTATTTAATGTAAATATTTTCTTTCTTAGATGTATGTCCTATTACTATTGGCACTATCTCAATTGGTCACTTGATTGACACTACTATATCAATCTTGATTTTTTTGGTCATTTACTTTATTTTAATGCTTAATATAGAGATATACTTTATTAATCATAAGCTCTATTGTTAACTATTTTAATTGTTATAATTATTAATTTCTATTACATCTGAAAAAACGATAAAGTATATTTTGTTTGACATTTTTTATATAAATATTGAAAATGCTTCTGCGTGTATTCCCAACAACCAACTACATAGAAGTCTCATAGCCACAGTAACCAAACAACACAACTCATGCTCCAATTTAGAATGATTTATGACATATTTTATTTGGTTAACTTACCAACATAATGAGAGTTTGAGAATATGAGGCGAAGCTTTTCAAAAGTTTGAGTAAGAAGTTTTGTTAAGATGCCTAATCAGGATAATCTATAATTTGAGTGTTTAAATAAAATTTATCGACATATTTAATGGTTGTTGATACATTCATCATATAAAAATTTTGCTATAAAGGAGAATATAAAATTATATTATATAAATGAATATTACTACTAGTTATGTATGAAATCTTGAATACTTTTATCAAATTTCTTAAGTTGCCAATGGCGGAAACTATGAGACTGTATTATAAACAAATTTCTTAGATTTTTATTAATTGATTATATACAAAAATATTTATGTTGAAAATATTATCTTTATCAATAATTATGAGTGGATTTATTTAAGGTACTGATACCCAACAACTATATCGCAAAATCAAACTATAATAAAAATATATTTGGCAAAGTTAAATAACTATTTTACTTTGAAAAATTATACATTGCACCAGTGCTTTCAAAAATGATTTTGGGGCGAGTCTCGGGGCGAAGCGTACCAAAAATGCTCTGAGGCGTAAATTAAAATCCTAGATCCATAAGGCGTAAGTCCTAAAAACATATGCCCGGGCATTTTTTAAATTTATTTTGCTTTAAATCATATTTCTTATTATTATTGTAATGATATTTCTCAAATAATAATTATAAACTTTTTTCTTCATTATTAATTATTAAAACTTATCTCAACCATTGAAAGGTTCACTTTAGCTTACTTTATTAGTAATAAAACTATAAAACAAAATATACATGAGACTATGCCACGTAGATCCATGAGACTTATGTCCCGTGTCTCGAGGCTTACGCCTCACCCCGTAATATATAAACGCCTCACCTCACGCTCCTTCCTGTTAAAACAATGCGTTGTACCATATATATAAGTTGCTATAATACTTCGGAGGCCTAGTTTCAGAGTTCAAAGAACCAATAGCTTTGTAAATATCACATTTAGTCGAATACAATTTTCAATTTTAGATCAGAAAATATCGATTCTAAATAAAACTTTGTTATTAAAGTAAATTTTGTTGTAGAGATTTATTGGCATAGAAAGGTCTAACTATATTTCATAATGTAAGTATTTACAGTTATCCAAATTGTTGCAACGCTAATCATAATTTAAGCACAGTTTTGAATCTTTTTTTACCCTTCTACCATCTTGTTTTTTGTGTTGTCTAATATTCAATACAATCTTTTTAATCTTACATATTTAATATTGATTATTCTTATTTTTCACTTGTAAAATTTCTTCGTATATGCTTAAGTTATATAGATCAATATAATAGTCTCCAAAACGTTTAGAACAATCAAGAAATTCTTAAATTTATGAGAGTAATTTGAAATATAATTAAATAAACATGTGGCTTACCTCCTTTGAGAATTATCATGATTCATTTTAACTTAACTTGATGGTCATTTCATGTGTTTATAAATATTTAAATCAGCTGTGAAAAAATACTAACTTCTTCAATTGAATCTACATAATCAATTAAGATAAATCACCCAATCGAGTTCTGGCTGCATCAGAGAAATGACAAAGTCTTAGAGATCACATACAAATCTTCGCTTAATCACAATATTCATTAGGTAGAAAAATTTGATAGCACATCTTCACAAAAGGAACATGAAGCTACATTTGTCCTCTTATAAGAACACAAAGATGTTTAACAAAAAGGACACAGAGTTATGAGTCTTACTTCTAAAAGCGGATTGCCAACGATACACACAATATATAGGACCTTACGTATTGATCACCTAGAGAAAAAGAAAATCATCCGCCATTTAGGAACCTTATCTTCTTCAACATCCTAGAAGAACACTGGATGCAGCGGCGGAGAACAAGAAGTTTCCTTTGGAAAACCCTAAGTAGATAGAGAGAATATATAGATGGACCCATTTAATCCAATCTTGTCCCATTTCCTTTCTTGTTGTTTCTGCTTTCTTTCGGATTTAGGCTCATTTTGAGCCTAGACTTGTTTTGTTATTTTTTTTATTAAAATAATCGATTCTGGCGATCCAATCCATTGGCCATGTGGATACCTATGATAATAGGTAGGTAAAATAACCTTTACCCTTAATTTAAATCATGCAATGCAGAAATGGATCATAATATAACTAAACTCCCTATTTAATACATAAATACTCCAAATTTGTCACACAAGGTATTTTGTAAATTAATATATTGAACCCTTACAAGGAACTATTCTAAATCGATACAGGAGCTTATAAGAGATTATAAGGTTCAACATAATAATAAGACACAATCCCACCATAAGGAAAATAAAGTAGAAGTTGTTGGAGAGATCACCCTCATATGCGCTTAAGAAAATCATTGATCGTGCAATCAAACCATGCAAAGTGGAATAACATGAGTAGTATGGGTACAAACAACACATACATATAGATATCATTGATTGACCAAAATCCACAACATTATAACATGCACATAATCAAACATACATGAAGCTTGGGATATAATTAGGACATTGATCCTTCAATCACCACCCTTACTCCCAAGTAATATTACCCTTGAACTCCTAGCCTTTATGTTAAGTCATCCTACCTTATTTAGTTACCAACTCCACCATCCAGGCTATTCCACCCTCCAACCCATTATAAATTAAACCTTCTATCTTATAAAGACTTTTTGGAACACCAAAATTCCTCTATTATTTTCAATCACGTATCCAAAACCACTACTGACTCTATCAACTGGTATTCTCCCTTAAGCCCCTATGCCAATATCCTTGCCCTTGACCAATTTATTGAACCACCTAAAATAACTCTTACCAGATAACCTTAACTCTCAAACCCACAATACAGGTCCACAACTCTCATAACATAAAACAAGTCATACTTGATTTATCACACCTTTTAAGTACTCGGACCCCCAAAGACCCCTAAGATATCGTCTACAACGTGAACATGCAATTTTGGTCTACACAAGAGTTATTCCAGCATTTAAACACAAATTTCGAAAACTCATGGACCAACAATGTAACAACCATAGTATAATAAGTAAATTTGGATCACTCAAGGAACCAAATACAAAGAAATAGTCAAGCATGTACCACATGTGGTACCCGAGCCACTCACTAATATTTTATATTAGGCGGGTACTCCACACAACCAATAGTATCCCATACCAATCATGGTATTTGATCCAACCATTAGTAAATATTACCGAGGTGGTACTCAAGTGTCACGACTCAATCCTACACCTTTGACGTAATCGACACTTGAGAACCATTAATTGTCCCCAAGAGAAGCGGAGGGCTAACTCAAGCATACATAAGCTTAAAACTTAATTAAATCCATTAAACTCAATCACTCATTTCATAAGGTTTGGGAAATACTCAATACAAATACTTATAGTTTTTAAAATAACTTAAAAGAAAGTACTGAAAGACTCATCAACTATAAGTATCTATGAAGCATCTACTATTAAATAGGGTTATGGAGACAAGACCTATGACATCTCAGAGCTACTAAATTGAAAGTAAATGTGAAGGCCTCCAGAATAAAAGGAGTCTCACCAATTTCTAAGCGAGTGTAGAGTGATCTCAACGAAGTGCCTATTGATTATGTGAACACCTATATCAGCATCATAATAGGATGCAAGTTGAATGACATCGGTGCATCAAATGTACGAGTACGCAAGGATAACCAAACACATAGATAAATGAATTGACAAGAATGGAAAAAGCACTCAACTCATTACAAAATATGTAACAAAATGTTTACATGTTTAAAGGTTCATAACTGACAGATATCAACTCCAGAATATATATAAATAATACAATAAAACTACTCTTACCGTTATTTGGGAGATTCTTTAACCGACAACCATAACTATGAGCTATGAGATGATACAACGTCTCGCCCATGCTCCTAAAACTGTCCTATACCCTCCCTGGGTATAGAACACCTCAACTAAGTTGATCCGCTAAGCTCTACAGGAAGGGACTAGGGATTCATCTATAAAGTATAATCCTTTACCCATGTTGGCATACGTGGTTTATGAGGAGTTGAGCTGTCTGAACTTTTCCCCATTCGCTTCTCAATACTACTCCCAAAAATATATACTAATGCTCAAATGTGTAAAATATACTTTTTCTCTGGTTTGAGATAATTGCTATCTTTGAACTCATAAAATCTTTTAGAAATCAAAGTTTCAATTTTCTCAATGTAAAAATGATACATATAGGAATACTTAGTTCCCTTAAAATTTACTCAAAATGTCTCTTTAAACATTTCTCAAAACTCAATATAAAACATAAATTTGACTTTTCTCAAGATTTATAACTCAATATATAGTTCATGCTGAGATATTGAAATCAACAAATCAACTCAAGGATCTCAACAACAATATTGGCAACTCAAGAACTCAAAACTCAAGGATACAACTCTTCTCAAGAATGCTCAATTCATAGGGTTCATGCTGAAATATACACATGAACAAATCAACTCTTTCAATAAAATTTCTTGAAATTTTCTCTCAAACTCACTTTAGTTTGGAGTGTAAAATTAAAAAATGTGATTAGGATGTAACTCCCAAAAAATTTCTAACTTAAGACCCGAACTATTCTTAATTTGCTTGTAGGGTCATATTGGGCGATTCTTAAATTGCTCATATGTGTAAAGGTAAATTCTTTAGCGTGAGAATGATTTTGGATATCAATTAGGTCACTAGAAACTCCTAGCACAAAGTAAAGTTGAAAGTTCCCTTACCGATTAAGTTTTGATGTAAGATTCTCTTTGGGTAAACTTTTATTCACCATATCTCTCAGAATATAAGAGTTACGTGACCCATAAACTATCAAATTAAAGGTATTCGAATCTTCTTTCCAACACCATCAATTTCGTAACATTCTGAGTTTCGAGTAAAACATTAACTATTTTAGTAACCAGATACATTATAATGGCGAATTACCTGACAGGAAAACATTAGAAATGGTCATTTTTGTCTTTTTACCTCTAATAAAACCCTAAAAGAATTTATTGACTAATTATAGACCCAAAATAATAAGATTTTCATCTCTTAATCAATCCGTTCTCTTTCAAACTCTACAGTAATACCCTAAGGAAAAATCAAAGTAAAAGACTCCATTCAAGATTCTTTCTATCCTTTTCAAGATTCTTCTTCAAGATAAGTCTTTATCCAAGAATTCTATTCTTTACAACTCAAATTCCTCCATACAATTCAAGAATCATAATTTGTTGTCGTAGAGATTTCAAGAAACTAATTCAAGAATCTCGAGAAATGTTTTATTGATTGTCTACCTCTAAATTCTTATTCAAGATTCTTACAGAATCTTATTCTTTCAGGTATGCAAGGCTATCAAAGTGTTGGAATATTTCGTCCTCACGCCCTACATCTACTTTCAAATTAGTAACACAGTAATTTAGGTTTATATCCCTAGATTTAAGTACTCTTGATATGAGTTGATTTTGATTTCTTGAGATCCTGATTCTTTTTGAATTCTATTCCTAATCGTTGAATTGCTATATGTTTGTAACGACCTGTTTAGTTGTTTTGAGCAGTAGAGTTCATTCTGGAAATAACTGTCTTAGAATCCTGAAATTGAGTGCAGAAATCGACTCTCTGAACTCTATGACGGACATGCAGGACGGACCGTCACAGACACGACGGACCGTCGAGGAGGTCTCGTTCCAAAGCACTTAGAATTCTGAAATTGAGTGCAGAAATCGACTCTCTGAACTCTATGACGGACATGCAGGACGGACCGTCACAGACACGACGGACCGTCGAGGAGGTCTCGTTCCAAAACACTTCAACTCTTGAAAATTGACATGCTGAAATCGACTCTCTGAACTTCGTGACGGACCTGCAGGACGGACCGTCACAGACACGACGGACCGTCACACGCAGCGTAACCCCACACGATGTCAGCTTCCACTAATTATTTTAATGGATGTTTGGGGCTATTATTTATGTATTTAGTGGACTAGCTTTTATAATGGAGTTAGTGGGTATTAAAGAAAGTAACTTTAGACTAATGGGGGATTACTTTTACAATAAGTATAGTCTTGCATTATTATTAGAGGAGGGAGTCTTGAATTGAGAGAGGGAAGAACTGATCAGCTGGGGAAGCAAGGAGAGAAAAACGGGAAAAGAGAGAGAGTTTGGGAGAAGAAAAAATAGAGAGAATAAGGAGAAGAGAGGAACGATCGATTTAGAGAGACAACCAAAGAGGAACAAAAAGCTTGGAGAGATTGCTTGCTTGATCAAGAATCCTTGGTGAAGGTAGGTTATGGTTTTGATACTATTCGTAGTAAACTCTTAATAGTGAATGATATGTATTGGTAGTATTGTAAACCCTTCTATATGCTTAATTGTATGCTTGCATGAATGTGATTATGTGATTGTGATAAAATAAGCTTAATGAAGCTTTGAATCCAAAATCTTGAAGAAACCCTAATTCACCTTGTTATTGATGATGCCTTGGTATAAAAGAAGGCTTGATGAACTAAAGTAATGAGATTGATGATGCCTTGGTATAAAAGAAGGCTTGATGAATTGATAGAATTAGGGGATCGGAGTGTCACGTTCCGACACATAGTATTAGTGGATCGGGTGTCACGAACCGACACGTAGAATTAGGGGATCGGAGTGTCACGTTCCGACACATAGAATTAGGGGATCGGAGTGTCACGTTCCGACACATAGTATTAGTGGATCGGGTGTCACGAACCGACACGTAGAATTAGGGGATCGGAGTGTCACGTTCCGACACATAGAATTAGGGATCGGAGTGTCACGTTCCGCACATAGAAATTAAGTGGATCGGAGTGTCCACGTTCGACACATAGTAGTACGGGATCGGGTGTCACGAACCGACACGTAGAATTAGGGGATCGGAGTGTCACGTTCCGACACATAGTAGTAGGGGATCGGAGTGTCACGTACCGACACAAGAGGAAGAAAGATAATGAATCTTGAGAGATGTTAAAATATACTCAATGTAATGAACCTAATTCCCAAATGAGTGTGGTATTGAGGCTTGAGTCCTCATGGATGAACTTGGTAGTACTTATTGATGATTATAGTACTTGTTGCTACATGTTGAGTATTGTAGTTGATTTATGATATGAACTGATATATACTGTTTTCTATTTTGAGTTGGCCGATGATACCTACTCAGTACTTGTGTTTGTACTGACCCCCTACTTGTTGTTTCTTTCTTTGTTATTTGGGGAATGCAGCAAACGTACCGTCGTCTTCAACTCAGCAGCACTTCTAGCCAGTCGTCACTACACCGGATTTCAGGGTGAGCTAATGCTTCTAGCTTGGACTGGATCTTCTCTTCAATGTCTTGATGCCTTGAACTTCCGGCATGGACTAGCCTTTTATTTATTTTAGCTTCTTAGATACTTCTAGATTTGTAACTTGAGGATAGATGTTCTTGTGATGATGACTTCCAGATTTGGGGATAATGAGTTTTAAGTCTTCCGCTTTGTATTTTTGTTCAATATGTTGGAGTTTTAGATTGGTTGGTTCGCTCACATAGTAGGATAAGTGTGGGTGCCACTCGCGGCTAGATTTTGGGTCGTGACATATACTCCAAGGTTTTCTTGTCAAGCCTTGCTCAACCTTTTCTCTCATGGAGGGACGTCCTTGACAATCTCCCCATGCTCAAGTGAATCTATCACTTTCATTCAATCATCCTAAATCTACAGCTAACACAACCATCCTAGGTTCATTATTCATCAATTCATTCTATCTTCATTCATAGGTAGATTATCGGATCTTCTAGCCTTATCTAAATATAATTAAGTTATTAATGACTGGACAAAACCAAGAAATAACCCCTCACGTGCAAAATTATAGAAGATCCTCTTTAATATCAAATAATTCCATCGAATTGAGTATGATTGTATGTGTGATAGCATCTACTATACCAGGAATATCAATGAACCCGATTATTGCAATTGCTCAGGATAGCCTTTTTCAGCTTCTAGGGTATATTTCTTAGTTCAAGATCTCTCTTACTGACTGGAATGAAAGAATTAGTAGATCTATTCAGCCCAAAATAGGAATGGACTAGAGTTGTGAACTTATAATCTGATGATCGAGTTGATTCCATGATTATATGTTCATTCCATACCGGACCAGGCCAAAATAGGGTTATATACATTCTCATAATGAGAAGGGGTCATTTGGGTGTATTTAAATAGATACTATGTTTACATATGGATACCTTCATCGTTACATTCCATTTAGGATTAGGAATATGCGTAATCGGACCTGCTTTTTACATATCTCTTTTGGGACCCTATTCACCTCTTTGAGTGAATCGAGAAATAGGTTGGATTGTCCATCTTTTTTATATATATTAGGCCTTGCATTCTCCGGATAATTCAAGTCGAAGCAATTGGATGTCCAACTCGGGCCTATATGACATGACCGATCAATAGATCTTCTCACATTCTTCAATACTAGGTGAATATATCCCTAATTCATTCTTTATGGTTCAATTCCATCAAGACCAATCTAAATCAATCAAGTCTAGTTCAACTCATACCTAGGTGATTCAATCATGATCAATTAACATAGAATACAATCAAGATAATAAGAATCAACATAAACCTTCATCTAGTCTCTAATGGCTTAAGATCACCGTGATCACCTTCAAGTTCAATTACTATAATTCACCATGAAAAATCCATAAAAAAGTATATAATCATCATGTAACATCATTGAATGCTACCCACTACATTGGGATCACAATCAAGCCTTACCAACAATGCAATCACAACCCTCTCTTGAATGAGGCTCTTTGGATTTACAATTGTAGGTAAACTAGGGGGGATTCATGGATGGAAGAATCCATGAATTAATAATCATCCCATACATTAGATTAGGACCTTAAACCCATCTTGAAACCTTGATCAATTCGTCCTAAAAGCTGCTATAATTTCTCTTCTTCTTCAATGGTGGTTTTGGGAGAACTTTGGGAGAGAAATGTTTTGATTTATTATTTCTTATTGGGTATTGGGGTTTTGGATTGTGAAAGGAGTTATATAGGACCTAAAACCATTTTTAACTGACTTCCCAAGTATCCAAAGTACCCCTATATCAATTGAACACTTTTAGACAAGTCTAACTTAACTTCAATTTTCGGAATTGTCGTCAAGAAACAAGTCCGCGACGCGGAGCTGCTCCCGCATGATTTACGGAAATAAATTCCAGGACAGTGGATCCTGCCTTGTTCCCGTGACGCAGACTTGATTTTTGACCAAATTCCCACCAACTCCGCGACGCGGACCCATTTCATCCATGCATATTTTGGCTGCTATTTTGGCAGCTTGCTTGGCCAAGTTTGGGGTCCCTTCTTGGACCCCTAGGGCGACCCTTTGGGGGTATTACCTAGAAGTTTTCACTATATATACATGGTTTTACCTATTTAAAGTCATTCTACAAGTTTTAGACCACATACTACATCTCCAAACCTTCACGAAATCTATGGACGTTTTACTAGTTCAATTACAGTAGCTTCCGGACGTCTTGGATATTTTACCTACAAACTCTCTAAAACTTTACACACTGCCTCTAAACACTACTATTATTCATTTTAGGACCTTAAAAACTCATGACACTCATGTTAGGCTCTATCTACACCTAGTTCATTCTTGGGGTCATAACAATATGATACTAATCTATTGACCAAATTTGTTGTAATAAACTCATACTTTATAACGGGCCTAGTTTGCCCTTGAATATCATTTAAAACTATCCTTTTGATATCTATCTAGTGTTATGATACGCTCAAATTTACTTCTCAAATAAGAAGTAAAGCGGTCGTATCAAGTAAAGAACCCAACTAATGAGGTTGAGGTCGATCCCACAAGGAAAATAGTTCAGACTTAACTTTATTCTATTATTACTATTATTTAGCCAACTAGTTTCCGAGAAAACAAAAGACAAAAAGGGGGGTTTTATTTCTAAATTAATGAAACTGATTAGCTAAATAAAAATGAACAACTAACAGATTCAGCTTTTGGAGTTAAATCAAATTATAAAAGTAACTAGGGCTTAAGTGTTCCCCACAGGTTCCTAACTTGGTAAATCTAACTATAACAATTCTATCCTAATATCTTGCATGTAAAGTGATAAGTTATGTATCTCTAAATCCTTGGTCCGGCATCTAGAGAATTTCACTCCGCACCTTGGTCCGGCTACGTGTGTTGCTATACTAACCCTTATCTTTACCTCATATTAAATATCATATTCGGTATTTGACTAAGCTATTAACTCGTACCAACCAATTCTAGCCTATTAGATAGTCTACACTAAATCTATGTTGATAATTCTTTTCCTATTATCTACCTCCTTGGTCCGGCAAGTAGCATTAAGGCGATTTCTAACGTTGGCCATCCGTTAAAAAGACTTCTACACGAAAGAATTATCAATACATGCAAGACACCACTCTAGAACTGTTATTTAAGTTAGATTTTTACCTTGTTATTCACCCATGATTCCCACAACCCTAGCTATGAGGTTTAGTTACCCATGTTCATAATTACATAATTCATATTGTTAATGGAAGAATTCATGCACTTACTTTTATGAAAACGAATAGTTTCCCAGAATTTTACTTGAATAATCAACAAAATCACCAACAACAATCAATTCCCGAAAAAGTATCTTAATTCCCAAAATCGAGAGTTCAATACTATAATAGAAGAACTAAAAACTAAAAATTATCCAGAAAGTCTAACCCCAAAAACGAGGTTTTTCCAACTATTTATAATAAAAACAAAATCTAATCAAATAAGAATTCTATTTACTAAAAAACTGTCCAAACGCGTCTGGGTCGACGAACCACGTGACGGACCATCATGGACATGACGGACCGTCATAGCCTCCGTCGTCCCATACTTCACACATTCTTCTGTTGCTTTCTTCAATCCCCTCGATGGACAGGTATGACGGATCATTTCAAGCACGATGGTCCGTCGAGGGTCTTCATTTTAACTTCTTGGAATTTGGGTACTGGGACTACTTCTCTGATCATCACGACGAACAACCAGGACGGTGACTATGACGGTCCGTCATGAACTTCCATAATCCCACACTTGGTCAGACTTCCCCATTTTCCTTCAGCACTTTCTCCCTTCACTACGATGCCACCTACGGACCGTCACAGCCTCGACGGACCGTCATGGATTCCATAGGTGGTCTTTTTTGCATTTATTTCTCAAAAACTCCCGCGTTCATCCTTGGACAGATTTTCTGCAAACAAAGAGAAACTTACATAAAAATCAACACAAAAAGGCTTTCGACACACACTAAACTTAAGGAAAAAGCATTAGAAATACCGTGCAACCACGGTACATCATGTTACACAAGACAAAACTAGATAATGGAATAATATAATGATTCACGAGATTAAATTTCAAAAAATGGAAGAGTTCAAATGAGTGATAACTATCAAACCCCTTTTTTTACCTTTTCAATTAACATGCAAAATTGGCCAAAGTAAATGTGTTATTTAAGCTATTTTACCTAGAATTTATAAAATCAAATCTATTTTTATATAACATCAATAAAAAAAATAAAGAATATATGGTGATTGATAATTATGATGGCTAGCTATAGTTCAAGTGAATGTCTGTTAAGGAAGACGTATTGTGTTATTCTTGTGTTGTGGATAGTAGAAATTGATGGTGGTAGTGGTAGAAGTTGATGGTATTAGTTTGGTTGTGGCTTACAGTTGGACAATATATAGTCATAATAATTAATAGATGTGGTGCCTGATGATGTTTGTTGACTATATTTAGTTACGACATTGGATTGTGATTGTCAATATTGTTTTGATTATGTTTTAATAATAATGGTTGGCATATACAAATAATAATTTTTAAATAGTGGGTGGTGGTGGTTTGTTTGATTATTTTATTGATTGGTAGTTCTTGTCACTAAAAATGGTGATTGTGGGTAGTTTATTGTGGTAGTTGATAATGATGGATAATGATGACGACAATTGATAATGAAGGGGGTATGGCGATAGCGGTGAATAAAAGGATTGGTGAACTGCTATCTTTTATGAAATCTTTGCACAAACTTTTTAATAATATTAGACTTTGATATATATATTAATCGATAATTTCTATTCTTACCAATTTAATAATTGTATCGTCAAGAATGTACTTCATAGTAAAAGAAAGATGCATTCTTACTTTAACTATAATATGAAAAAGATAATTTTGGATGTGAGTTTCATGAAACAAAAAAGATAAATTTATATATATAAAAATAGAGGAATACCAAGGAACTTTAAAGTAATAAATTAATTACTATTTGAGTTTTCGAAGGGCCTAATGTCACGTCCCGAGCCTATACCATCGACGTGGCCAGCACCCAATGACCATTGTTGGCCTTGAGGGGACCCTTGGTCTGGATTACTCAACTCAGCGGAAGACTTAACTTAACTCTATATAAACAGTAAAGAACACTTTCAAGGGAAATACTTAAACTGTAATAGTCTGGCCAAAATGGAACTTAAGTCTCATTGTATACAAATGAAATGAAAAGACCAAAAACTAACACTATCTGTCTATGAAGCCTCTAAAATACTAAGATGAATGTTGGGACAAACCCCAAAACATTCTATAATTGAAATTGTCTGAAATAATAAAAGAGTCCTCCGGATGCAAGGAGGCTCACCACTGACTCTAAGCTGCTCACTAGATCAACGGCACGGCGAATGCTGATCCTAGTTACCTGTGTCTGCATCATGATACAATGTAGGTCAACTGGCATCAGAACATTGAATGTACGAGTATGCTAGTTGGCATGCTAACAACACTTAAGTTGTAAAAAGGAGTAAGAAGGATCACTTACCTTGACTCTGTTTAACTCATGAATAACTATTCATTTCAATATAATGCAATTTAAAATTAATGTGCAATATAAAGAAAAATAACTGAAAACATGTTAAAAACTCTGAATGTACACAAGGATACAAATAATCTCTGAGATGTATGTAAAAATACAAATATCTAATGTATATGAAAATACAATAACTTCTGTGGGAGCTTTTCTAACTGACAACCATCACTTAAGAGCTATAGTGATGATACAGCGTTACTCGGCCCACGCTGCCCGGCCATCCTAACCTTTCCATAGTATAGGACCTGAACTGCCTAATGGATCCACTAGTATACTCTGAAAAGGGTTCATCTAAAAAGTATGACCCTCTTCTACCTATGATGCCACATGGTTTTCATGGAGACTTGAGTTAATATGAACTCGCAACCCCACATCGGTGCTCAATACTACTCCCAAAAATATATTGGCTCTTATGTTTTTAAAACATATTGATTCTGTGGTTTCAGATTAGTGCTCAAAACTTAGCTTTAAAAGTTATCTTGGGAAACATGGTTTCCCTGTTTACTTCATTTGATAAAGCTATTACTTCTGTCTGAAAACTAGCCCGAATGTTCTTTACTTGTTTAAATGTAAAAACATTTGTAACTCTTAGGGATTACCTAGTCCCCCTATAACTTTTGAGAATGAACTCAACTCTTTGATCTTGCTTAACTTGTAACTTGAGTCTTAAACAAAGTTTAAAATATTAGTTAAAGACTCTTGGAATTTTAGGAACTCACTTTGACTTGTTTCTTAACTTTTAGACTTGACTCTTAACTCATTTGACTTTGATCTTAACTTCCCTTGAATTGTATTATGAATTCAAGGATCATGATCTCATGTTTATGGATGATTTCATGATGTTTTGATGTACCTTAGAGTGTTGGAATCAACTAAGAAATTTGGGTACATCACTTAGGAACTAGTACGAAAAGATAGGGAAAGAATGGGGTCTCCAGGTGACATTGGCGCTCTGAGAGGCGCGGAGCGCCAGAGCCTAATGGACAGAATTTGGTCTAAGGCGCTCTGGCTTGTGCGGCGCACCAGGGCTTGTCAAACATGCCTACCCTGAGGGGCTCTGGCAGGCGCGGCGCCCAGGGTTTGTCAGACAGGAATTCCGACTTTTATTCTCCATTTTTTATCTCTAAACCTTCTTAACATTCATAGATCTCACCCAAATCACTTAGGATTACTCATAACCCCAATACCCAATAGATCCGACTAGAAAAACAACCCGAAAACACGAATCTAATCAACTAAAGGCATACTACAACTCAACTAACAAGAATTCAACAATGGTTCATCAAGAACTTCAATATTTATCATTAAACCTATTCAAAACGCGCTGAATTTAACATGTTGGTGTGTGGGTGAACGAACCTTACACATAAAGATCTCACATACCTCCATAGGGATCACCCCCGACTCGCGAAACCTTAGAGTTCTTGAAGGATTCTTGATCTTCATCTCCTCTTCTTCTCCTCTTCTTCTCCTCTTCTTTTTTCTCCCAAGCCCTTAGTGTATTCCAACTTTTCTAAAATTGACTTAAGGCTTAATTTTACCCCTAATAAACCCTTAAAACAAATTAGGAAATAGTAGGGTAAAAAGACTACTTTACCCTTACTAAAATTCGGATTGGACTTTCCTCAATTCAACAACTCAACTTCTGAAAGGCATATCTCCCTCATACAACATCAAAATCGAGCAAACTGGGCGCCTTAGAAAGATGTTCCCTAGGGTTTTCCAACCATATAAAGCTCCTCCTGAGCTAGAAGTTATAGCTGTTTGAATATGACCAAAACACACTTTTTAAACTTAGGAAATTTCCAGATTTTTCCCTTTATTTCCAAAAGTGATTATTTTTTGTTTCTTAGCTTATTCCTAGCTATTACGAGTTATGAGATGTTACACTTAAATAGATAAAAGAATGCTTGTTGGGACTGGAGTGCTCTAGTCGATATGACTAAGTCCTTCATAAACCCCTAGTGTAGTGTTTGTTTAAGGGTGTTAGACAACATATTGTGTTTGAATCTTGTTGTGATTTTGTATTGTTTCATTTGGTGATTAATAAAGTCCAACTAATTACCAAAAAATAGATAAAAGAGAACAACTGTAAGGATATCAAATGTATTCAATGAACCTTCGTTAAAATTTGGAAGACAAAACAATACCCCTTTGAACACATAAACTCTCCATTTACTCAATGCAATAATTGATTATCACAGATATTTAAATATACAATTAACAAAATATTTACAACATTTTAAATTAGTGTAGGGGCAAAATGGTATTTCAACTTTCAATTTTTTTTGTTCCCACTTTTATATATATATATATATATATATATATATATATATATATATATGTTTTGAAAAATGCAGGTTAATCTACGTCAGAAAAGAGGAGATCAATCACGTCACACTTAGCCAATTTTTTTTAAAAAATGTTGCTAAGGTGAAAATTAAAATTTAATTAGTGATAGACCTAGACGTTGGGCCTACTTTCAATAGTTTCTTTAGATAAAGAAGCTTTTAAAATTATCCTCCCCAAAAAGTATTACTTGCTTAGAAAGAAATTTACACTTGGAATAAAATTCTATATCACACATACAATGGATTTAATTAATCTTAAGAGATGCATGATCACAACCATCATTGATATTATTACAAAATGGATAAGCTTGATGGATATTCATCTTCTTTTTGTGTGAATATTCTATCACTTTGATTAAGTTTATAAAATGTTACTTGATACATACATACAAATTAGCAGCATGTGAAAACCTTTCATCTTCTTTTTTTTTTTTCAAACAGTCTCCAATATTTTACACTTATTTTTATAAATAATCTAACCAATTTTTTCATATTTTTAACTAGAAGCAACAAAACAATTGTGATGATAAGGATGCAATATTATTAGAAGTTCCAATATCTTTTATCGCACATGCTAAATCAAAAGTAGATGTTTTTAGGTAAGCCTTTTGAAATTATCCAATTATGATTTGTTTAATTTATTCTTTTTTAAGTCATGTACAAAAATATTTTGATGAATTCTTGAAAAACTTTTTAATATTTATTAGTATGTTATGAAATAAAAAGATATGATCTTCTCTAGAGTTAAAACATTTGTCATATAAATAAAAATAAGTAAAACATTTGTCATACAAATAAAAATAAGTTAAATATATACTCCTTCCTTTTCAATTTGCGTGATGTAGTTTTACTACAGACACCGTTTAATTCAACATGAATAAAATATTTGTTGGTACAGATTAAAAACAAAGTGTTTCTTGTAAACTAGAACATAGTACTTTTAAAAGTTATATGATAAGTCTAAATTCAATTCTTCAATTGTACCATATTGTTAGTGAAGTCCTACATTGATGTAAAAAGTGAAACCTCATGTGATTTAGAAAATTACTATGATATCATCGAATGGGGTCATTCAACCGTCATACAAACAAATATAAAATTAAAATAATTATTTCAATAAAAATGTTTGAGGATTCTTTATTTTTTATGATTATGTATACGACGTCAAAATTTGAATGCGTATTTGAATGATAAGATGTGCATGAATCACTAAATAAACATCTCAACACTAAAAATATGTATTAACATCTGAATATTGAATAATAAGACTACTTATTACTATACATCTGAATATATTAAAAGGATTTCTATATTGAAAAAAAATAATTATTATAAATTTTATAAAAAATGGATTAAATGGCACTTCAACTGTGATCAGATTTATTGTAATAAATTGATACTTTATGGGGGACCTAGTTTTCGTGAATACAGTGGAGATTATTTTTATAAGTGAGAAATCAAGTTATTTTCCTACAAAATTCATACCAAATTCACACGAGTAAAATTTAGGAATAATGTCAGTGCATTCTTATGTTTTGGCTTGTGACATATACTATATTAAATTCATCATATAGTGGTATTATTTTTGATAATAAACATGTAATTTATATACCGAAAGGATTATGTTTAAATCATAAAATAGAACAAATATAAATTGAATTTAGATATAGTCTCAAGCTCTAACAACATCAAACCATCAATTTTTATACTACTAGAACAATAAACACAAACACCATAGGGAAAGAAATTCAACTTAGTAATTCTTATTGCATGTCATGACTTCAAAAAACTTCTAGCAACTGACTCGTGGAATATCGAAATAGTGAGTAATGTGGAAGTTCTACTCTTTTATGAATATATTGTTTTGTTCCTCTCCAACAAAATCAAATGCACATGATCAACTAACAAAATAGAAACATTTAAGAAGAGGCATCTTTCTAATTTTTATTTGATATATCGTATATATTATCTTTGCAAATCAGGGCATACCTCTCCTTGAGTTACTCTATCAGGATAGAAATATTTCTCACACTTTTATTAAGAATGAACATAAGCAACAAAAGAGTGTAAGTGTGTGATAATGATTGAACTCCTTTATTTTTTTTACTACTCATCAACACGCGTTTACATGCAACATAAAGAAAGTTTTGGGTTTTTACTCATCTCTCCCAATAATTTCAATAAAAATATTTTAACAAAAATATCCAGGGGAGTCATAACACCCTCAAAAAGTATGAGTCTATTACAGGAACGATAATATAGGTGTCATTTAAGCCATTTTTGGTAAAATATAATGAAATGAAATTAATAAAATACTACATCAACAAAATATTTGTACAAAATTATATGTTCATTGGTAATTGTGATGTCTATTGATGGTCGTTATGAATGTAAGGTAAGGATGGTATATTGACTAATGATAGTATTGTGGATAATAGATATATTTGTAACAATTGTAAGAGAAGCTCAAGATAGTTTGGTGGTGGTTAATTGTCACGCCCCGAGGCTACCCCCTGGACGCGGACACGGGACCTAGGATCACGAGTGACCTCAAGCTAACCCTTCTGGCATAATCATAAGTATAATAGGGATAAATTGTTTAACAAAACTGTTCGGAAGATTAAATATCATGAAAAATGAAGTGTGAAATGATGGGGAATACCCATATACTAAACTCAATATATGAAAATTTTAGAATTTAATACAAGATAAATATTAAACTTAAATACTAAGTTGAATCTAATTATGTCTGAAAATAGCCTCTAACTGACTAGAAATATTGGGACATTTCCCAACTAGATCTAGAAAAACTGAACCTAAAAGACTGAAATACTGAAAAGATAACGTGACAATTATCCTCGGAGAATGAGGACTCACCACTAATGCTGCTGAACTAGAGGTTGGGAACTGATCTATGCAACATCTGACTGTTGAGGGCCTGATCCTACATCACGAGAAGATGTAGCGTAATATATGTGTTAGTTTTTAAAAGGTATTGAGCATGTAGGATAGAATAAATCTAAAATAAACATATAACTGAACAAGCAATAAATCAAGAGCATAATTTGAGCATAATATATTTAGATACTGAATATTGAGCTAACTAAATTCAATGACCAATTTATAACATGTTGAGACTGAATACTGAATGTATTGAATGGTCAATGCACTAGAGTCTGACTGAACTGTAGGAGCTACTAATAACCGGTAATAAAATCACATGAGCTATATGTGGAGTCTGATGTATATGCCCCATCGAGATGACCCAATATACCCTGCCAGAGGTATAGATGCATGCTGGTGTGATCATTAAAATTATTCACACAGAGGGAAATTATAACCTATGTGGCTAGTATTTCTGGGACTATTTAGGTACGGTGAACCCTAGTTCAACTAGATATTATACTAGTCCTAATGAATTAAGTGATTAACGTATTATGACTGAATTTCTGTAATATACTAGACAACTCAAAATTACATGCAAACTGAGAATGCACATTAATCACTGATAATGACACATTCAATATCGAACCATGTATATCTGAAATCATTAAAATATGTAGCATAGCATGTGTAATTCAAGAATTAAAGAACTACATAGCAAGGTTTCTGAAATACATGTAATAAACTGATAAATAACATACTACCCTAATTTGGATCGTTCTAACATCTAAAAACCCAACGTTTCTAACATTCAAGAAACCCTAGGTCTATATGATATTAAGGGAATCAAGAATATGACTGAAAATTGGGGACCTAATGGGTTAAAGGTGTGAACACCTAATTTTTAACCAAAACATAAAGATTTTACACCAATTTTAATAATTAAATATTATTATTTCAAAAGGGTTATATTTAAAATAAATTAAAAAATAAATTATAAATTACTACAAATTATAAGTTCATTTATATTTAAAATTTAATAATAAAAAATAATAAAAGAAATTGTGAATTTAAGGTATTTGTTTTAATTCTTCAACTTTTATCTAGTTTAAAAATAATAATAGTATATACTCATAAAAAAGTAGAAAAAAAGAGTCCTAAATTTTTTAAATTACTAACCCTTTATCATAATTATTTCCAACTTCCTTAACTTATTTCCTTAAAATCATCATTCCATCAAGTTTAATTTATTTTTATTCTTATTTTGATTTTTTTTATTCTTCTTGCATGACCTTTTTCTAAAATAAATATATATATAATAATTAAAAAAATAAAAAGTTAACATCACATATTTTCTTATCTTCTTCTTTATATTTGTTTTTTTATGTTTATTTATTATTTGTTGTTTTACTAATATTATTATTATCATTTATTTATTTACTTTACTTTATTCTCTTATCTCAACCCTCAAATTCTCAACTAAATTTTAAACTAAACTCTCCACTCTCTCATGTTCCTTTTAATTAGCACAAGACTCACTCAAAAAATTTGATAAAAAATATTATAAAAACACACATAAGGATACACAGAGAGAAAAAACCCATAGAGAATACACAGATATAGAGAGAGAAAACACAAAGAGAAAAGATAACAAAAAGTGAGTTTTTATTTTAAAAAATAATTCAACGTTCGAGGTTTCACTCAAGGTTTTGGATTCGTGGCTCTTTAACGTTAATGCATAATTATTAACTTTGGAAATTTGTAGATCGTAGCAGTTGTTTTTGTGTTATCAATTTTCGCAACGAGGTAACTCTAAATTCTCGCATGATTTAAATGGAATGTTTGTATGAAAATTTGATTCCAATAATATGATGTTCTTCGAACCGCATATATTATATTTATTATTATTATATTATTATAATTATGCTCTTTAGATGCAATTTACAATTTATATAGAAATCGGTTCAATGATATTGAATTGTTAAATTTGAATAGATAAGTATTTCTTTTTGAGTCTAATTTTCACTGGAAAAAAAATCTTATAGAATTATTGTATACTTGTTAGATTAGGATATAACTTAAGTTTAATTGATTAGTTGATTATAAAAGTTTTGTTGACTATGTTTTAGTATTTTTAATATATTATTTAATAAAAAATAATAATTTACTTTTAGATTAAGAGCAAGATGATTATCGGTTTAATTCAAATTGTTAAGATATATAATTAAGATGGGATATGAACTTTTTTAGAAATTCATTATAAAAAAATAATACAAAATTGTATGGCAATAGAGAAAGAAAAGAGAAACAGAAAAAAAAAATCATCAATAAATTGTTAGAAAAGAAAAAGAGCAGACAGAAAAAAGACGAAGAAGATAAACGTAAAAAAGAAAAAAAAACATAAACTAAAAAAACGGAAGAAGAAAAACAGAAAGTTAAAAATAAAAATAATTACATATTTATATAAAAGAGAGTCCTAGGGCCGCCTATGTGGCGCAACTAGAAATCAAGAATCCCTTTTAACTTATTTATTTTCAAAATTAGTTTTCTCTTTCATTAAAAGTTGTGACTTTAATGAGAAGTAAAGACTTTTACAAAAAAAGTGATTTTTTATGAAAAGTTGCGATTTTTACGAAGAGTTAAAACTTTTACGAGAGTTGGGACTTTTATGAAGAGTTGCAACTTTAATAAAGAGTTGTGAGTTTAATGAAGATTTGTGAGTTTTATCAAAAATTGTGATTTTTATGAAAGATTGTGACTTGTCTAAAGAGTTGTGACATTTCCGATAAGGCACAATAAGTATTTACTCACACTATCATTTGTTGTCTATAAATAAAGGGATTTTCTCTCATTTTAACATAATAAAAATTTTGAACTTCTTCTTCTTCTGCACAATTAAATATTTGTGCAGTTTGCTCCTGTTGAGTGACGTACTGACACCATTGTTTTTGTCTCAATACACTGGTGAATAGAATCTTTCTGTCCTGAGAGGACCTATTCTTTTAAATCTCGGGTATTAGAATGAAATAATTTTCTTAAGGGAACAATGTGCATTCAGTGGACTCGACTTTTTGCTTTGTGTTTCATTTTACTATTAAAGATCCTGATAAGTTTTTACTTTCATTAATTTATGCTTATTTTATAAAAAAAAATTTATTATACATGTTTTAAACTTTGTTGTTTATATTTATACTTTTAATCATTATGTTGAAGTAAATATATGTTAATCAGGAGTTTAATGAAATCATTAGACTATTGGTGTCATGTAGATTAGAATTCTGAAGCTTGTAAAATAAATGTCTTTGATCTTTATAGAGGTTTCAGTGGCTAAAAGATCAATGGGATATCCAAGAAGAGACTTTAGTATTCAAAAGATAGGTGGTTCCACACTACGTTGGAGTTTTATTTATTCAACTTTCTATCTTATCGAGACATTCAATCGATTAGTGACATCCAAAAAGTAAAGGAATGTAGTGGGATGGTAAGTATTGTACTCAACCTTAATCAAACGTCAGTGGTTAAAATGTTGGGTTGGAGTCAATGAATGACCCCTCAAAGTAGGATGAATCTACATTAATCAAATATTAAAGAAATAATTATCTCCTTATAAACATTAGATTAAAAGTCACAAAAAAATAATGTTTTAACCATATTGATCGAAACATAAACAAGAAAACATGTCTTTTGTCTATCAAAGAAAGTCATCGACTGCGTATGATTTTGATTAACGGACTTACCAAGACATCATTTAATCCAAAAAAAAATAGCGACATACATTATTTCATCAAAATTCAAGAGTTGTGCTTTTTTATATTTTCATAAACTTATCAAGTACACAACTAATTATATAGAATGTATAACATTTAGATTATGTATGTGGAGGCCTTGAATAGGAGAAAAACTCTCGCAGTTGATGAATAAAATGTTTGTATCACTTTTTGAAAATACAAATATAGATAATGAAACAATTACATATCTTGTCGAAAGACTTTGGTGATGAACATCCACAGTAAAATGAAGAGTTAATAACGAAATCCATAAACATTTAGAATCAAATATTTTTCGATTTAAGATTAAAAAACATTTCATATCTTCTTTGGATAAAATATTTTTAAAAAATTATCATAGGTTTGTACCCTCTCGAACACACTATAAAATGTTTAGAAATAGATTACTGACATAGTTCACCATCGCGCAAAGCGCGAAAAATTTACCTAGTAATAATAATAAAACAAAAAAAAGACAATTGAAAACAACAAAAAAATAGAAAAGAAAAGAAAAGAACGTTGAAAAGTAAAAAAAAAAAAGGAAAAAGAAAAACCTACAACATAATAATAAAAATGAGAAAAACATAATGTGAAAAAAAAAACAGACAAACAAAAAGAGAGAAGAAAAAAGAAAACAACATAACGAGAAAAAGGGTGAAAAATAAATAACAAAAAATAAAATAAAAAGATAGAAACAAAAATTAAAATACATATATAAATAAAATAACAAAACAAAACGTAAACAATATGAGACGTGCAAAAGAAAAAAGATAAAAAATATTGAAAATTAAAAGAAAAATCTTCCTAAAAATAGTCCTAGACTCTTTAGAATTTCTTGCTATATCTAATTATAAATTTCATAAAAATTTATCTCCTATTTTAAATCGAACTAAAAAAATAATTTTAAAATTAACTAAACTCTAAAAATCTCATTCCTAGCAATTAGATACATCTATATATTCTATCTATAATAATATAAATATACACGAAGAAGAAGAAAAAATTATGAACTTTCAAAATTTAAATTCGTAAATATTCATTTTTTGACTTTTCTTTATTTAGTTTGAATAAGTTTATGTGCATATATTTTTAATTAATGGGTATACATTAAAATAAATAAGATAGTTTTAAATATGTTTTAAAAAAATGAGAGAATAAAGGTAAATAACATTGTATTATTAAGTTAAATAATATAATATTCAAAAATTAAGTCAAGTCATACTAAAGTCAATAAAGCGACCGTGCTAGAACCACGAGACTTGAGGGTTGCCTAACACCTTCCCCTCGGTCAACATAATTCCTTATCCGAATTTTTAGTTCGCAGACTCATAAAAATAAAGTCAAATTTCCTTTTGATTAGTGATTTAAAGAAGGTCACTTGGAACACCAAAACTCAATTTCAAGTGGCGGCGACTCTGAATAATAAAATAATCTCTTTTTAATATGTCACTTGAATTGGAAAAACTTTTTTCATTCAAAACATTGAATAAATTTATCGTTTTTGAGGAAAATAAGAGGTGTGACAGATGAAGACTCTACTCGGGGGTAATCAAAATTCGAGCTTGTGAATATTGACTTGCATATGACTTTTAGTTATGTTTTGGATATTTTATTTGTTGGCTTAATGTGCTAGTTTTTTTTTTTTACTGTGATATTATTTGAAGGAGTGGAGTTAATAACTTTGATGGTCACTCAAATATCAATTGTTTTTACAGAAAGTCACTCAATTTTCATTTTCAACTCAAAAGTCGAGATAATATCTCAGATGGTCACTCAACTTTGAATAGTTTACTTATAAAGTCACTTAACTTTGGGTTATTTACTTCGAAAGTCACTCAACTTTGTTTTTTAAGCCAAATGTCACTCAACTATTGGTGTTTCACTTAGAAAGTCATCCAACTATTTATATTTCATTTAGAAAGTCACTTAATCAATTTAAATAACTTTTTTTCATTAAATTTTATAAAAATACAAAAATATAATAAAATTATTTTAAAAAAATAAATAAGATGCTTAATTTAATTTTTTTACTACCTTTTCGTTAAAAAAAATAGTAGAATATCATTATTGTCCCCTTTTTTTTAATTACTTCTTATCAATTCCATTTTTTCTTTATTGGTAATCTTTTAACAATTTATTTCTAGTTTTGAAATTACTAGAATCAAGAATTTTGGGGGAGAGGGAGGGGGGGGGGTTGCAGTTGTTATTGTACGGTTTTTCTCGAAAAATTATAATTAAATATTTTGAGTGGATAATAAAATATTAAAATAGATATCTTATTATTTCTTTAAAAATAGTTTAAGATAAAATTTAATGAAAAAATTATTTAAATAGATTGAGTGACTTTATATGTGA